>CM040933.1:22129801-22537301 GCA_023029165.1 Gobiocypris rarus
TTCCCAGGCTTCTTGGAAGTACTTGAGAGTTCTTGAATTTCAGACATTCAAGGCCTGGAAAGTGAAAACAAACATAGGTCCTTGAAAGTTCTTTATTTAATCACAAACTACAATATTGTTAGAGTAATATGGTGTCATTACAAAAATTGGCCTTTCTGCGCTGCCAAAGCCAGAACAAAAAAGCCCAAATGATTGAGGGGGAAGGGGGAACCTCTCTGGTGGACCCAAATATGGTTTCCCGAGTTGATGCATCTGCTCACAGCAGCTCCTTGGCCAATACCCCAGAGGAAGGACTTCCTCACTCAAGCGAACAGGACAATCTGGCACCCTTGTCCCGATTTGTGGGCCTTCCATGCATGGCCCCTCAACAGGTACCAAGGGACCTTCTAGAAAGAGTCCTAAACACTATCGCTGAGGCTAGAGCTGTTTCCACAAGATGCCTCTACATCCTTAAATGGTCAGTGTTCAACAGCTGGCGCTCGGAACCATGACCCCTATTCATGTGAAGTTCCACTGGTACTTTCGTTTTTACAAGAGTTTCCCTTTGTAAACAGAAAGGACAATTCTGATCAATGTCAATATTAATTACCGAAAAAGTGTGTTCATGACAATAGCCCCATTTAACAATCTATATTGCATGTCCCCAATTCTCTTAGACAATGGTAACTTATACAACACTCTCCACTCAGGGTTTTCCTCTTCTTCTAATTGAAGTACCTTATGCCATGGTGTGTCAATTATTTTATCCAAAGGCTTCTTATTAAACACTGACACAAATTTTATAACACTCCTTTCTAGATGCACAATCTATGCCTATTACAATCAAATCTTTGACTTAAAAAAAATGCCCTCACAATCACCCATCAAGGGAGTTAGATTCAAATTGGGAAATGGATCACTACAATCTGGGTTAATAGACCCCGAAGAATAATCTTTTAACAATTTCAGCTAATTTTCAGAAAGGGCTGACCTCCATTTGTCAAGTACTCTGGCAACCAAACGGGTAGATCTCACCCCCAGCTGTCCAGTCATTGAATTCACATCTATAAAATCTGCTCCTGCTATCTGTTGTGTATGTCCAATAGTTGAAATTCCAGAGTTGATAAGATTCCCTTCTATCACAGAGTAACCCAGCTCATTGGACAAGTCCGAGCGTGAGCCAAAAAGTAATGGCTCTTGCAGCAACCAATACAAGGAATTTACAGTCCTTCTCTTTGGTACTTCAAACAAAGCTCAGACTTTAAAAAGAAGTCTACACAATCAAACAATGGCATAGAGCGCAGCTGGAATAATGGGCTCGCCACTTAACCAACTCCCAGAGGTGGGACAAAGTCATTGTTATGCAAGTCACAAGTATGTCTCAAGTATTTGACCTCGAGTCCCGAGTCAAGTCGAGTCAAAGATGAGGCAAGTCCCGAGTCGAGTCAAAAGTCAAAGCTAACTAGTCTCAAGTTGAGTCCAAAGTCCTACCATTTTACTTTCGAGTCATTTCAAGTCCTCTTACCACAGAAATAAAATGTTTACAAATCATGTATGTCTGTAAGATTTGTATTTATTTAAACCTCTTCTGATACAATGACATTATTTAAATACAGTAAAAAAACAGAAAATTAAGTGTAGGCCTATAGTAGGCTGTGTTATATATCCTGATTGACTATATGATTAGTTAAATCTGTTTTGCACATGCATCATATAGAGTTAACCATTTCAGACAGTACAAAACAGCCTCTGTCTCGTTCACTTCACGTCTGTGGGCGTTATGCACAGCTCAGTGTGGCCCAGGCACGGCGCCAGGATTCCAGTTTTGGATGGGCCAGACAATTGTGGGTGGGCCTTAAATTAAAAATGTTATAAAAAAAAATAAAAAAATAAAAAAAACGTTATCCAATCAATAAAAAAATATTGACTAATATAGCCTACTGTTATATTATCTGTGCGTATACATAATATAGATATTAATAGCTTGATGCTCTTTAAATATTTTGTTGCATTGTCAAAAGTTTCGGTGCATAGGACAGACCTATTTGCGATCGCTCTCCATGGTTCTGACTACAGAAGAGTGCTTTGGAATCTCCATTTCGCATGAAATGCATCATATGGGCTGGGTTTCCCGATAACATTGTCTCTTAGCGCACTACGGAGACTCTTAAGGTATAACTTAACTAAAGGTACCACTAAAGGTATATCATTGCTAGGCGTCTTCAGGGCTATCATCCACTCGCGAAGCATAGGCGATGTTTTGGTAAAACATGATTTTGACGATTTCATTAAGTTTTGTTTAATAGAAAACTCTTTTTAAAAGATATTCGTTTTGTATAAATTGTATCTTAATTTTGATCAATGTTTTATCAATCAATTGCCCGTATTTAATAAATAAGAAGCAAATATATAGCAGACAATTTAATAACCTTAGTGTAATTGACAGAATTACTAAAAAAATATTTTGCTACCTAAAAGTTAAAGATTTTTTTGTGTCACACATGCATGCATGTCTATTTCCCTCATATTAAATATAAAACGCATGTGGACTGATATTTTTCCAATGTCTGGACTCCTTCATTAAAGGAGTATATAAACAGACATTTCAATATATTGAATGAATTGAATTAAATGCATTTTCTGAGAATTTATATTTCAAGTTTTTACTGCAAATGTTGAAATGCGCGCTCTTTGGTCCATCGTGCTTGAGCTGTATGCGCAATATAATTTTATGACACAAAATTTTGAAATGTAGGCTTAAATCAAACACATTTTAATTCAGATTCTGTATGTAAATATGCAGCAGCTAGTAAGTTACGGTACATCTGATAAGGTGCTTAGTATTCGTTTAAAACTTACCTTTCTTTGTACAAATTCGGGTAGCCTATTAAGTATACATATAAATTTGGATGTTGTGGCAGCTCCGTCTGTAATCTTTGACCCGCATGTTTTGCAAATTGCAACTCGTTTTTCTCGACTACCTCGTAATTTTTATAGCCAAACGAAACTATCTTTGGTATCATTTTGCCAACTGGCGTTGTTGCTTGTTGCGCTTACAGTGATTGGATGTCGTGCAGGCAGCGCGCATGCTCTCTGCATGCATACAGGTGGTGCACATTTTTTTCACAGATGCAGATAAACTGAGAGCGGCGCGGCCATGTGAAAAAAAAATGTCCCCCAGGTTTTAATGGGAAGTAGCAAGTCTTCTCGAGTCAAAAGGTGCAAGTCCAAGTGAAGTCACGAGTCATTGATGTTAAAGTCCAAGTCGAGTTGCAAGTCTTTGTATATTTTGTCGAGTCGAGTCTGAAGTCATCAAATTCATGACTCGAGTCTGACTCGAGTCCAAGTCACATGACTCGAGTCCACAACTCTGCCAACTCCTAACACTTATGGCTTCATTTTTTTGCCAATTCACTTATGCAGAAGAAACACTTTTAAACTCTTCCAATAATCACAACATTATGTTCACATCGTTTTGATCTTTAATTAGTAACCACATCATCCACATAAGCTGATAATTTAACAGTATAGGTGGAATTTGGCATATCCACACCTGACATCTCTTTCTTAATTTATTCAAAAGAGGTTCTAAGGCTAAAGTATAAAGCATGCCAGACAGTGCACAGCCTTGTCTAACCCCTCTTAAAACCTTAAAAGGAGAGCATAAGTCACAATTTATTTTCAGCTTACTCTCAACGTCACAACACAAAGCTTTAATCACTATTATAAAATTAGGACTAAAACAACATCAGCATTGGTGTGCAAAGCATACACAGTTGCTGGTCAGGCTGCAGCATGCCTTCACACTATGGAAGTGCTGCAGGCATAAGGTTTCAGGAGGTTTCAGGAGGCTAACAAACAGGCGGCAGCGTTCCAAAAAACTCCTCCACCATCGCTCTCATATCTCCGGGGCTGCTGAGTGGGAGCAGCTCCAAACATCTAAAACCAGTTCCTCGTACCGTGCGGTACAAAAGCCGAGTTTTGCTACCAGAGCTCCCCCACAGAAAGAAGGGGGACCGGGTAGGCGCTCTAAACCGCATTCTTCATGGGGTAAGCTGGATTTGAGGACTGGACTTATCGCCAAGAAGGCTGCAGGAAAAGGTCCTGATGCCCAAAGAAAGAATTGAGGGTAATCCTCTCTGAAGAGAAGTTGCAAACACCAAATTTTACGGTGCCCCACATCACTTCAGTGGCCTCAGGGGACCGTTCTGCCAACCCTGCAACCTTGCATTCTTCAGGGTGCCGCAGTCTCCAGCGAGCACATATCTCAGTGTCCGCCTGTAAGCGTAGCAGCACTGGGAGGCTTGCTTCCTCTGAAGAGGGTGTCAGAGTTGCCAAGTCAGTTGTTCCCTGCCGGTGCACCATTTCAGGGCTATGAAATGGTGGTTGAAAAATAACAGACTCCATTCTCGAGAGAATGGTTGCCATGGTATACAGGTCCTTCTAAAAAATTAGCATATTGTGATAAAAGTTCATTATTTTCCATAATGTAATGATAAAAACTAAACTTTCATACATTTTAGATTCATTGAACACCAACTGAAATATTTCAGTTCTTTTATTGTTTTAATACTGATGATTTTGGCATACAGCTCATGAAAACCCCAAAAATCTAAAAAAAATTGCATATCATGAATAGGTTCTCTAAACGAGCTATTAACCTAATCATCTGAATACACTAATTAACTCTAAACACCTGCAAAAGATTCCTGAGGCTTTTAAAAACTCCCAGCCTGGTTCATTACTCAAAACCGCAATCATGGGTAAGACTGCCGACCTGACTGCTGTCCAGAAGGCCATCATTGACACCCTCAAGCGAGAGGGTAAGACACAGAAAGAAATTTCTGTTCTAATTTCTGAAATAGGCTGTTCCCAGAGTGCTGTATCAAGGCACCTCAGTGGGAAGTCTGTGGGAAGGAAAAAGTGTGGCAAAAAATGCTGCACAACGAGAAGAGGTGACCGGACCCTGAGGAAGATTGTGGAGAAGGACCAATTCCAGACCTTGGGGGACCTGCGGAAGCAGTGGACTGAGTCTGGAGTAGAAACATCCAGAGCCACCGTGCACAGGCGTGTGCAGGAAATGGGCTACAGGTGCTGCATTCCCCAGGTCAAGACACTTTTGAACCAGAAACAGCGGCAGAAGCGCCTGGGCTACAGAGAAGCAGCACTGGACTGTCGCTCAAATTTTGCATGTCATTCGGAAATCAAGGTGCCAAAGTCTGGAGGAAGACTGGGGAGAAGGAAATGCCAAAATGCCTGAAGTCCAGTGTCAAGTACCCAAAGTCAGTGATGGTCTGGGGTGCCATGTCAGCTGCTGGTGTTGGTCCACTGTGTTTTATCAAGGGCAGGGTCAATGCAGCTAGCTATCAGGAGATTTTGGAGCACTTCATGCTTCCATCTGCTAAAAAGATTTATGGAGATTTTTTCATTTTTCAGCACGACCTGGCACCTGCTCACAGTGCCAAAGCTAGTGGTAAATGGTTTACTGACCATGGTATTACTGTGCTCAATTGGCCTGCCAACTCTCCTGACCTGAACCCCATAGAGAATCTGTGGGATATTGTGAAGAGAAAGTTGAGAGACGCAAGACCCAACCCTCTGGATGAGCTTAAGGCCGCTATCGAAGCATCCTGGGCATCCAGAAGTTATGGAAGCACCTGGGAGAGACCATCATTGAAAAGGGGTTTACAGTTTTACTAAGTACACAGCAATGTCGTACGTTACTTGCATTTAGCCTGAGCTGTAGAAGAACATCCCAGATGAAATCGCAGGAGAAAGTTTTAATAGTTCGGTCCGATGGCATTGAAGTGCTGAATGATTTCTTCTGCATCAATTGAAGAAGAAATTAAGAGCTTGTGTGGTTATTTAGACTCCATCAAGGTTGAGGAAGTTGCACATTGTGTGAGGTTTTGGGCCTGCTGGTCCACCCGCCATGTGGTGGCATCACACACGCACATGGCCTGATGTGTGGGTAGGCCTTATTGACCTGGCCTTCTGGCCGGCTGAGAGACAGCCAAGGCGACGCATCGTTTTGGTCCAGAGAGAGAAGAGAGAGAGGGCGGATCGGTGCGTCTCTCTTAAAAGTCAAGTTGACCTATGGGATTGTTGAGATTTCCCAGCGGGAAATTATTCTGTGGGAGATTTTATGGCTTCTTTGTTTTAAGCATGATTCAATGGGTCTGAGCCCATTTAATACAACAAATACATATTGCATCCTCTGAAGAAGGGACATACATGAAAATGTAAGTCTTGAAACAAGCATTAATTTGATAGCAGACAAGACATAGTATATGAGGTTACATGAAGTAGTAAGTTGCTCATAAGACATGCATAAACAAAATACCACACAAGGGACCATTTACAAAACAGTTAAAAACGTACACACAATGTCCTAGGGTGCATGTTCATTTATGGAACAGTTTTTCTATAAATTAATGCAGGAAAGTCTTTTTTAAGGGCATTGGGTCCCTTTTCAAATTCTTTCAAGCCATAAACAAAGTTTTATCTGATGGTAGCCCTGGTCATGGAGACCTTCCCTGCTTTTCTGGGGGGATGGTTTCACCAAACTTTGTTAGGAAAGTAAGTTTACTGGATCATTCATTAGATATAGTGAATACATAATTGTGTCTGATTTGTCTCAGTCGCTACACAGTTAAAATTTAAAGTGTTAACCTTGAGACAGATTCTGCCACAAATCAGATTTGAGTATTGGTACATCACAATAGATCTCAAGGACGACACAGGAAATTCCTGAGGTTCACTTTCGGGGGCAAAGCATACCAATATCGGGTTCTCCCATTTGGCCTAGCTTTATCACCCCACACTTCGAAATGCATGGATGCAGTTCTACTACCACTATGTCTGCAGGGAATTCACATTCTGAACTATATGTTGGCTCAGTTGCAGCAGTTAGCGGTTCGGTACAGAGATGTTATTCTTGCACATGAAAGCGTTGGGGTTGAGAATGAATGCCAAAAACAAGGGGTCACCTGCATCTAAGCAAAGAATAAGCAAAGGGATAGTCTAGGCTATCTCTCTTGCTGGTCAGCGACTTGCTTCAACCTATTAGAAGCTAGCTTTGTACTGTTTGGGCAGACTTTATCACCTGCCATCTGACATCTCATCACACTATTGGATGGATTTCACACGTGCTTCCTGACGCAATTACGCGAAACGTTCCCACAGCGTCAATCAATGCAGTGTCTCTTTCCTCTTCAGGGAATCAAAGTTACCGTTGTAACTGAGGCTTTTTTATCCTATTATATACTATATTTATTTGCTTGGTGTCATGTGAGTTTTGGTTCTTTTACGGTTACACTTACTGTATACTGTAAGTGTAGTGATATCTGATTGGTGAGATCGATACTGAGTGAGCCATGCCCCTAAGCAGGGGGTTTGTAATGTGTAAGTTGTTCAAAAAAGTTCAGTTACGTACCTGCTATGCTGTGTGATCAGTATGCTGCCTCGGCTCATCAGCAAATACAACATGGTGTCAGAAGTGGCTAAAACAGTCTCCAACGAATGATGAACTGTTGAATAAGCCAAAAAAGCACAGTGGGAGAAGAACCGCTAAAGTTTATGTTTATGCTGTTTCCAATGAAAAATAAGGAAAGCCAGCAAGTGGATCAGCACACGCTTACCCAACGCATCGTAAGTTAAGAGTGGGAGAGGGGTGTGGTTGCCAGGCAATCAGGGTGGAGGCAGAGAGGCCCACGGAAGCATATTATGATTTCTTAAAGTTCAACAAAGCACTCAAGTTCATTAAGGACTGTAAAAAGAAACAAAAATAAAGCAAATAATAATCTACAAAGCAATTGGAGGAATCACCAGCACTCACATCTTCATTTATCAAATCAGACCACCTGATCCATTTGATTTTACAAAGCCAAATGACTTTGAAATATGGTTCAGATGATTTGAAAGGTTTAGAGTTGCAAATAATCTTGCACAAGCATCAGATTTGCACCAAGTTAACGCACTAATTTATTGTATGGGAGACAAGGCTGATTACTTTTTTTGTGGACTGGCCATGACTACAGACGAGCATGGAAATTATGAAACTGCGCAGAATAAATTCAAGGAGTACGTAACAGAGTTTGTGGGTGAAAGGAAGAAGGCAGGGTTGGCTGTGGACTGGGACTCGTGGGTATTTTATTAAACTCAAAATAATACAAACTGGTGCCATGCGCTCTCACTCGGTATCAACACACTCAGTAACTGTCAACTTGTCTCTGCAATCAGCATTTCCCTCTGGGTGCACTCTCCCAGCTGTCCACGAGTCCTCAGTCCGTCTCTCTCTCGAGCACTGTTTGGGGAGCGGCTTTATCCTGTCTCTCTAGACACAGGTCTCCTCACTCTCTCTGCCTGTGCAGACTTCACAAAACCATGCCCCCCTCGCCACTGAGTACTTCATTGGCAAATTTTAACACCAGGAAACAAGAGCCAGAGGAACCAGTTAATGATTGTATCACTGCACTCATTGTCGGAACGCTGTGCATTTGAACTATGGCCAGGCAGAGCAAAACCATAAGAAAACAGCAGGCAGAACTGAGGCAGGAAGAGTACGAAGATAGAGGCTGTACAGGAAGTGAAGTACAAGCAGGATTTGTCTAAAAAAGCCAAATAAGTAAGGAAAAGGCAGGAATTGGCCAAATTTCCAAACAAAACTGTCTGTCACCAGTGCCATAGGACAGGGCACTATATGAGCCAATGCCATTCAAAGACTGTGCTCCAGCATGAAGTTAAAGACGACTGTAATTCGGATGAAGGGCAAGCATTCCTCAGAGCTGTAAATTCCATACTCAAGGCTGGTGCACAACCGTTCAGATCTTGGAGCAGCCAGTGAAAATGAAAATGGACCTGAATCCGTCTTTGCGCTGCTGGCCTCAAATAACAATACAGGCATAAAGAAAACACAGAAAGTACTGATGGGACCAGGAAAGAATGTTTTGGATGTGAAAGGAGTATTTTCTACCAGCATCTCAAAAAATATTAAAACATAAAGGAAGACATCTATGTGGTCTTAGACTTAATCTTATTGCTAGACTGGATAACATCACAGATTGCCAGTGGCAAGAGAAATATCTAGAGTTTTTTCACAGGCTTAAGTGAGCTGAAAGAGGAATACTGTATCAAGTTGCAGCCCAATGCAACACCTTATTCTGTATATTAAGCGAGACGGGTCAAAGACGAGTTATCCAGGATGGTGAAGCTTGACATCATCAAGAAGGTTGAAGAACCTAGCAACAAGTGTTCTGGTATGGTTCCGGTCCTTAAGCCTGATGACACAGTGAGGATTTGTGTTGACCTGACTAAATTATACAGTGCTTTTAGACGAGATAACTTTATTTTGCCCTCAGGAGACCTCACACTAGGCCAGTTAGGTGGAGCAAAAAGCTAGATGCCAATTCTGGATTTTGGAAGATCCGTTTGGTTGAAGAGTCTCAATAGTTGACTACCTTCTTTACGGCATTTGGGCAGCATTCTTTAAAGAGCCTTCCATTTGGGATATCCAGTGCTCCAGAGCTGTTCAAGATAAGAATGTCAAATTTTAGAGGGACTGGATGGAGACACATGTGTAAGGAGCGGTTTTACTGCTAAGACAAAAGCTGAGATCCAGCACCATGCAATAAAGAAATAAAACCTGAATGAACCGGATAAAAACTAATGAACCTTTAGTTCATGGCTGGTGATCACATTGGCAGAATAATCATCTCAATGTGCCAGGAGACTTCAGGTAGTCCTACCTGACCTCCTTAGGAAAAACAAACAAACAAACAAACAAACAAACATACAAACAAAAAAACAGAGGAAATAGTAGGGTAAAGTTAAAGTAAGTAGGACAACATTTTGTGACAAAGGATGTTATTAAAGCAATTATTTTCCTTTACATTATGAGAAGCATGGCATTCATAAGTATTGGTTAAACATTGTTTCAGTATGTTTATTATGCCAGAATAGAAACCTTCTTGGGTTCACCAAGTTCATTGTTTTGGGAAGGGGAGATATCTGTAAGTAGTGATATCTGAGATTGATACTGAGTGCGCCAGGGCCCTAAGCAGGGTTTTTTTAGTGTGCAAGTTGTTCAATAAAGTTCAGTTACATACCTGTTATGCTGTGTGATCAGTACGCTGTCTCGGCTCATCCGCAAACACTACAGTATGGACCTTTGAAATAACTGAAATCATTTGGCGATGTGACATGGAATAGTAATGCGGTCGAGACCTGTCTGGAACTATTTTAGCTGTGCATTTTCCCTGAAAATAATTGCACGCCTTAGAATATTTGTCAACCAATCAGATTCAAGCATTCAACAGCCCCATAGTATAAAATAAAAAAAGTCAAGAACCCCAGTAATATTTTTTTATAAGAGTGTACACTGATACGGCAACAATGTGCCACTAATTTCATTGTTCTCTTTGTTTGTAAAATGTTAATTTGTCTGGAGAAACCTGCAGTGCCAAGAAAATCCTTCTAACTGCATTATTTCCTAAATATTATGAACTATTGGTAGTGAGAAAAACTTTGTTTGTTTTTTGTTTGTTTTTTCACACCACACGGTCATCACCTAAACCTAACAAGCAAATCCCCTGTGAATTTGGCTTACATTTTGACACCTCAAACAGACAACTGCTTCCAGACAAGAACTGTCTACAAAAACCTGTAAACATTGAGAAATACCTTGCAAATTAACAGCCAGTCACTTTGCAGAATGTCTGTTTGGAGCACTCTGTGGATGCTGACTGTCCCCAGTTTCAGCAGTAATGGCAGTAGTTTAGACAAAGCCGTGTTGTGATTACAGTCCACAATGTGCTGCCTTGATAGAAGTTTACCTGTTGTGATACTAATTCTTTTGAACAGCTCCAGGTGTGCAGCATGCCGCGATTGATCCCCTCTTCTCCCTTCACCCCAATACCTTGTTGTCCACCTCAGGGTCTGACAGCTGGACTGGGCTGACCTATTTACTGCAGTCTGAGTGTGTTGTGGGCTGGGGAATCACATCTCATCCACAGAGAGAGAATAATGAATGAGAACAACAAAAGCACCACAGCACTGTTTGTAGAGTGCTCTAGAATTACACTTCAGATGAAACAGAATTTACATCTTCCATCTGATGTATTGTAATATGATTCAGCACACACTGTTGGTTGGAGAGCACTTCAAAGAAACTTATGGTAAGATTTGAATTCAATTTGAATGTGCTTCACACAAGGTAGAACATCTATTAGCAATTGCTGGGGGTACTTACATTTATATCTCGTTAAAATTCCATTTCAAACAAGGAAAATACATATACAGTATTTATGTGAGATGTTTAAATGAACGTCTCCGGTTACGACTGTAACCTTAGTTCCCTGAGAACAGGGAACGAGACGCTGCGTCGGAAAGACGCTACGGGGAACGCATCCGCGTCACCGGTGTCTGAATCGCTATCCAATCACATCAATCCTATTGACTGGCGACAGCCTCTGATGTCATCACAGTGCGACCAGGAAGTATATAAGGGCGCCATGCAAACACAACACTATCCACTTCGTCTGAAGGGACTGTTGACGGGCAGGCAGGCCCCATGGCAAAAGCGTGGCATGGCAAAGCGACGCAGCGTCTCGTTAACTTAGCTCACAAGGCTTTTGAGAAAGGCAGCCCTGTTTGATGCCGCTAAATTACACACCGTAGCTTTAATAAAATTGCTCTGACAGGGGAATATTGTTAGGGGGAATCTCACACTCTGTCTTGTTTAAGCTGTTTGTCTCTCTCTCTCTCTCTCTCTCTCTCTCTCTCTCTCTCTCTCTCTCTCTCTCTCTCTCTCTCTCTCTCTCTCTCTCTCTCTCTCTGAGCTGTATAGGGGGAATTTTTTAGCTAATGAACATCCAGAGGATTTGAAACCCTGGTGTAATACAGTTGGGATTTTGCCATTTGTACAAAATCAAAGCCACTACTGTTTGAGTGAGATAAAACACATGTGGCTTTCTTAAAGTTCATGTAAGAACTTAATCTCTCTGCTCAGCTCTGAAAGAGAATTGTTGTTCACAAATGCTTATTTTCATACTCTTTCTTCTCCATGTTCTTATCACTTTTTTTTCTTCTGGAATTGCCTGCTTTGAAGGGCCATTTTCCCTTAGGCAATAATGGTAGCACATATGTTCAGACAGCTGAACAAACCAGTGTAAGGCCCCTAGATCATATTATGGTTTGGGGAGGTTATAATATTTCAGTATGATCCAGCTGTGATCCGCCTATGCCTAAGCATGCAATTGAACACACCTTGAATATTTCCAGATTGATTTCCAGGTTTCATTTAATGCTATACAAATGTGTAGATTTATTTTTCTATGGCTTTCTATGTCTATAACAAAACTACAACCAGTTGTGGGTAAGTTACACTAAGAAGTAATATTTACTAGTTACTAATTACTTATTTAATAGTGTAATTAGATGACTGTACAAAAAGTATTTAATTACTTATTACTAATTACTCTCTAAATCCTATATCAACCTGATTCAAGGATAGACATATAACGGCTATTTTAATTAATTCAAATAAATAATATGAAACGACATAAATTATTCTTATTAACTGACCAAAGTATTACACATGTGAGAAGGATGCATAAAAACCTTCATGTTAATTCCACTATTGCATTATACATCATTGTTCTGCAGTAAATTACAGTAACTAATTGCTTAGTACTAGTTACACCCAACACTGACTACATTGTGACAAGAGTTGGAATATCTGACGACACAAGTGACAAAGACAGCTGACATATTTTATATGTAAGGAATAATCACCAGCTGAAACTGAAAAGAAGTGCAACAGAGCCTGCCTACTTTGTCAGCAACATTGGTTGCAGAATTATTTTTCCCATTAGTTTTTTTTCCCATAGGGACATTAAAAAGTCTTAATTTAAGAGTTATACGCCACGAACCAAACCAATCAGCTACGAGGTGAATCACAACACTGATATTAAGCAAAAAAAAACACAAAAAAAAACAAGCACAAAAAGACTGTACAGCTTTCTACTTAGAGGGGAAGAACTAGAATCCCATGAAGCATTACAAAGTACATAACTGAATTAAAAATAATTTAAAGATGTTTATTATACCGAAATAATAATTACCATTTATTGCGAAATAGGCATATTAGGCATAGAAATATGCACTCAACTGACTATATCAATTGCAGTGATTCATGGGAGTGGACATGGCTCAATCAGAAATGGTCTTATTATTGGGCGATAAGAGGGTTTGAGGCTCTATCTTTGGAGATCTCTCTCTCTCTCTCTCTCTCTCTCTCTCTCTCTCTCTCTCTCTCTCTCTCTCTCTCTCTCTCTCTCTCTCTCTCTCTCTCTTGTTGCTTTCCTAGGAAGTGCTATCGTTTGGCACGATTTACTGATTGGTTCACAATTCTCTGCAGAATTATAATGTAGTTCTCTCCAGGAGCTCTGCTGTAAAACACAATTATGTTGAAATAATGCAATAAAATTAGTTGATACAATTCTCGCTTCTAGAGAATTTTTACTTCCGTAACTCGATTGTTGCACTCTATAGTATAATGACCAAGTGTATTACTGACAGACATTATCCCGCTTATTACACGACTACTTACCAAATCAATAAATATGTGGACATAAAAATGTATTTGAGTTATTATTATTATTATTTTTATTTTATGTTACCTGAGTATTATCTTATAGTGTCCACTATTAAAAAGTGTGAAAGGGGTTTCAGTATGTGTGCATGAGGTTGGCTAAGGACAGATAGAGGTAGGCTACTGCAAGAGGACATTGAGATATAATTTGTTTAAACAAGAAAATGGCTTTTTAACTAAATACATGTGCTTCGTCTTTGCGTGCCAACTGATTAATATGAGATAAACATCTGCATTAGTTGCCACGGAGATATCCTTACTAGTGTTGTTTTTGCATCCTCAGCACCTGATGAACCATGCAATTGGCCTTGTGTTTTTAAAGGTTTGTGTTAGGGAATATAGCTTGTATTTAGGGCTGACAATTTGATTTATAAGTATAATATAAAGGATTTCATTAAAATGTTTATAAGGACTATTCACTGCAGGAGTGAGTTCTGCCTAAGGAGTTGCTGTGGTCTGGAAGGATGTTTGTAGTTTCAATCTGAGATAATAATTTTTCAGAAGTGATGGAATACACAAGTTAAAATTGCAAATGTAGCAACATGGTTACATTTTACATTGTGATTTCACTGGAACGGAGAGCAGGCTTCAGATTGATGGATGGAGAAGTGTAACCACTCATCTGAGCTAATCACAGAGATGCATTCTGACAACTGAGTTTTAATTACAGATTTGTAGGAAAGATGGGGCTAATGTTCCCTTTAAAAATATGGTCTACTGTAGATTAGAATAACCTATGACAACATTTTCAGGGCCGCCACAGTATCATGCTAAAAAAACAACAAAAAACAAACATACAATTTTAACTTGACAAAGTATCCACTAAGTCAGTTGTATTGTGTAATAAAGGATCTGTACAATACAGATTTTTTCTATAACACAGATGCAGCATTTGATCTGAGACAAACACATAGAATTCTGTCATTGGGATGACAATCAGTGCATATCTTTTTTTTCTGACTGATGTGCACAAGCATGAGAATCATCACACATTGAGCTGATAGTTTTTTTCATAATTGTTATTCTTTTTGTCTGTCTCTGCGTGGCTTTAAAAAGTCTGTGTAAACAGAAGACAATAATATTAATAGTATTCATTTATGAAGCCTATCAATATCATCAGAAAACATGGGGTGTTTGATATGGAAATTATATATCCTCTCTGCTCTTCTTCCTAGGTTCCATAAATCTTATTAAGATGCATCACAAGAACCACTTAGCAACCCAGTAACAGGTTTTTAGTTCTTTTATTTCCAATCTCAAATCTTGAGCAAAAATTAAACCCAGTAATGTCTTTGTGTTACAGTTGAGGATAAAACCAGACCACTCTAAAACCTTTTTAAACAAATTATGATTTGATTAACTGTACAAACAGCTAATCAAAAATAATTTAATTGCCTGCTAATGTTCAACATGTTTGTCATGACATTCATTCTGGAGTGAGTTATGAAAGAGTCTGATATGGAAAGCTGTGTCTGTAGATTTGCTGCTTTATAAGACAAAAATAAAAATACAAATAATAATAACATTCTGTGATAGACATTGGTAAAACAACTAATATAATATTTCTGAATGTTTGTTAAAAACAATATAGAATCAAGCCATTAATACACTGATACTCTACCATTCTATTTGATCAAAAGTTACTATTTACACCAGTATTTACACTATAGTGACAATTTTTACACTGTTAACAAACACTGTTTTCAACATTGATGGTACACAATGTTCCTCTGCGTGATTAGGTCTTGAAGCCCGTATGTCAACTGTCCAATGGAATGAATGAACGTGGGTGACGTCATCGACCCAGAAACTATAAAGCATGCCGGCACACACACGTCAAGCAGCTTCTGTTACTTCAACAAGCTACAGTGTGTCTCAAACTGTTCATTGCTGTTATTCTGAGCTGAATTAGAATTTTTCTACAGCTGTTCAGGAGGGCAACAAGAAGAAGGCAGAGACTGAGAAGGCGTACAGAGGATGTGTGCCACCCTGTCCTCGCTTCATCACAAAGACAGGACGGGGACAGAAAGCGCATCTGATGTGCGTTTTCTGCCTGGGACCACAGCACGCGCAGGCGGCACTCGAGGGTGCCGGCTGCCCCGGTTATGAGAGCCTCTCCTTTCGGGTGCCGCGGTCCCGGCGCTCGCTCTTTGCGGAGAGCGCTCAGTCTCGCGCACCCGCAGCTCTGGACACACTGCTGTCGAGGCACAGCGGAAAAGGATGTCGTGGGGTTCGCAAATGGATCTCTCGGAGGGGTTCGAGACAGGTATCCCCCTTTCTCAACCTTCACCTGGGAGATCTTCCACTTCCTTGCAGTCAGGAGCCCGCAAGGCGGCTTCTCCCGATTGTAGGGAAGCGGCGATAGTGCTTCATGCATCCTCGGACGAGTTTGAGGACATGAGCACTGTCGAGGCGGGGGCTGAGGATTCGCCACCCTTAACCCCCGCCTGCGAGGAGCTCGTGGATGTGCTCATGCGAGCGGTGGCCAGGACAGCGACTGGCCACAAGAGTCTGAGCAGCTCTACAGTTAAGTCCCGCCGAGCGCTTCCTGCCCTCTCGCTCCGTGTCACACCCGCGACGGAGCCTGCCGTTCTTCAGCGATCTCCACACCGAGGTGTCGAGAACCTGGAAGCGGCCCATGTCTTCCGTGTGTTCTGCCCTCAGACTTTGGTCTAGAGTAACATCATGGGGCTGAGAAGACATGGTTATGGTGCGATGCCCTCGGGTGGAGCAGACGCTCGCGAGCCATCTCTTCCCCGGATCCGCATCAACCATAAGGCCTCCCGCTTTGCTCACCTGTTGTAAAGAAAGAAAAGAGGAATGCAACAGGTGCAGCAAAGGAGAGCGTCAAATTCTTCAAAGCAGCGAGCGGATTTCAGTACCGTTATCACTGCTAAGAGGTCTGCGTCTAAAAAGCCCTGGCGGTTGTGACCCCAGGGCTGTGGGGGTTCCCCCCCGGGGGCAGGCAGTGTTCACCTCTTATCACGGTGCCTGGCTGCCCTCGGCACCCTCACATGGCCGATCCATCAACCTCGCCCGAGTGCCAGGGCTTGTAGAGGTCCCGCAGGCGGACCTACCCCATGGGTAGGTGCTGTTGAGTCAGTTGTTCCCTGCCAGTTCGCCGCTTCAGGGCGCTGCGCTCACAGTGCAGAGTACATCAGAGACCAGTCTTGTGAGGCTGGTTCTCTTAGTGGAGTTTTAGTCGGAGTGGGGAATCTGCCAAAGATTTCACTTTGGGTCCTGCTGTGTATAAGAAAGGGGTATGTGATTCAGTTCACATCGGGTCCAACCGCTTTCAACGGGGTTGTGTATACAACAGTGCAACCCGAGCAGGCTCTGGTGATACTCAAGAAATACAGACTCTGCTGGAAAAAGGGGCTATAGTACGGGTCCCCCCACTCGCCAGGGAGTCAGGCTATTACAGCCGTACTTCGTAGTGCCTAAGAAGGATGGAGGGCTACGCCCAATTTTAGATCTGTGCTTCTTGAACCGCTCAGTAGCAAGACTGAAGTTCAAGATGCTTACTCCCTAGCAGATTGTGTCTCAGATCAGGTCCGAGGGCTGGTCTGTCACAATAGATCTAAAAGTTCAGATTTCACATCTCCATCCTTCCACAGCACAGGAAGTACCTGAGGTGAGCTTGTGGGGGAGAAGCGTTCCAATTCGGGTACTCCCTTTCGGTCTAGCTCTCGCCTTGCGTTCACGTGGTGTGTGGATGCTGCGGGGCCCTGTTGCGTATGGGTTCTCTATTACATCGACGACTGGCTGATCCTAGCACAGTCAGCTCTTCAGGCGGCACAGCATCCAGGTGTTGTGCTCGCCCACATGAACACCTTCGCAGAGAACCTCGTAACTGGGCGTCAGTTGGTACTCGGTCGCGATGCGGGCATGCCTTTCGGAGCCTCGCAGAGCATCGATCCTCTCAGCTGTCAAGGAGGGGGAAGCTGGACCGGCCACTCACTGTCAAGCAGTACCAAAACTGCTCGGTCTCATGGACAGCAGCGTCCAATGCTATCCCACATGGCCTGTCGCACATTTGACCATTACAGTTGTGGCTCAAAACCAAGTGTTTTTCCCTGAGGGGAAATCCTTCCGGTAATCACGGTTTTACAGTGGTGTGTCCGCACCATGGTTATGTAGTAGGGTCCTTGGTTTCTGGCCCAAGGCCCGTCACTGAAGCGCTGTGTCAGCGGGTGCCTCCTAACGGGCTGGGGCGACCGCCCAGGGCCAGTGGCAGGACCATCATCTCTCATGGCAGGTAATCTGTCTGGAGATGCTGGCCGTGTTTCGTGGGCTGAAACACTTTCTGCCACACATAAGAGGCCGTCATGTGTTGGTCCGCACTGACAACACAACGGTGGTCTCTTATATTCGACCGACAGGGGGGTCTGGGGTCTCGCGGCTTATACAAGCTGGCTCGCCACATTCTCCTCTGGTCCCTGGGAAAATTGTTATCGCAGAGAGCTATTTTCATCCCAGGGCGGTTGGATCAGGAAGCAGACATCCGGTCAAGGCAGCGGCCAAGGCCCGGGGGATGGAGCATCCACACCGAGGTGGCGGAGCTCTTTTGGGAGAACTTCGGCAGAGCTCGGGTGGATCTGTTCGCTACGCAGAAACACCCGCTGCCCTCTGTGGTTCTGCCTCACGCATCCAGCTCCTCTCGGACTGGATGCCATGTTACAGGAGTGTACATTTTCCCCACAATTGCTCTGCTTCCAGGAGTTCTGGCGAGAGTGAGCCGGGACGGGGTCCTTCTACCTCTACCTCCCGCTTTGCTCACCTGTTGTAAAGAAAGAAAAGAGGAATGCAACAGGTGCAGCAAAGGAGAGCGTCACAGCCTTCAAAGCAGCGAGCGGATTTCAGTACCGTTATCACTGCTAAGAGGTCTGCGTCTAAAAAGCCCTGGTGGTTGTGACCCCAGGGCAGTGGGGGTTCCCCCCCGGGGGCAGGCAGTGTTCACCTCTTATCACGGTGCCTGGCTGCCCTCGGCACCCTCACATGGCCGATCCATCAACCTCGCCCGAGTGCCGGGGCATGTAGAGGTCCCCGCAGGCTTCCTTGGGCCTGATGTCTCTCCTGGAAGGGTGTCCAAGGGAGGTTCCGGTCAGGGGGGACCCGCTCTCGCAGGCCAACTGTTCGTCCGTTACGGATCCCCCTCGAGGTGGCTAAGCAGAGATTAAGCAAGTGGGTGGTTGAGGCGGTGACGCAGTGACGCAGTGTCTCGTTCCCTACTCAGGGAACTAAGGTTACAATACAAGTAAAATACAGGAAATTAAAATCTTTTCTGATGGATCATGTGACAGGAGACTGGAGTAATGATGCTGAAAAATCAGCTTTACCATCACAGGAATAAAAAAATTACATTTTAAAATATATTAAAATTATAATTATAATATATGTTATATCGGCTTCCGATATAACATGTAAATGTAATTAACTATGCATTAATATGATTAACGTATATTTAATGCACCACCCTAGATCTCACATTTCATACATTTTATTGGTGAATTCTACAATTAGTTGATTCTCTCACTCTCATATTCAACGATTGGTTGGTTCTCTCACTCTCATATTTAAATTATATGATAAAGTTAAGCAATAGCCTATTACACGCGTAATGAGCGCAGTTTCACATGAGTGATGTTTTTGCCTGCATCAACAGCATGTGTAAAAATGTGATATTAATTTTATACAACAGTTCAATAAATAAGTTAATATTGTTATATTTTAAACACCATATTGTAAATTTTTTGCTGGATTTTTCCCCTGAATAAGCCCCACCTTTTTAAATAAAAGACCCAATCGTTTATTGATAAAGTCATTGTGTCACTTCCATTAGAAGCTCCAACACTATCTCACGACCAAATCGTACATATTTGTACGAGGTTCGACCTAACTCGTATGAATTTGTATGATTTGTCTAAACCGCAGCGATGGGTAGGTTTAGGGGCGGGGTTAGAGGTAAGTCATTCATACGAAATCATACGAATTGACCAACTCATCAAAAACGTACGATTTAGCCACCTCGTAAAATATGTAAAAATTGCTGTGAGATCACAATAAAAATTGTTCTGAGAAACACGCTTAGGACTGCACATATGCATCCATCCAAAAAGAAGCATTTACATTTTATTTATTCGTCTTTATATAATGTAGGTGTATATTTATTTAGTTTGTGTTTGAACCTCTGAGTTTTCATTCCATGTTAAGGAAACTTGATAGGATATACAGATTATGTCTGCACTGATATTTCTTTGCTTTGCTGTCCTTTAATTTATTAGTTTGCTAATAATTTATATTTCCTACATTTTAAAGAAAAAAAAGTACAATTTTGTTTAAGATAAGGCTGCATTTATATAATATATAGTGCCTAAGAAGGATGGAGGGCTACGCCCAATTTTAGATCTGTGCTTCTTGAACGCTCAGTAGCAAGACTGAAGTTCAAGATGCTTACTCCCTAGCAGATTGTGTCTCAGATCAGGTCCGAGGGCTGGTCTGTCACAATAGATCTAAAAGTTCAGATTTCACATCTCCATCCTTCCACAGCACAGGAAGTACCTGAGGTGAGCTTGTGGGGGAGAAGCGTTCCAATTCGGGTACTCCCTTTCGGTCTAGCTCTCTCGCCTTGCACGTTCACGTGGTGTGTGGATGCTGCGGGGCCCTGTTGCGTATGGGTTCTCTATTACATCGACGACTGGCTGATCCTAGCACAGTCAGCTCTTCAGGCGGCACAGCATCCAGGTGTTGTGCTCGCCCACATGAACACCTTCGCAGAGAACCTCGTAACTGGGCGTCAGTTGGTACTCGGTCGCGATGCGGGCATGCCTTTCGGAGCCTCGCAGAGCATCGATCCTCTCAGCTGTCAAGGAGGGGGAAGCTGGACCGGCCACTCACTGTCAAGCAGTACCAAAACTGCTCGGTCTCATGGACAGCAGCGTCCAATGCTATCCCACATGGCCTGTCGCACATTTGACCATTACAGTTGTGGCTCAAAACCAAGTGTTTTTCCCTGAGGGGAAATCCCTTCCGGGTAATCACGGTTTCACAGTGGTGTGTCCGCACCATGGTTATGTAGTAGGGTCCTTGGTTTCTGGCCCAAGGCCCGTCACTGGGGGCGCTGTGTCAGCGGGTGTCTGAACACAGTCGCCTCCCTAACGGGCTGGGTGCGACCGCCCAGGGCCAGTGGCAGGACCATCATCTCTCATGGCAGGTAATCTGTCTGGAGATGCTGGCCGTTTCGTGGGCTGAAACACTTTCTGCCACACATAAGAGGCCGTCATGTGTTGGTCCGCACTGACAACACAACGGTGGTCTCTTATATTCGACCGACAGGGGGGTCTGGGGTCTCGCGGCTTATACAAGCTGGCTCGCCACATTCTCCTCTGGTCCCTGGGAAAATTGTTATCGCAGAGAGCTATTTTCATCCCAGGGCGGTTGGATCAGGAAGCAGACATCCGGTCAAGGCAGCGGCCAAGGCCCGGGGGATGGAGCATCCACACCGAGGTGGCGGAGCTCTTTTGGGAGAACTTCGGCAGAGCTCGGGTGGATCTGTTCGCTACGCAGAAACACCCGCTGCCCTCTGTGGTTCTGCCTCACGCATCCAGCTCCTCTCGGACTGGATGCCATGTTACAGGAGTGTACATTTTCCCCACAATTGCTCTGCTTCCAGGAGTTCTGGCGAGAGTGAGCCGGGACGGGGTCCTTCTACCTCTACCTCCCGCTTTGCTCACCTGTTGTAAAGAAAGAAAAGAGGAATGCAACAGGTGCAGCAAAGGAGAGCGTCACAGCCTTCAAAGCAGCGAGCGGATTTCAGTACCGTTATCACTGCTAAGAGGTCTGCGTCTAAAAAGCCCTGGTGGTTTTGACCCCAGGGCAGTGGGGGTTCCCCCCCGGGGGCAGGCAGTGTTCACCTCTTATCACGGTGCCTGGCTGCCCTCGGCACCCTCACATGGATTTTTCCCCTGAATAAGCCCCACCTTTTTAAATAAAAGACCCAATCGTTTATTGATAAAGTCATTGTGTCACTTCCATTAGAAGCTCCAACACTATCTCACGACCAAATCGTACATATTTGTACGAGGTTCGACCTAACTCGTATGAATTTGTATGATTTGTCTAAACCGCAGCGATGGGTATGTTTAGGGGCGGGGTTAGAGGTAAGTCATTCATACGAAATCATACGAATTGACCAACTCATCAAAAACGTACGATTTAGCCACCTCGTAAAATATGTAAAAATTGCTGTGAGATCACAATAAAAATTGTTCTGAGAAACACGCTTAGGACTGCACATATGCATCCATCCAAAAAGAAGCATTTACATTTTATTTATTCGTCTTTATATAATGTAGGTGTATATTTATTTAGTTTGTGTTTGAACCTCTGAGTTTTCATTCCATGTTAAGGAAACTTGATAGGATATACAGATTATGTCTGCACTGATATTTCTTTGCTTTGCTGTCCTTTAATTTATTAGTTTGCTAATAATTTATATTTCCTACATTTTAAAGAAAAAAAAGTACAATTTTGTTTAAGATAAGGCTGCATTTATATAATATATATATAAAATGCGGCAAGCTTTATGCACACGCTTGAGTGCTTAATTTATATTTTAAATGCTCATTATTATGGTTAAGTATTTCCCCCTTGACTAATTGACTAATGGCTTAAATGAACGATTAACTGTCAACTTGGAACATCTTTAGAGAGGGGCAGCAAGATGAGAGGGAAGTAAAAAATGGCCTTCAAAATGGCTGAATTCAATCAGTTTCCGGGTCATGGGCTCGAGGACAGAAGAGCAAGGAAACAAAGAAACAAGGAAACAAGGAAGCATCAATTTGAGTATGAAGAATCACCCAATCTCAGGTCAAAAAAAAAAGAAAAAAAAAAAGAGTTCTGTTATTGGATTTACCACTCTCTGCATCTGAGCCACTGAGAACACCATGGTTGAATTTCATTTATGAAGGAAAAGTCGGTAAAGTGTTATATATTTGCGCAAATCATTTAACATCAGACTGCTTCACAAACGAGGGTCAGTTCAATGCTGAATTTGCACAAAATATTAAGATGACGGTATACATGCTAGTTGAATCAACTTAACTCTACAACAACTACATATATTTATCCACTTACAATTCAGAAACATCCAGTTGCATTCTAAAAGTTGTAACTTCTTCCTGAGTCACTCCATACCTGAAGCATGAGGTGTTTAAGCTCTGCCCTCTTCTGGAAAGGGGACAGGGAGCAGCAGCTCATTTGCATTTAAAGGAACACACACTAAAATGGCATATTTTTGCTCACACCCAAATAGGGGAAAATATGACAAGCTATAATAAATTATATGTGCAGGTATTTTGAGCTGAAGCTTCACAGACACATTCTGAGGACACCAGACACTTATCACATCTTCTGAAAAGGGGCATAATAGGTCCCCTTTAAACAATATTCCTAAATGCTTAAACCACCAATCACGTCACAGAGTCATTCCAGAAAAATGCTTCTGACATACTGTCTCTTTCTCATAAAAAATACATCCAGTGTCTCCTGCACATCCTGCTGCCAGTCTCATAATTCTGTGCTTATTTGATTTTGCCAGAGTGCTGCCCTGCAGGTCAGTGGAGCGTGGCTCATCCAATCATACACTGTGCAGTGTGAG
The DNA here is from genome assembly GCA_023029165.1 of Gobiocypris rarus. Classification (NCBI taxonomy): domain Eukaryota; kingdom Metazoa; phylum Chordata; class Actinopteri; order Cypriniformes; family Gobionidae; genus Gobiocypris; species Gobiocypris rarus. Next base: position 22,153,090 of record CM040933.1, read on the forward strand.
CGTGTGTGTGTATGTGGCAGGGGAAAGCTCAAGTTGATGTATTAAGTTAACTAGATGGAGAAAATAAAAACATAAGACCTTCACGGCTGGTTTGGGATCTGTGGCAGATGGCATGGCTAAATCTATTGGAATATTGAGCACAGGTCTCAGCATAACAAAGGATACTTCAGACCATTCTGGAAGCATAACATGGCCCACGCTCAAAGCTCTTGGATTTCATCAAAAATATCTTAATTTGGGTTCATAAGATGAACGAAGGTCTTCTGGGTTTGAACGACATGAGGGTAAGTAAAATCAATGAAAAAAACGAGCAAATGATAAACTTAAAAAATAAAAATAAAAATCTGCTAATTGGGGACTGGTACATACGGATCAATGATCCTTTGCACTCCTGTGCATATTATTTCTTGGTTAAGACTTGGTTGTGGAGTTTATTTTGTTTTGGCCGTATAGTGTCATCTCCCAATCCCTTTAAAAGCCAGTTGCGTTCACTCCATGGTCATTCGCTATTTACGCAGCAGAATTTGCAAGAGGAAAGACTGAACACTTCTCCAGAGAGGAATCATTTTATTTTTAATATTTCAAAATTTTGTGCCTTTATGCATATATTACTAACGCACTCTTTAAATAACACAAACAATTCTGTGCTATTGACCAGGTTTTTGTTGGTGTGATGGCCCGCGATGTGGCCACACATTAGTGAGCGGTAATGTGGCACGCACACACCTGCACATGCGCACACTCACATATACAAACACATACATGCATGCACTAGATCTTTTTTGGTATATAATTAGTATTTTGGTTTCCTGACTTAAAGATTTTTGTATTATCATGGTGATTTTGGTAATAAGACTCAAGACACTTTTTCTCATTTACATATTTATTTTGAGTGGTAGTACATCATTGGCTGGTTGGAGTGCACACAATCTAGTTTATGTTGTATGATCCACACTGGTATTAATATTGATTTCTTTGAGTTTAAGTTACCGGTGGGATACTGCAGATGGTCGGAGCTGTTGACTGGCGATCGGTGATCCGATTTGCGGTGCGCACATATGAAGGACCGGCCTGCTGCTGCGACTGCAGTTTTGGTTCCGCTTGCTACTACCAATCAGCAGATTGACTGTGGGGGGGAATGGGGTGTTTGATGTTGAATTTTTCTATGTTAATTTCTTGTTTCTTTCCTTGGCTTCTATATTGATTTAAGATATGTGTTTAGGTTTATTCTAATCATTGACCTGTCCTGGTATTGTGGATTGTATTTATATTTTGAGGTATTTTTGTTTTGTCTTCCCCCTGTGTGTTTAATATGGACTAGTCCGTTTGTATAAATGTGCCCCAAATGTTTCATTTGTAGGTCAGTTCAGGTTGGTTCTAAATGTATTCAGTTATTTGAGTTTAGTTTGTTCGGTTGACCTCAGTTATAGGCCTAGATATTTGATTTGATTATTTGGACTTTAGTTTCCTTTTGAATCTTTTTGTAAAACCTGGATTTATTAAACAATTATTTTTTGGGAAACTATTTTTTCATGACTTGACTTTTCTTGAATGTTCGGTCCCTCACAGTTGGTCTCAAAATAGGAAGGCAGCAACAATGTGCCTGAACTCATCTCGTTTTCAAACCAGCACGCCAATGGGCGTACAAATGGGCGCAATTGCATTTGCTATTAAACAACGTGGTGCTGAACGTGAAAATGATAACTGCTTCAGGCTGAAACTAGCAAAACACAATTGTGTCACGCCTGGCTAATAAATAGTATGATAAGTGTATGATAGGGCCCTAAAACTATTCATGCAACTGGCAGATATGTCATGATTTCAGGATGACTTAGTCCTTTGTAGATAACAATGTTAAATATATGCCCCAAATACATATGACTCTCAATTCTTTATTTTGATTTAATTTTATCTGGGTGTGCAAATGTCATTATTGGTGGTGATTTCAACTGCTATTTAGATTAATCTCTAGATTGATCATCCCCAAAGCCTCCTCCCACTATCGCTTCAGGATAGATCCTAAATACACTGATTGAGAATAAGAAGGAACATGGTAGATATGTGGAGACATACACTCAATGGATAAGGATATTTTTTTACTCTCTCGAATCATATACCAGGATTCTGATTAATTCTGAACTTGTATAATTTGTATGCAGTACCATAATAGGTTGATTTTAGGCCATAGTACCATCTCACTTCAATTTAATATTGGTTTGACATGGCAGAGATTCTATTGGCTTCTATTCGACTCTTGCCTACTCAAAGACCAAGCTTTAGAAAGATTTATTGGAGCTAAAACTGGAGTTTATGACCTATGACAACAGTCAAGTCTACGATTCAGTTCTATGGGATCCCATTAAGGCAGTCGTGATAAGCGGACATAAGTATCTCTTTAGAAGCAGCCAGAAAGAAAAATAGTAACAGCAGTCTTTTAGTAATCGAAAATGTACTTCCAACATTAGAACAGGCATATAGAAACTCTGGTTCACATTAAGATTATAACAAGATATTGAAATAAAAATCTGCATACAACAAGTTTAGGAGAAAAAAAAAAAGAGAACCACTTTCTCAAGCTGAAACAAAAACTCTTATTTGCTTTGGGTGATAAGCCAGAACTTTATTGGCTAGACAATTAAGGGGAGAAAGGGCAAAGCATGTAATTCATCAAATGAAAAACAGTAGAGATCATAACCAACCCAGAAGAGATTAATGATTCCTTTAGAGATTTCTATTCTTATATTTATTGCTCACAATGTTATGCCAGTCAAGAGGATTATGATGCTTTTTCAGTCTAAATTTAGTCCAATTAGATGAAACCACGAAGGAGGACCTAGAATGCTTATTTTCAGAAGTGGACATACTAAAGGCCATTAAGTCTTTCCCGTCTGGAAAAGCACCAGGTCCTGGTGGCCTTGCATATTTTATAAAGCTTTCTCTTATAAACTAGCCCCTTATTTACTGAGAGTGATTAATGATTCATATAAAATTGGCAGACTCCTCAATTAATTTTATGAGGCCAACATTTTTGTATTATTAAAGAAAGGGAAAGATAACGTCTCGGGTTATGACTATAACCCTTGTTCCCTGAGAAGGGAACAAGACACTGCGTCGTAAGAACGACAATTATGGGGAACGAGTACCCACTATGTCACCACGAACCACGTCTGCCCTAGTGTGAAGCTGGAACCCAGGCACACTTAGGAAGAGAGGACCCTAGCGCCTGGCGTCGCAGGGAGATGCAGACTGTAAAACCTGATAAAAGTGTGTGGGGTAGCCCAGCCGGCTGCCTCACAGATCTCCTGAAGCGGGACCCCCATTTGAAGGGCCCGAGAGGCCATGCCCCTAGTGGAATGCGCCCTCAAGGCCAAAGGAGAAGGCAAACAGCGCACCTGATAGGTCAAGGCAATCGCCTGGACGATCCAGTGACCGACCGTCTGCTTGGACGCGGGCAGCCCCAACTTAAGAGACCCGAAACACCCGAAACAGCTGGTCCGACTTTCTCCACTGCGAAGACTTCCACAGATAAATCTGCAGTGCTCTGACCGGGCAGAGCAGATGAAATTTCCCCTCTTCAGCCAACACATGAGGTGGAGGATGAAATGCCTGCAGGACCGTAGGCCGTGCCACATAAGATGGCACTTTGGGCACCTGGCCTCGGATGAAGGATGGCCTTAACTCCGCCGGGGGCAAACTCCAGGCAAATCGGCGTTATAGCCAAGGCCTGGAGTTCCCCCACCCTCTTAAGCGAGGTGATAGCAAGGAGCAGCGCCACCTTAAACGACAGAACCCATTCTGTCGCAGACTCGAGTGGTTCGAAGTGGGCCTCAGCCAGCCCTTCGAGCACCACCGCCAGATCCCAAGTCGGAACTCTGGAGCGAGTCGCAGGCCTCATCCTCCAAGTACCACGGAGGAAACGTACAACTAAAGGGTGCCTCCCCAGAGGCCCATCACTTACAAGAGGGTGGAAAGCCGTAATGGCAGCCACGTACACCTTAAGTGTGGACGGGGTAAGCCCCGCAGTGAAGCGATCTTGGAGGAACTTCAGCACTGAAGCCACTGGGCAGTTAACTGGGTCCACCTCACGTTCCCTGACCACGTCTGTACCATGGCATCCAACCCCAGTGGGGCTGGATGCATGAGGGAGAACCACAGTGGACAGTGGGACGTCTCTCGAGACGCGAACAGATCCACTTCCACTGGGCCGAACCTCTCGCATATGGACTTCACCCCCTCTGGGTGAAGTCTCCATTCCCCGGACCTCAGCCCCTGCCTCGACAGGATGTCTGCTCCCAGATTCTGGTCCCCGGGGATGTACATCGTCCTGATAGACAACCAGTGAGGGAGGCGTCTGTCGAAACGGATTTCCGGCGACATGACGCTCCCAGCACTGGCCCTTGGGACATAAACCAAGGTTTCTTCCATATTGATAGGGAACGAAGGCATCTGCGCATTACCCTGATCATCCGGAATGGATTCCCCTTCGGGGAAAAACCCTTGGCTGTCAGCCACCACTGCAGGGGTCTCATGTACAGAAGACCAAAAGGTATTACTTTGGATGCAGCTGCCATAAGCCCCAGCAGTCTTTGAAACTGCTTTGCAGTGATGTTGCAGCCTAGCTTTATGCTGGAGACCATTACCCGTATGGACTCGATGCGCACGGGGGACATTTGTGCCCGCATCGTCGTCGAATCCCATACCACTCCAAGGAACGTGGTTCTCTGGGAGGGCGTCAGCATGCTTTTCTTCGTGTTAAGTCTCAACCCAAAGTCCCAAGCTCTGAATGTGGCCAAGGACGACATCTCGATGACGAACTGCCATCTTCCGCGACTGGCCCAAAATGAGACAGTCGTTGATGTAGTTCAGTACACGGATGCCCTGGAGTCTCAGTGGAGCCAGAGCTGCATCCATGCACTTGGTGAACGTGCGAGGGGAGAGCGCTAGGCCAAATGGAAGAACCCGATATTGGAACGCTTCGCCCCCAAAAGCGAACCTCAGGAACTTCCTGTGGGAAGGACTGATGGAAATGTAGAAGTATGCGTCTTTCAGATCTATCGTGACAAACCAGTCCTCGGACCGAATTTGATTCACGATAATAGGTATTGTTAATATCTTGAACCTGAACCTCCTCAGAGACTGGTTCAAATACCTCAGATCTAAAAATTGGACGCCGACCCCCGTCCTTTTTGGGAACTATAAAGTACCGGCTGTAGAACCCCGACTCCCTTTCTGGCGGAGGAACACATTCTATGGCCTCCTTTACCAGCAGGGAGTGTACTTCCTGTTCCATAACCCGAGCCCGCTCTGGGACCACTGCAGTCCAGACCACCCCATTGAATCCCGGTGGGCTGTGGCAGAACTGCATTCTGTACCCCTTTTCTACAGTGCGCAGGACCCATGGTGACACATTCGACAGGCGTGGCCACGCCCGGAAAAAATCTACCAAGGGAATCAGCCTCTCGAGGCTGACCTTGGGTGTTTTTTGAATACCGTTCTCAAGATTCAAGAGTTTTATTTGTCACATACACAATTATATACAGAATATATAACTGGCAGTGAAATGTAAACAGGTCCGCTCAATAGACAGTGCAAATAACAGTTACAAGAAACACAAGGAGGAAATTAAAAATAGAAATAGAATAAAAAGTACTCAACATAGAATTATAAGTAATCAAGTAAAAGATAAAATAAATAACTGGTTAACATAATATATATATATATATATATATATATATATATATATATATATATATATATATATATATATATATATATATATATATATATGATATACAATGTAAAGTTCTTGAAAAGGTGACTCATATTTATTGTGGGTGATTAACTGGATGGAAAGAAGTGAAAAATGCACTTTAAAATGTGCAAACAATGGGTATAATGTAATGTGCAAACAGAAGTATAATGTGCAAACAGGTTTAATTACTGGTTGTTACACAGTAACAATAAGAACAAAGTGCAGTGCAATGACACTATGTGGATGTAATGTTAAAACCGGATGTTTTATGTGTATGCGGGGTGAAGTGCAGTCACGTGACTGAGTTCAGGAGTCTGATGGCCTGGGGAAAGAAACTCCTCCTGAGTCTTTCAGTTTTTGCCATCAGGCTTAGCGCTACCAGATGGCAGCAGGGTGAACTGAGAGTTTGCAGGGTGGGTAATGCCTTTGATGATTTTAGTAGCTCTCCCTCTGCAGCGTTTGGTGTAAATGTCCTGCAGAGATGGGAGAGCTGACCCTGAGATGCGCCCGGATAAGCGCACCACTCTTTGCAGGGCTATGCAGTCATGACTGGTGCTGTTCCCGTACCACGCTGTGATGCACTGAGTCAGGACACTTTCTATCGCCCCTCGATAGAAAGTTTTCAGGATAGCTGGTGAAACCCTGAATTTCCTCAGTTGGCGCAGGTGATACAGTCTTTGCCTGGCTTTTTTCACCTGTGTCTGGATATGTGCAGTCCAGGTCAGGTCCTCGGAGATGTTCACACCCAGGTATTTGAAGCTGTTCACTCTCTCTACCGGTGTCCCGCTGATCATGAGAGGGAGTATGACCGTTGCTGTCTCTTCCTGAAGTCCACAATCAGTTCTTTGGTCTTGCTAACATTCAGAGAGAGACAGTTGTCCTGGCACCATGATGTCAGTTGCTCCACCTCGTCCAAGTATGCCGTCTCATTGTTGTTGGAAATGAGACCCAGGACAACAGTATCATCAGCAAACTTGATGATAGAGGTGGAGCTGTGTGTGGACAAACAGTCATGGGTGTAGAGAGAGTAGAGCAGGGGACTTAGCACACAGCCCTGTGGAGCTCCTACACTCAGGGTGATGGTGGTGGAGGTGGACTGGCCTACTCTCACCGCCTGGGGTCTGCCAGTGAGGAAATCTTCAATCCAGAGGCAGAGAGAAGAATTCAGGCCGAGATCCAGGAGTTTGTGTGTTAGCTTAATGGGAACTATGGTGTTAAAGGCTGAGCTATAGTCAATAAATAGCAGCCTGACATAGTTCCCACTTTTGCTGTCGATGTGAGTAAGGCAGGAATGAAGGACGTGAGAGATGGCATCTTCAGTCGATCTATTGGGACTATAGGCAAACTGAAGAGGGTCCAAAGTGTCAGGAATGGAGGAGCAAATGTTGTTTTTAATGAGTCTCTCAAAGACCTTCATGACTGTAGATGTGAGAGCCACTGGACGATAGTCATTTAGGCAAGAGGGTTTACTGTTCTTAGGTACAGGGATGATAGTGGATTTTTTGAAGGAGGTGGGGACAACAGATGTGGCAAGGGACTCATTAAATATGGATGTAAATAGCCCAGCGAGCTGATCAGCACAGGACCGTAGAACACGACCTGAAATACCATCTGGCCCAGCAGCTTTCCTGACATCCACACGTTTGAGTGCCCTCCGAACCTCGTCCTCCGAGACAGAGATCACGTGACTGTTGCTGCTCTGAGGGACTCTCTCTGACGCGTCACTCGGCGGAGTCACGCTGCCGCGATTACAATCAAAGCGAGCGTAGAAAGAGTTTAACTCATTCACAAGCAACGGATCAGCTCTCACCTCTGCAGAGGATTTAGTTCCAGAAGCACAGATAGTCCTAAGTCCCTGCCACATCCGCCGGGAGTCGTTGAGTTGGAAATGAGATTCCACTCGGTCTCTCGAGTGGAATCTCATTTCCAACTCATTCTCAACCCCCTGAAGCGGCTGCCTGGCAGGGAGAGGTCGTGGATGATTTTCGGTGAGGGAAACCACAGCTAGGACCTCTTTCCCAAAGCCTTCTTAGCCTGAAGGACGGCCCTCAGTTTGCCCTTCTGCTGAGCCGGCTTTGGGCGAGAACACAGCCTCTGTTGACAAGATCCCTGAGGAGGGGTTCGAGAGGCGACGCTCTCTTTCTGTGCCTGGCGATATGAGGAGCTCGATGACGGCTAGTGCTGGTCGATCTTAGGACCAGCTCCTTTAGACTTGGAACGGCGAGGGATGAACTGCTGGAACGCCGCAGATTGCCTCTTCGCCTCCTGAAACCTGTCGACAACCGTATTGACAGCGTCGCCGAACAGGCCAGAAGGCGAAAGAGGAGCAACAATAAGGAAAGCTTTATCGTTCTCCTTGATGCCCGACAGATTCAACCACAGATGCCTCTCCGTGGCCACCATAGCTGACATGGAGCGACCCACAGCGCGGGCCGTCTCTTTGGTGACACAGAGAGACAAATCTGTCGCTCTGCGGAGCTCAGCCACATCCTCAGGTGTGGGTCCCTCGCCCTCATCCAAGTCTTTTAATAGGTCTGCCTGGTATGCCTGCAATAGAGCCATAGTATGCAGACATGCACCAGCCCGACCTGCCGCCATATATGCCCTGCCCACCATCGCCGATGTATCTCTACATGGCTTTGTGGGTAGCACCAGGGTTTTCAAGGAGGCTCGTCAAATACGGCCAGGCGGGAGCGCAGCACTCTGATGGGAAGTGCTTCACAATGCTCACAGCTAGCTCCCTCGAGAGCTAACCGAGTGTGCTGCGCTCCCAAACAGTTCACACACACAGAGTGCGTGTCCCCATCCATGATGTAACGAGGGCAGGGGTGCACACACTTCTTAAACTGTTCACTCGTCATCTTTCACTCTTATATTACTGAACTAGAAATACTCTCAGTCTCAGATTCACACACACACACAACAGAGCGGGGCTGAAGAGCGAAAAAGCTAGCGCGGTTGTGAAACAGCGTCCCTTTATACTTCCGGGTATGCTGTCACATACTACGTCATAACGTAGCACCAATCAGGATTGGTCTTAGTTTCAATCATGCTTCAGACGCATAACGCTGGGGGCGTTCCCCATAAGTGTTGTTCTTACAACGCATTGGGAGTTCCCTCGAAAGGAAACACTGACCTGGCCATTTACAGACCTTTATCGCTACTTAATTTTATCCTTATCCTTAATTTTATCACTTCAGAATAGATCCTAAATACACTGATTGAGGATAGGAAGGAACATGGTATATATGTGAAGGCTGCAACACCCAATGAATAAGGATTTTTTTATATACCTTTTATGGTTAATTCTGAACTTCTATAACTGATATGCAATACCATAATAGGTTGATCTTAGGCTATAGTACAATATACTATAGTATAGCAGAGCTTCTGTTGGCTTCTATTCGACTCTTGCCAACTCAAAGACCAAGCTTTTGAGAAATTACAACATAATTTTAGGCAAAAAAATTGAGTACTTCTTTCTCAAACTGAAACAAAAACTCTTATTTGATTTCGGTGAAAAGCCAGAACTTTATTAGTGAGACAATTAAGGGGAGAAAAGGCAAAGCATGTAATTCATCAAATAAAAAACAGCAAAGATCATACCAACCCAGAAGAGATTAATGATTCCTTTAGAGATTTCTATTCTGATATTTATTCCTCACAATGTTATGCCAGTCAAGAGGATTATGATGCTTTTTTAGTCTTAATTTAGTCCAATTAGATGAAACCACAAAGGAGGACTTAGAATGCTCATTTTCAGAAGTGGATATACTAAAGGCCATTAAGTCTTTCCCCTCTGGAAAAGCACCAGGTCCCGGTGGCCTTGGAAATTTTATGAAGATTTCTCTTATAAACTAGCCCCTAATTTACTGAGAGTGATTAATGATTCATATAAAATTGGCAGACTCTTCAATTCATTATATGAGGCCAACATTTTTGTATTTTTAAAGAAAGGGAAAGATAACACTGACCCGGCCAATTATAGACCTTTATCGCTACTTAATTGTATCCTTAATCAGAAGGTGATAATGAAAGTGTTGGCCAATAGATTTGGTAACCATATTTCAACAACAGTACACCCAGACCAAACCGGGAGCATACCGGGTCACTTTTCCTTTTGCAATGTTCACCTTCTCCTTATCAGGATCGTCGCAAATGCTGAACAGTTAGTGGTGTTGCCGTGCGGAAGGGGGTCTGGAACGCATTGGGGTTTTTCTGTTTTAGTTGAGGATGGTGTTAAATAGCGCCAAAATAAATAACTAATCAGTTTTTACAAAAGAAATCAATCAATCAAAAACTTACTTTAGCTTTTCTTCTAAAACAAAATTAATTTCCTATTATCACTAAAGCTGCTTTGAAGCAATCTGTGTTGTAAAAAGCACTATATAAATGAAGGTGACTTGACTGTGGTTCTCAGCCTCATCCTCAGCCATTCCTGAAACCCACTCGTCACCTTCTCCCTCCAGTCCCTCTGAATTCATCCTCTCTCAGTGGTCTTGATCCACCTCGGGCCAGCTGAGAGCATTTTCGCCTGGTCATGAGGAACCCACCACTCTGCCTCGCTACATCTGTGCGTCGGCCCTTCGACCCATCATCTATAGCCCGCCAAGCCATCCCTCAGGCTTGGCCACCGCCCTCGGGTGCCACAACTCATCCTCTGTCCTCTGGACCCACACTGTCGCTCGGTCGCGGTCACCAGGGCCGTCACCATCACTCGCCTCTGACCTTTGGCTACATGGTGGCCTCTCATTTCATCTGCACATTTGAATAACTAAATGCATCCTTGCTGAAGAAAAGTATTAATTTCTTTCAAAAATAGAAAAAGAAAAAGGAAAGAAATGACTGAACCCAAACTATTGGATGATAGCGTATATATATATTTAATGTGAGGGACATGGCCGTATTAAATACTAAAGATTCTAAATATTTAGTATCTTTATTTTATCCTTTCTTTGTTTTATATTTTTTAAATCCCAAATTTTTATTAAGGAAAACAAAAAATATTTTCACAATTACTGAATGAATATAAATCTTAGGCATCCTTTAACATAATAATTACATGACACACCACCTGCAATGGATGATACTGCATATACTCTGTCCAGGTGGGTCAGTCATAATTAATTGCTAATTTAGAATCAGAATTAGAACTCTATTAGAAAGTAAATTACGAATCATGACATCAATCATCCTCTTTGGATTTCCTCTAGAAATTGGAGCACTGTCTCTCACCTCATTAAATATTTTCTGGAGTCATATCACATGGACTGTGATTCACCTTGTCCATCTACTACTTCATCAGCGCTTGCAATCTTCAAACTAATTGGTGCAAACCCCATAAAGCTGTCAAATATATCTCTTCTCAAGCCTACACATGCCCTTAAGGTCATCTAGGATCCAACGATGTCCCTTGACAGATTGTATGTTAGATATACATTGTCCTGGTTTTAGAAATGGTTTTTAGTCTTACCTGCTGCTATAAAGGTCAGAAGAACAAGCTGTCCATCAGTGATTTATTAATCGGTTTCAAATTGATGAATGTGCCTGGTTGCTGTTGATTGCTCAAGTAAGTGTGGGTCATAAATAATTAGACTATATCTGGAATGACTGTGCGGCCCATGTCACAATACAACAATATTTCATAATACCAGTCCAATAGCTTGACTCTGTTATTACAGTCTGTAAAGCCTGTTCAGCTTCTCGGATCAATACGGAGCCTCAGTAAACCGTGCTAATCACAGTGTCTTAGATATCAATCAAAAACCCACTTCTCTTTTACAGAGCTACTGACTTTTGTAATAGGACTGTGGTTTCAAAGTGTGAAGACACAGATGAGTGCTCCCATTTAGGAGATAAATTATAGTCCAGCTCTTTGGGACATGGCACACTTGAACAAAAGTTATGGTAAATTGAAAATTACACCTGTAACTTAATCATTGCATGACATGTGATGTCTTCTCTGGGTGTGAACAGGAACAGAAATGTGAAGGAGGAGGACATTTGCACTCCAAGACTTAATGCACAGATCATTTGACATACAGTATCAGATCATTTTCTTACGTCCATTGCTATGGTTATCACTGTAATTCGGATTCAATCAGGCATTTAAAGGGTCAGTTCACCGAAAAATTTGCATTCTGTTATTAATTACTCACCCTCATGTTGTTCCCAACCCGTAAGACCTTTGTTCATCTTCGGAACACAAATTAAGATATTTTTGATGATATCCGAGCACTCTCTGACCCCTCCATAGACAGGAATTTAACACTTTCAAGGTACAGAAGGTTAGGGAAAACATTGGTTGTCCATATGATTATAGTGGTTCAACCTTAATTTTATGAAGCGTCCAGAATATTTTTTGTTTGTTTTTTTGCACACAAAAAGTAACAACTTCATTCAACAGTTTTTTCATGTCTATGTCAGTCTCCTACGCTGTTGAAGTTGTTAAAACAGTGCAGCGCTTCCGGGTTACAGCCGAGCTGAGTGTTGAGTGGATTCTGACTAACTTAAACATGTCTGATATTCATTGTGTTCACTCACTCAATGCTGATTAAACACATGCCATAAATTGCCTTTGTTACCTTTGACGCTCTTCACAGAGCAGCACGAGCACTCACAAGTTTTAAGTAGCCGGCTATCAGCTGAAGAACGTCAGGTATTGTCGCATTAAGCGATCAAAAAATATTTTGCTTGACAAAAATTCAGGTGTGCAGCTGTATACAAATTATGTTTTATTAACAAAGTTCGGGAGGAACACTTTCAAATGATTTACCCATCGTGTCATTCCAACCAGCTGTCAGCAATCAGCAATCAACATGTCTACCCAATCAACACAATTGTGGAGGTTAACTCACCAATGTTTCTCAGCAGTTTTTCAATATCCCTCCACCACCCCATCTTCCTCACAGTCACCTGGTTACTTTCCTAACCAGAGATACTGTAACATTTATCCACTGGAGGGTGGCTGAACACCCTAAGTGCAGATTTTATTAAAGGGGTCATATAATGGTACAGGCACTTTTACAAGTTGATTGTACGGAAATGTGAGTTGGAAGTGCCTGTACACAACCATCCTATAATGATAAAAATTCATCCAGTGTTTTTTTTTACCTCCTTATATGTTTTCCCCTGTCTCAAATCAAGCTGTCTGACCATGTGGACGTCACACGGTCGGACGCCCCCTCCCACGATTGTCAATTGACAGCAGCGTTTCAACACAGACTAACCCTGAGCGAGCTGTCATCATAGTACGCAATTGTTGATACGCTGGAGCAGAACGGCGTCTAAGTGATTGTGGCGTTCTGTTCTTGGGTGTAATAACGATCACAGCAGTCATTTTGATGTTCCTAAATCCGGTTAAAATTGATATGGTTGCACAGATGTGTCCTTAAAGACTCCCGTTGCCATTCTTTCTCCAAAATATACCCTTCACTGCTGTCAAGGCAACACTCCACGTGTGTTGTGTCAAAACGCCCACAGAACAGAGGGGCAAAGCTCATTATCATTTAAAGTCACATGCACTGAAATGGCTTGCTGAAAACAGAGCTGTTTTTGACCAGGTAAAATTTGTGTTTTCTTACAATACTACTAAGAATTTTTAATTAAATTATATTACAAACTTTTCATTTAGACACTGAATGATCATATTAACTTGTTCAAAATGGAATTATATGACCCCTTTAACAAACTTCAAACATAAAACAAAGACTTGGCTTGGCTAAACGTGACAGACAGACTTGACTATAACAGGCTCACCAACAAGTGGGTTACACATTAAATGCAGGCAAAGACATACGGCAAACATGAGGGCTAAAATACACATGGACTAATGAGTGGACGCGACACTGATGAGACAATGAACCAATGACATGACATAAACACAGGAGGGCATGGAAATCACATGACAAGACCAGGAAGTGCATAGCAGTGAACAAAGCAAACTATGGCTGAATCCGAAATTGCCCTCTATACCCTAAAATAGGGCACTATTTGGGGGACAGCCATTTGGTGTCCGAAACCATAGTGGACATGTTTGCGTGCACTCATTCAATCCCACATTGTACCGCAATAACAAGAACATGAAACACAACCCAAAACACCCTGTGACAGACACGCGGTGGAGTACACTGGGTTTGGGCGAAATATCGAGCTTGTAGCCCTTTCCGTGGACAACACGCCAAATACGCATACTATTACGCATTCTATTTACTATCTGATTATTTGTAAGTGAAAGAACTCTCCCAACAAACAAACTGTAGAGGATAAACCATGCAATGCTATGCTAGCATTTGCTCTGCCGATGTATGAATACCAACATAAGATAATTGTGTTTTATGCACCTTTCTTTTGCAAGTTTTCAATTAAAATTCTGCAGCAATTTTTCCAAGAAGACAATTGGAGACAATTGGGTAGCAATAAGAGTAAATGCCTATAAAAACATGATATTGCAAAAATATGTATGCATATGAAATTCACAAAATCCTAGTATTCTTTAAAAGTATTGGCACAATAATTTATTTGGAAGCTAGCTAGTGATTCTTGAATAAAGGTATCAGTAAGTCCTTGCTAACTGTAGCTGTAATTCAAATATTGACTTGTTAGAAATCTTCTGATCCTCAGATCCTCTGTGGAAAAGAGATTTTCCTGTAATCCACCATCAGCGATATGGCTCAGAAATCTCATCTCTGCTTTCAAGTGCCAATGAGTTCTGGTGCATATTGGCTGCAGTTGGTCAACCTTCAGTTGTTAGTACAAATTACAAAATGCAAAAATTCTCCAGTAGCTCACTATAAATACAACAGACATTATCTATTAATATCCATTATCCATCCATGTAGATGGTTTGAAGTGAACCAAAACAACTTGAATCTACAGAGGTATTATCTGTATTGATCCAAGGAAAGAAATGGGACACCATCTTCAAAAAAAAATCCCCAGGCAGTTATGGGAAACGTATAAGAAATGGATCTGGGAGACTTCAGATATGGCTTCTTGTTTAGATATCCCTCCTCCTCTAGACTTAGAAATATCACCCACATGGTGAGAGCTCATCTGTAATTACCACTGCCCTCTTGTCCTTAAGACATGTCTATCAAGCTTCTTGGCCTTAGCATGATGATTCAGAGAACAATAAGTTGTTCATCAGAGTGTACAGTACCAAGAAGTGAGGATTAAATTACTTATAAAGGGGTAAACAGGTAAGGTATCATATTAAAAGCCCGAATTTACTCACAACTAAGTTCTTTTGTTTAATTTTTAATTTAGAGATAAAAAGTTGTTACATCATGTTTATTTGTTATTTATTTATACAATATATTGCTTTAAAGTAAGCAGCTTTACAGTATTAAAGTGTTGATTTCAGTTAGAACTATTAGAACTACAACTTCAGTTTCTACTATAAAGCAGCTCTCCAGTATGTTTATGTTGTGTCTGACCTATGACTTTCCATGTCATAGAAAGCGGCGCCCCACAGCACCTAATGCATAATTGCCATGACCAATGTTCAAAGACGTTTACCAACCACAGTGTGTTACGGTATAGACACGGAGGCAGATGTAAAAGCAGTAAAGGGGATTTATTGTGAAACATACAGCAGAATCAACGATGATGGTGAATGGATTGGAATGAAATGGGATGTAATACTGTCCTTCAGATGAGTCGGGTGATCAGAGCTGGTGGAACGGAGAAGGTTGACGACGGGAACACTCACACACACACGGGTAGGTAGGAACACGGGGAGCGCTGGAGACGATGGAGACGCTGGAGATGAGGAAGATGATCGAGACGATGGAGACGAGTAGAAGTAGCAATAGGAGTCCTTGAGGTAAGCAACAACCAGTGTAGTGCAAACGAGACCGGACAGTGAGTGTGTGTGAGTGAGTGTGCTTTAAAGTCCAGTTGATTGAATGATGAGTGGCTGCAGGTGGTGGTGATTAGAAGGCCGGTGAAAGGGATCGTGGGTAGTGTAGTGTGCTGGAACCTGACGCATCTGTGACACAGTGAACCTTCCCCAGAAAGTTACATTTTGCAAGCTGTAAAAAAAAAAAAAAAAAAAAAAATGAACCTTCAATTTGGACTGATTTTGTTTGAAATTACATCACACCAATTCGTTCTTAGATTTCACTTGAAGCTTATTAAGGCCTTGAGGCTGTCAAAATAGCATTCAAATAATAATAATAATAATAATAATAATAATAAATAACACAAAATAAATATGTATTACAAATGTCATTTAATCATAGCTCTGACCCTTGCCCTTCATTTAAATAATATCATTTAATTTGATTATATTTTAATCAACAGACACCCTTAAAATGAAGCTTAGCGTTGTAACTGTCATTAAATGTAATTTTATTGTTAATAGCTGGAGATAAATCCATTTGAATTCTTTCAGGTTACTATATTAAAGGTCTGGTTGGAACCTATTTGATATTAATTTAGTCACTGAAGGATGAAAGTAGTGACCACTGTAGTCCTTCCTCTGATCACTGAGGTTTGGCAGAAGGGCAGGACACTTTATCTAATATTCAGCAGGTGTGCAGCATCACCTTCTCGCTTCTTAATTCAGGCCACCCTAGAATATTTGTATGTACAACGGGACTACTTTAATGTTTTTTTTTTTTTTTATGTTGTAGATGTAGAAAATGTGAATCAATAAAATTATGTGTTTACACTTACGAAAAATATGTTTATTCAAGTGTGCTATTAGTATACTGCTATTTAGTATTTATTCAAAATTTGTGTTCTGAAGATGAACGAAGGTCTTACGGTTTTGGAACGACATAAGGGTAATTAACGAGTAATTAGCAACAATTTTTTTTTTTTTGGGGGTATACTAAAGTATTTGTATCAATATTTTGTACCTTTTGCCCCATGCTGGTGAGCCTTTTACCCTGTGTGTTTTATATAAAATAAAACTGTTGCTCCATCAATGTTCAATAAAAAAAAAAAAAATCATACACTATGGAAGCAGTGAAAATCATTTTTTTTTTCTTAAGATGTGCCTTTAGCCCCGTTGTCCATTGCCTCAGTTCTTCTGGATTCAGTCTATCTCAGTGTTTTCTGTTTCTTCATGTAATCACAGACAGACTCAATGTGTCACGTTAAACACAAAGAAAACTGGTGCGAGGACTCAAGTGCAAGAAAAAGGATTTAATTATAAAATGAAACATAAACACAAACCAAAAACCCACAAGGGGGCAAAACACATAATCAAAAGAACTTTACACATACCAAACGGGTCACGGGAAAGCGGGAGATGTAGACATTACAAGGATCCGACCAAGACTGACAAACACAAGGAGTATATAAAGGAGAGAAATCAAGCTGGGAATGAGGGAACACAGGTGGGGCAAATGAAACCAATAATGAGATAACAAGGGGATGGGATCTAACAAAGACAGAGGCACATGGCCACACTAACAAAACCCACATGTGCACACAAGACAGGACAGGCATGTGACATTACCCCCTCACGGCACGGGACCGGCGGGACAGACCGGGCGGGACAGACCCGGGCGGGGCGGGGACGGGCGGAACAGACACGGACGGGCGGGAACAGACGCGGGGCAGGCGGGACAGACCCGGGCGGGCGGGACAGATCCGGGCGGGCGGGACAGACCCGGGCGGGACAGGGACGGACGGGCGGGCGGGACAGGGCCGGACGGACGGGCGGGCGGGCGGGCGGGCGGGACAGGGGCGGGCGGGACATGGGCAAACAGATAAGGAAGGGGAAAACAAGGGAGGAAGGGGAGCACAAGAGTTCAGGCGGCCAGGGGCCGGGTGGCCAGCAAAGTTCAGGCGGCCGGGGCCGGGTGGCCAGCAGAGTTCAGGTGGCCAGAGCGGCCAACAGAGTTCAGGCGGTCAGGGGCTGGGGTGGCCAGCAGAGTTCAGGCGGCCGGGGGGGCCGGGGTGGCAAGCAGAGTTTAGGCGGCTGGAGCGATCAACAGAGTTCAGGCGGCCGGAGCGACCAACAGAGTTCAGGCGGCCAGCAGAGTTCAGTGCCCCCACCTGTGGGACCACCGGCACAGGGACCACCGGTACACGATCCACCACCACAGGGACCACCGGAAACACGATCCACCGGGACAGGGACCACCGGAACACGATCCACCGGAACTGGGACCACCGGAACACGATCCACCGGCATTGGGACCACCGGAACACGAGCCACCGGAACACGATCCACCGGCACAGGGACCACCGGAACACGATCCACCGGAACACGATCCACCGGAACACGATCCACCGGAACACGATCCACCGGAACTGGGACCACTGGGATCACGAAGGGAGCTTTCCTTCTCCTACTCCGTTGGAATGAGGGAACACAGGTGGGGCAAATGAAACCAATAATGAGATAACAAGGGGGTGTGATCTAACAAAGACAGAGGCACATGGCCACACTAACAAAACCCACATGTGCACACAAGATAGAGGAGAGGCATGTGACACAATGATAATGAGATCAGATCTCCGTGTGGAGCATATATGCTGTAGTCAGACTTCCATGTATGGCCCCTTATCAGGTACCTATGGACCTCCCAGAGGCTAGAGCCCCACGAGATGCCTCTATGTCCTTAAATGGTCTGTGTTCGCAAACTGGTGCTAAGTTTGGAACCGAGACCCTAAATGGCTCCTGGACTCGACTCAAAGCAAAGATTATCCTGCTGGATAGTGGACGCCATCTCCTTGGCCTACGTTTCAATGGGCTTTCAATGCCTCTTCTTGGATGTGGTTCAGTGGTGTATCCATGGGCAACATCTGTGTGGTGGTCCTCACCATCCACGTTCGCCAGATTTTACAATTTGGAAGTCCCTGCACTGCAGAGTCCTCTCGGTCTAGGTAAGTGTTGGCCACTGGGGAGACCAACTTCGAAAGGAGCGTTACTTAGTTACTGACGTAACCTTGGTTCCTTTAGAATAACGGTAAACCGAGTATCGTTACTGTAATAGAATGTATTGTGTCAAATAAATTTAAAAGCATACAATTAACCATCAGCTCACCCCAACATACCACAAACGTATACTCATGATGATCACGAACAAGCCATTTTAAGACAGAGAGTATCAATATAGTAAAAGAGCCGCAAATATATCAGAAATGTGGATTTGTGGATCTCGGTTTTAGTTTGAGTCCGTCTGCTGTCATTTCACTCATAATTCTTCAAGCATGGATGCAATAAACAGAAGATATCAAGGGCACATCAGGCCTGTATCATGCAGTTTTGCCTGCTTGGTAAATTCAGCTTTATCTATAAATCCTCACTCTTTCCCTTTCCTGACTATCTCAACAACCTCCTCCTGAATGTGGTCCTGCATAAGAATATAGGGTGACAAACCACTAATGCTTCCATAGAGCATCCTGGGAAATTAAAAACAGTAATCCTGCTGTGTTTACCATCTAAACCTGGTATTTAAAGCTAAACAAATATTGCATTACTGCTTGTCAGGGACCACAGTTCAGAAGCCACTTCGTACAATGCATAATTATTGACAACGTCTACAGAAAAGCAAATAGGCTACTTCAAAAAGTATACTTCAAAACAAAGGTCTTTGTTGTTGATTGGTAATTGTGTAATTTGAAATGCATTACTTGAATAAAGCACCTCTGATTCCTGACATTCTGGTCTGTGTTTCTCTGATCAAGGTTTTAATATAAGTGCTGAGACAGAAGGTTCAGATAAACAATCTCAAAAGCTCTGTGGAGCATTTCTTACAAAAGTCAGTGTGAAGGTTTGGCTGAGGTTGATATAAGAGCACTACAAACATTTCAGCAGAAACTCCATCTCTTTTTAACCATTTTACCATTTACCAGAAACTAATTTGTAGCAGACAAATATATAAACATTAAAGTTTGAGACATATATTGCAAACCCTATACCATCATAATATGATGTTATCAAAAGTAACACATGGTTTGATGCCATACATAAAACATAAAATAGAGTATGAGATGCATGCCACGTTTCCATGAATCACATTTTTCACACTGTGGTCCTGCCTGGCCTACATGGTTCAGCCTAAGCGGAGCAGACATGCACTTTAAATGGCAAGAAATCACCTCAGCCGACCCTGGCAGGCAGGAATATTCCCCTTCATCTTTTTCTCTCATTAGAGCTTTAGCATTCCTTTCACTTCAGCTCCATTCATGTTTTTGCTCTCAACCCTGTGGAAAAGGAATGGCAAATAAAGGACTGTTTGTTATATATAGCTCATCAGTTGTGTATTCAGTGAAGTGTGAAAATGCTTACTGGTATGCAACAAAATGTATTAAATGTGATCTGATCTTCACTTAATTTGATCTTTCATTTATGTATCTCAGCCTTGAAGTGAATGGCACAATTCACTATTCATTAAATATTTCAATTGTGAGTATTTAACATGTTTTGAATCCCAGAGGCTAGTTCGTCCTCAAATGTCCCATCACAGCAAGCTCAGCAAGGTTAAGCAGCCCTCTACTGCACACATTATAATAGACCTATAGAAGAAAATATTTGACGTTTTTTCTTTTCTTAGAATGGCTTAACTTGAAGTGATGTAAAAAAAAAAAAAAAACATTGAAACATTATTTTAAAGGGGTCTTGAATTAAGAAATCAACTTCCCTTGAACTTTTGATATATAAAAGGTCTTGGTAATATAAGAATACCCTGTGAGTTTCAGAGCTGAAAACATCCTTGCTAGTCAAAGAAAAGCTTTTATTGATACCAGGCCAAGCAAATGCTCGACCTCAGAATGTGCCAGGCTGTGTCGTCTGAGTGTGGTGAAACACTGCCTCAAACAAGGCCTGATTCTGTAGCTTGGCAACACAGACATTTGATATTTTACCAAAAACCATCAACCACTTGGGAACACAGACATTTGATCGATTTACCAAAAACTTAATTTCATAAAAAACTTGCCTGAGGTGATGTTTCAATTCAATTCAATTCAAATATATTTGTATAGCGCTTTTCACAATACACATTGTTTCAAAGCAGCTTTACAGAAAGTGTATTTCATAAATGTACATTGAAAAATGTTAGAAAGAGAATGTTAAAGAAAAATTTCCTATTTTCCTAAAAAGTTTCCTATTTTATTTTTGTGTATGTGATACATGGGCTGGTCCTTGTTTGTTACTGACGTTTTGCTTTCAGCAACTACCTTGTCTGGCTATCACCAAACCAATTTCAATATTTTAGATTGAACATCAGCGGCATATTTCAAATGAATTGGATAGTCCTTCAACCAGTCAGACCACAAGAGGCGTGATTAACGATCATAGTTCAAATGACTCTGTATGCAATTGGATAGTCTTTCAACTAATCAGACCAATGATCCATTACTTCTCTATCCATCATTGTGTTAAACTTGGTTTGTGATTAGTGGCACAATCAATATAAAATGGATAGGGAAGCAAAAAAACAAAGCAAAACAGAAAATAAAGGAAGTGGGCAGTGCAAAAACTTGACAGACAGCGCAACTGTTGATCAGGATTTTGTTGGGTTTGAATTCAAATAGAAATCATGGTCCCACTTTATATAAGGTGGCCTTAAGTACTATGTACTTATATTTAAATAATAATTTGATACAATGGACTTATTGTGTACATAGATGTTTTTACATTGTACTTATATTTCAAGAGTTCGCACTTACATATAATTTTATGGAGAGTAAGTTTAAATGCGTATTTGACGTGCTGTCCAGGGGGAGGGCTTCGAGCTCTGAGTTTGGCCCGAATACCCTCCAAGAAGTGCCAAGCTTGGCGGGCTGGCATCCGTGAAGGGGCCTGGTTGCTTGTTCAGGAAGGCCCCTGAGAGTGGTTTATGGCACTTCGTGTTGGGGAGATTGCTTGAAAGAGAAAACGGAAAAGGAG
Organism: Gobiocypris rarus; assembly: GCA_023029165.1. NCBI lineage: Eukaryota > Metazoa > Chordata > Actinopteri > Cypriniformes > Gobionidae > Gobiocypris > Gobiocypris rarus. The sequence continues at coordinate 22,174,698 of CM040933.1, forward strand.
AAACCATGGTAGAGACAACAAAACACTTCCTTAATGCTTGGGAACTTTCCGCTCTTTTACATTGCGTGAACATTTTTCTATCTGACTTACTGTGTGGAAACTTTCCACTTTCTTGCTGCGTGGAAACTTTCCACTTACTTATTGTGTGGAAACTTTCCACTGACTTGCTGCGTGGAAACTTTACACTTTCTTGCTGCGTGGAAACTTTCCACTGACTTGCTATGTGGAATCTTTCCACTGACTTGCTGTGTGGAAAATTTCCACTGACTTGCTGTGTGGAAACTTTACACTTCTCATGGAGCGCTGAAAAACATGAAGGAAAACATGAGTGTGTGGACGAGAGATTTCTCACTGTGTCCACTGGGAGACCAAAAGCTCATTGGATGGCGAGAAAAGGAACAGTTTGCATGAGGGAGGTGGGAGGGTTATACACCGGGGCTGCGGATGTCGTTGGCGGCCTCACGCTTGGTTTTCGTTTGTGGTTTGAAAAGGAAAGTTAGTTGGATGATAGGAAGAAAAAGTGTGGCTTGTACTTAAGCAGAGGAAGGCTTGGGCTTATTTGCTGCAGACCGGATGGGGTTATAACCTGTTGGATAAAACTGTTGAAATGCTTGGGCCTGTGAAGCTAGCGGATGCCGCCTCACGCTAGCGTCTGACCTGCAGTTTGTGCACTGGTTCTACTGTGCGACTCGCACAGCACTTTTTGACTGAAAAAGTTAATGTTGCATGTAGAAATGCACTCCCCCATATGATAGTGCAAGTTCGGCTATGATTGCTAGGTAATCATTTAGTTGTGCTGCCTGTGGGGGAAAGCTGAACAGATGATTCCGGTAAACAAGAAAAAAAACAATTGAACTTGGAAAATGTAAGGACGCAGGATGAATGTATGTTTATGGTTTTAAGGGTAACAGAGAAATCCCCAGTCTAATTGGCGGTCTGTTTCGGCTGCGGGGAGCATGGAGAGAAAAGAAGGTCACGTGGGATTGGAGATTGCTGGGTGGGAACATCAGTGCTTGGCAGTGGAGAAATTAGTCATAGAAACTGAGCTCCTGTGAAAGCAGAGGGAACAGCACTGCTGTGGTAGAGGAGAAAATTAGCCAGAGAACTGAACTCCTGTGGGAGCAGAAGGAACAGCGCTGCTTTGATAGTAGAGAAAAGTAGCCAGAGAACTGAGCTCCTGTGGGAGAAAAAAGGAGAAAAAGTCAGGCGAACAAATTGTGAAACATATTTGTGTAAACGAATGGGAGTCTTATTCTGAAATGCCCATGCTTTATTATTGCAGGATGCTTGTTCAATTCATATGAGGGAGACAAAATATACAGTCTTACACTGTATATAACATTTTACGATAAAAATTACGGTAAAGAAAACATTGTCATGGTTCATAAGAATTTGTTTTGCATAACTGTGCGCTATTCATTGATTGCGCATGCTCTGAAACGGAATCCTTCTTAAGAATTGTTTTGCAAGCCAGTAGAAACCACAACAGCGCCACATTCAGATTTTGAAACGTGAGTGCTCACATCTAATCAATTAAATCAGTGCCGTAAGTTTGCAGTATCGTGATATATGTTTTTTCATCCCCAAAATATAGATGCCGTACAATAAACATTGATACACTTGTTATACAATAGCCTACTGTAAGGTATTTATGTAACATTTAAGAAAACGGGTGCTCCCAAATATGACCAGGCTTATGTGAGCGTCAAGTTGAGAAGTATTGATAGTATTGAAGTATTGAATGAAGTATCGATATGTTCACTCGCTTTACCAGAAAGCATATTTATTGTTCATCACCACGGTTACTGCTTGCGCGTCCATGATAAACACACTTCTCTGTATACATTATCTTAAGACAGGAACTGTTGTAGTTCTCCCTGCTGTGAGTCAGTGCAATGTGCACTCTTTAAACTGTCTGAGCACTACTCTCACAGCTGACTCTATCGTCATGGCTCCAACACATTAACATCACATTGCTTATTAAAGTTGGTGAATCGATTTAAATGTTAGAAGACAGACTCGCGATTGTGAATCGTGGCAAAGGCACGATTACATCTCAGGAAAAGCAGAAATGATTTTACGGTGAATACTGATGGAAGCTGTATATACATTTGAAAGGAAAAGATTTTAGCATTGTTGCATTGCTTCGAGCTGTGTGTGGAGACGAGGAGACATATAGACAGTGTGGGTGGGCGGGGTGCCGGCGAACTGCCGGAAATGCCGTCCATGCTGGTAAACTGTCAATGAAACAGAGGTAAGACTGCTGCATGTATGTTGATTAGCAGAGTGCTCTCCACCTGTGTCAATTATCTTATTAAACATTGATTAAAAAAATACCTGCATGTAGTTACATCTGTAATTCATTTCTGTAATTACATTTATAATTACACTGTTGACCCATCCCTAACAACTAACCCTACCCATAAACGTACCCATACCACCACACCTGTCCCTAACTTTACCTGTATCCACCTCAATAGCAGCAACAATGTTTTACAATACAATGTGAACACAATAAGTGCATTGTACTTATTTTTTTAATTTAAGTACATAGTAGTTAAGGCCACCTAATATAAAGTGGGACTGAAATCATTATTATTTTCCTTCAGACATATTTAATTACACAGAACTGCAGGTCATCGCATAATTAAACTAAATTTGTGCATAGGTTCATCAACAGTGTCACCACCTTATCTCTCTGTCACACACAAACAATCTCAGACAGTCTTATAAACAATGCATAGTCTTAACCTGTACTGAATAAATTAAGACTCAGATATGAATGTGAGCACAATAAACATATTTAATATGGATTTACTTACTACACACACAGTCCCCTGTGTAAAATGAGAATCAAATCAAATAAAAAGGACAGCAAGTGGGCTGCAGTAACAAACATGTTCCTCCACTATCTTCCTCCAGTGATTCATCTGTAATTATGAATAAAGAGCTGAAAATAAGGCATCTGGGCGCTCTGCATGTCGACAAGAACGTCAAAGCCCTTGTAAATCACTACTTTTGTTTTCCTTTTAGTGTATTTCTGAAAGCAAGTTAGCATCATTTTTCCTTTCTATAAGCGCTACCGTGCTAACTCGACAAAAACAGAATAATGGCAAGTGGCTTTTGATGAATAATTACACAAATCAAGTCTGCACTAGTCATTCACTATCTGGTTATGAGTGACAGTTGATTGGACTGCCGTTTTCAGACATGTTTAATGTCTTGATTGATGTTTTGACTTCACTGAGTGACTAGATTGATTGCTAACAGTTTCATACACTGCCATATTTCCTGAGGTAAATATTGTTTTCTTTGACATCTAATCAAATCGTTCTCGACATTTAAACATTCAACAAGTCTTGACTTCCACTTCCACAAATACTTTAAGGTTTAAATGTCCTTGAAATGAGGGAAGAGAAAAAACTTTTTTTCTGACAGACTGCTAGAGAGTTTGCCCCAGCATCACTTGAATTTTAAGACATTGACATTTTGACAGGACACAGTGGCATTTTTACGTGTGTGTTGCCATTGCGTGCTGTCACTCTTAAGAAAGCCATCCCATGCTTCTCACCTCAAAGAGAGCACTTGTCACAGCCTTGAGACACTGTAAAGTAACAGCAGGCAATCGAGGAGCAGTTTAAGCCAGTTTTCTTGCAGAGCAATGTTGGCATGCCTAAATGGACACTCTGCCAACCGTTAACTTGTTTACAGTCTTTCGAGGCGTGATTTGGAAAGCTGTTTCCACAGTGTTGCACTTGAGAAAACAGAAAACACTTTCACATATTTCACATGGATATCAATTATCCATGAATGAATGTGGTAAAAAAAAATTGTTTCAAAGCAGCTTCACAGTGTTAAACGGGAAAATAATGCAACAGAATTTGATTCAGCTGTACAGAAGCTCTGGAGAAAACAGTGATGTAATTTAGTGTCTCCAACTAAGCAAGCCAAGAGGTGACAGAGGCAACGGTGGCAAACAACAAAAATTCCATCAGGTGACAAAATGGAGAAAAAAAACCTTGGGAGAAACCAGGCTCAGTCGGGATACCAGTTCTCCTCTGACCAATGAGGAAACTGTTACGTTTAAACAAGGGACAAACAGGTGCGGGGACTCAAGTGCAGAAATGAATTTTATTATAAAAATAAAACAAACAAAATACAAAACAAAACCCACGAGGGGGAAAAATACATAAACTAGTAAAGACAAGAACATACCGACACGGGGAACTGGGAGACGTAGACAAGACAACGATCCGACAAGGACTGCAAACACACAGGAACTTATAAAGGGGAGAAATCAAGCAGGGAATGAGGCAAACACAGGTGGGGCAAATTAAACCAATAACGAGATAACAAGGGGGTGGGATCTGACAATGACAGAGGCACATGGCCACACTAACAAAACCCACATGTGCACACAAGACAGGACAGGCATGTGACATTACCCCCTCCTTAAGGAGCGGCTACCAGACGCTCCACTAGGGACGGGAGGGACAGACCAGGGGGCACGGGAGGGACAGACCAGGGCGGCACGGGAGGGACAGACCAGGGCGGCACGGGAGGGACAGACCAGGGCGGCACGGGAGGGACAGACCAGGGCGGAACGGGAGGGACAGACCAGGGGCGGAACGGGAGGGACAGACCAGGGGCGGAACGGGAGGGACAGACCAGGGCGGAACGGGAGGGACAGACCAGGGCGGCACGGGAGGGACAGACCAGGGCGGGACGGGAGGGACAGACCAGGTGCGGGACGGGAGGGACAGACCAGGGCGGGACGGGAGGGACAGACCAGGGCGGGGCGGGAGGGACAGACCTGGGAGAAACAGATAAGGAAGGGGAAAACAAGGGAGGGACAGGGAACACAAAGAGTTCAGGCGGCCGGGGCCGGAGTGGCCAGCAGAGTTCAGGCGGCCGGGGGCCGGAGTGGCCAGCAGAGTTCAGGCGGCCGGAGGGGCCGGAGTGGCCAGCAAAGTTCAGGCGGCCGGGGCGGAGTGGCCAGCAGAGTTCATGCGGCCGGGGCCGGAGTGGCCAGCAGAGTTCAGGCGGCCGGGGACCGGAGTGGCCAGCAGAGTTCAGGCAGCCGGGGGCCGGAGTGGCCAGCAAAGTTCAGGCGGCCGGGGCCGGAGTGGCCAGCAGAGTTCAGGCGGCCAGGAACTGGAGTGGCCAGCAGAGTTCAGGCGGCCAGGGGGCCGGAGTGGCCAGCAGAGTTCAGGCGGCCGGGGGCCAGCAGAGTTCAGGCGGCCGGGCGGCCAGCAGAGATCAGGCGGCCGGGCGGCCAGCAGAGATCAGGCGGCGGGCGGCCAGCAGAGATCAGGCGGCCGGGGAGCCGGAGTGGCCAGCAGAGTTCAGGCGGCCAGAATGGCCAGCAGAGTTCAGGCGGCCGGGCGGCCAGCAGAGATCAGGCGGCGGGCGGCCAGCAGAGATCAGGCGGCGGGCGGCCAGCAGAGATCAGGCGGCCGGGATGGCCAGCAGAGTTCAGGCGGCCGGGATGGCCAGCAGAGTTCAGGCGGCCGGGATGGCCAGCAGAGTTCAGGCGGCCGGGATGGCCAGCAGAGTTCAGGCGGCCGGGATGGCCAGCAGAGTTCAGGCGGCCGGGTCGGTCGGAGTGGCCAACAGAGATCAGGCGGCCGGGCGGCCAGCAGAGATCAGGCTGCCGGGATGGCCAGCAGAGTTCAGGCGGCCGGGATGGCCAGCAGAGTTCAGGCGGCGGGTCGGTCGGAGTGGCCAACAGAGTTCAGGCGGCGGGTCGGTCGGAGTGGCCAACAGAGATCAGGCGGCCGGGCGGCCAGCAGAGATCAGGCTGCCGGGATGGCCAGCAGAGTTCAGGCGGCCGGGATGGCCAGCAGAGTTCAGGCGGCCGGTCGGTCGGAGTGGCCAACAGAGATCAGGCGACCGGGCGGCCAGCAGAGATCAGGCTGCCGGGATGGCCAGCAGAGTTCAGGCGGCCGGGATGGCCAGCAGAGTTCAGGCGGCCGGGATGGCCAGCAGAGTTCAGGCGGCCGGGGTGGCCAGCAGAGTTCAGGCGGCCGGGGCGGCACATCCAGCACAGTGTCCGTCGGAACGGGTCCGCCCGGCTCAGGGTCCGCCGAAACGGGACCGCCGGCTCAGGGTCCGCCGGCTCAGGGTCCGCCGGCTCAGGGTCCGTCGGCTCAGGGTCCGTCGGCTCAGGGTCCGTCGGCTCAGGGTCCGTCGGCTCAGGGTCCGTCGGCTCAGGGTCCGTCGGCTCAGGGTCCGTCGGCTCAGGGTCCGTCGGCTCAGGGTCCGTCGGCACAGGGTCCGTCGGCTCAGGGTCCGTCGGCTCAGGGTCCGTCGGCTCAGGGTCCGTCGGCTCAGGGTCCGTCGGCTCAGGGTCCGTCGGCACAGGGTCCACCGGGACTGGGACCACCGGGACTGGCTCTGGGGGCTTGGAGAAAGTCCTGTGCTTCTCCCAAGCCCTCCAGAAGGCCACCATAAAGTATCCGGTCACAGCCCTCCAGGCCATGTCCGGACTCGGGACCACCGGATCAGGACTCCCCGGAACACGATCCACCGGGACTGGGACCATCGGAACACGATCCACCGGCACTGGGACCACCGGAACACGATCCACCGGCACAGGGACCACCGGAACACGACCCATCGGGACTGGGACCACCGGAACTGGGACCACCGGCACACGATCCACCGGCACTGGGACCACCGGAACACGATCCACCGGGACTGGGACCACTGGAACGCAATCCACCGGGACTGGGACCACCGACACGATCCACCGGGACTGGGACTACCGGAACACGATCCACCGGGACTGGGACCACTGGAACGCAATCCACCGGGACTGGGACCACCGGGACACGATCCACCGGACTGGGACTACCGGAACAGTCACGGCGCGCTTCCTTCTCCTCCTCCGCTTAAGTACCACCGGGCGAACACAGACCCTCGGCCCAGTGACCACCGGCACACAATCCACCGGAACACGATCCACGGAACAGGGTCCGTTGGCACAGGGACCACCGGAGGGTGACTCCGTTCTTCCTCCTCCCTCTCCCGAAGGGGTCATCGGAGGACTGGGGACTTGGCAGTCTGTGGGAAAATGGGGTGGCCCAAGAGGTGGAAGACCACCCTCCAGGGCACTCCGCCCCATCACGGTCATTATACCCCACAAACTGCCAAAATGATAGTGTCCCCAGCATTCCCATCTCCCAGGCGATGACAGGATCATTGAGACTGTTGTTAAATATGTCCTTAAGTTCCGCCTGACTGATGTTAAGCCCTCCGCTGCAAACAGGAACCGGTAAGCAAACTCCTTAATGCTGTTCTTCTCCTGCTTAAGGGAAAGGAGTTTGCTTAGTTGTTCCTCTCCTGATGCAGCGGAAGGGCAGGGAGATGGGAATAGGAATATTCCCATTCTGCTGAGTCCTCAGATGGTCGGATCGTTCTGTTACGTTTAAACAAGGGACAAACAGGTGCGGGGACTCAAGTGCAGAAATGAATTTTATTATAAAAATAAAACAAACAAAATACAAAACAAAACCCACGAGGGGAAAAATACATAAACTAGTAAAGACAAGAACATGACACGGGAACTGGGAGACGTAGACAAGACAACGATCCGACAAGGACTGCAAACACACAGGAACTTATAAAGGGGAGAAATCAAGCGGGGAATGAGGCAAACACAGGTGGGGCAAATTAAACCAATAACGAGATAACAAGGGGGTGGGATCTGACAATGACAGAGGCACATGGCCACACTAACAAAACCCACATGTGCACACAAGACAGGACAGGCATGTGACAGAAACAGTGTATGATTATGATTCTGGGAACATTACAGGTCAGAAGTCATATTAGATATAATTATTATTATTATTATTATTATTATATTATTATTATTATTATTATTATTATTATTATGAATATTTGACAAATTCCATCTGATTGAAGATCGGAGTCATCATGGCGGAGACAGGTTTTTTGAGGATGTCGTGCCGATGAGGTCTTCACAGGGGAGTATAGTTGACACGGTCTCTGCAGACACTTAAGGGAATGTGTTGGTAATGTCTAGGAGCAGGTCCACCATCTGATATGGATACTTCCTGGATCCAGATGACTGCAGTAAACTTAGGGATAAACAGAGAGACTAACATTAGAGTAGATGCAATTCTTTTTATGATGTAGCCAGAACATCAGGTGCTGTGGGAGGTGTTTCCGATTCCGGCAAACCTAGTTAATGCAGCCTAACAATCATTTAACTGATTTGAGTAATATAAATTGATAATGTTCTATGTGTATGCCATAGCAAAGAGATGTGTTGTTAGTCTAGATTTAAACTGACAGAGTGTGTCTGCTTCCCGAACAATGCTAGGAAGACTGTTCCAGAGTTTAGGTGCTAAATAGGAAAAGGATCGACCACCTGCAGTTGATTCTGATATTCTAGGTATTATCAAATTTTGAGACCACAATAGACATGTTGGAGTATAATGTGTTAAGAGCTTGCTCAAGTACTGGGGAGCTAAACCATTTAGTGCTCTGTAAGTAATTAGCGAGATTTTAAAATGTATACAATGTTAATTAGGGAGCCAGTGCAGTGTTGACAGAAATGAAAGCTCTAGCGTAAAGTTCTGCCAGGAAGACTTAATTGTCACGTCACTTCTACTCTCTTATCTAGCCAATCACATCTAATACTTGAGTATAAAAGATTGGTACTTACCCATTTCTGAGTTCGCAGATGCTGATGCGCCAATTCACCGCCTTCCTCCCCTCCACCTCCAAGTCAAAATCCTTTCTACAGCTAACCTACCACCACCAGGATGGTCCCTTCCAGACTCCACGGGGGGTCGGCTGCGCCTCTGCCTTCATCTTCAGGCAGGATATGCAGAGTCCGGACCCTCTGACTGCGAGCTACGGATGGGACCTATGCCAAAATACTTGATTGCTTGCTGGGTTGTTAATAAATGGATAATTGTCACACTGTTCATTCTCCCGAGTCTTTCTGGTAGAACTGGACTAATATGGTAGATTGGTATCAAAGAGGACACCAAGGTTCCTAACTGACAACGTGGACTTGACAGAGCTACCATCAAGTGTTAGACAGCATTCTAGGCTACTACTTGTGAAGGTTTGTTGTCCAATAATTAAAATGATATATATATATATATATATATATATATATATATATATATATATATATATATATATATATATATATATATATATATATATATATATATATTTAGAATTTAAGTTGCAGGAAATTACTAGTCATCCATTTTTTTATATCAGCTATGCATAAGACCTGCCTATGTGGTCAACGTCTCTTGAAGAGTCCTCTCCATCTCTGGGTCGCCTGTCTCATTGCCGCCTTTCTTGGTGGGGGCCTGGACGGGCAGGGCGGCCTGTTTACATCCAGCTCCTCTGTGCCGCTTAGGTGGAGGCTGCTGCGTGGGAGTGGGAGTGGAAGCAGACACAGGTGGCCACCCTTGGCGGCTAGCAGGCTGAGGCGTTGCGGGCGGTGGGGTGTAGGCAGCAGCTGATCGCCAGGGACGAATGTGACTGATCGCCTCAGTCTGCTTCTGTGCAGCCGAGAACTGCTGGGTGAAGTTCTGGACCACGTCGCCGAAAAGGCCAGTCTTGGACACTGGGGAATTAAGAAACCTGACTTTGTTGGTTTCCCTCATGTCTGCCAGACACAGTGAGAGATGGCGTTCCTGGACCATCATAGTGGACATTGTATTACCCACAGACCGCGCCGTGACCTTTGTTCCATGGAAGTGCGAGATCCAGTAAAAGTGGCTGCGGTCCATGAACTAGTGAGCTCCTCATGCACCTCCGGAAAAAAAGGAAACGGGGTGTGGTGCTGAGAATCAGCACGGGCCACCCAGAGAAACCAATTGTCCAGCCAATTGTCCAGTGTTTTCTGCATCATCTCCAGAACCTTATAGGGCACAGCGGATCTTCCCGAAGGAGCCCCCTGCACCAACAACTCATCTACACGAAGTGCAGGAGGAGTGAGAGTTCCCTGGGGGTTGGTTCCCTGGGGAAAGTGTGCTAACCGTCACCCTCAAATCACCCGCACTTCTGCCAGAAGTAACCCTCTATGGAGGGTTCGATATAGGCAGAGGCGTGAGGACTCCACCCCTTGCGAGATGGAGTCTTGATCGCAACTCCAAAATGGTCATGTTCCCGCAGTGAGAACATGAATCATCCACCATTGCTTTCTCAGCGTGCTGAATACCCAAACACGAGATACAGTGCTGGTGACTCTCCCTCGGTGACAGAAACACACCAGAAACACACAGATTGAATGTCATCCTGAAAATGATGCAAGTTTTATCTGTGTAGCTCGTTTAGCGCTCTCCTTGGTGCTGAAGCACGCAGGGGGAATGGTCGCGGCGTCATAGTCAGGGAATTAGTGCAGCCTTGACGTGCACGCTTTCTCACATGAAGGCGCTCTCTTACCAGCCGTAAGACAGTTTTTTCAACACTCTCCACCTAGCGCACCAAGCGAGCTCTGAGAACAGCCTTTGTGTTTTGCTCTTACAAACAAAATGAGAGACCACGCAACCTACTGCTGTGCCATCACAACAACACCTACTGAAGAGATTCACTTCCTAGAAGGTAGGTTTAGTCAGTTCCACTGCTTTGTAGAAAGTGATTTAGGAACAAACATCCAAAAAGCAAAAGGCTGAAATGATGCAAGCACCTTTACCTCATTTATACCCCCACTGCATGGCATGAGCATCTGGTGAAATCATTGTGTAGGAATTGTGGACGCATCAGACACAAATTAATCTTCCAGATTGTTCAAACATAATTCCACACAAAACCCAACTCAACACTCCAGACCATAAAAATCAACTAACCATCACCAGAAAGACATAAGGCTCCAGTCTGTCTGGAGAAAACACCAGCTAAGTACTTTATTGCCCTGCAAACTTTGGCAACTATGAGCAAACCCAAAGATGACAACAGACTTTGTTTGATCTACATGACAAAGAGTCAAACCAGATTTTTGCATTTCAATATATTTAGATTAATTTCACACCAACTGAAATATTTCAGGTCTTTTATTGTTTTAATACTGATGATTTTGGCATACAGCTCATGAAAACCCAAAATTCCTATCTCAAAAAAATTGCATATTTCATCCTACCAATAAAAGAAAAGTGTTTTTCATACAAAAAAGTCAACCTTCAAATAATTATGTTCAGTTATGCACTCAATACTTGGTCGGGAATCCTTTTGCAGAAATGACTGCTTCAATGCGGCGTGGCATGGAGGCAATCAGCCTGTGGCACTGCTGAGGTGTTATGGAGGCCCAGGATGCTTCGATAGCGGCCTTAAGCTCATCCAGAGTGTTGGGTCTTGCGTCTCTCAACTTTCTCTTCACAATATCCCACATATTCTCTATGGTGAGGAGAGTTGGCAAGCCAATTGAGCACAGTAAACCATTTACCAGTGTTTTTGGCACTGTGAGCAGGTGCCAGGTCGTGCTGAAAAACGAAATCTTCATCTCCATAAAGCTTTTCAGCAGATGGAAGCATGAAGTGCTCCAAAATCCCCTGATATCTAGCTGCATTGACCATGCCCGTGATAAAACACAGTGGACAAACACCAGCAGCTGACATGGCACCCCAGACCATTACTGACTGTGGGTACTTGACACTGGACTTCAGGCATTTTGGCATTTCCTTCTCCCCAGTCTTCCTCCAGACTCTGGCACCTTTTTCTGAATGACATGCAAAATTTGAGCGACAGTCCAGTGCTGCTTCTCTGTAGCCCAGGTCAGGCGCTTCTGCCGCTGTTTATGGTTCAAAAGTGGCTTGACCTGGGGAATGCAGCACCTGTAGCCCATTTCCTGCACACGCCTGTGCACGGTGGCTCTGGATGTTTCTACTCCAGACTTAGTCCACTGCTTCCGCAGGTCCCCCAAGGTCTGGAATCGGTCCTTCTCCACAATCTTCCTCAGGGTCCGGTCACCTCTTCTCTTTGTGCAGCGTTTTTTGCCACACTTTTTCCTTCCCAAAGACTTCCCACTGAGGTGCCTTGATACAGCACTCTGGGAACAGCCTATTCGTTCAGAAATGTCTTTCTGTGTCTTACCCTCTCGCTTGAGGGTGTCAATGATGGCCTTCTGGACAGCAGTCAGGTCGACAGTCTTACCCATGATTGCGGTTTTGAGTAATGAACCAGGCTGGGAGTTTTTAAAAGCCTCAGGAATCTGTTTAGAGTTAATTAGTTGATTCAGATGATTAGGTTAATAGCTCGTTTAGAGAACCTTTTCATGGTATGCAATTTTTTTGAGATTTTGGGTTTTCATGAGCTGGATGCCAAAATCATCAGTATTAAAACAATAAAAGACCTGAAATATTTCAGTTGGTGTGCAATGAATCTAAAATATATGAAAGTTTAATTTTTATCATTAAATTATGGAAAATAATGAACTTTTATCACAATATGCAATTTTTTTAGAAGGACCTGTATCACTCCCATTTCATGCAATTGTAGAAGTATTGAACAAGTGGTTGAAAGTGTACCTTTTTTTGCTATCTTTTTGTTCCCACATGAAAAAAATACTGTAGTATACTATAGTATATTATAGTAAAATTACAGTAAAATTACTCTAGTAAATACTATAGTGTTTTTGAACCATACTATAGTAAATATACTACAGTAAATTGTAGTATATTGTAGTATATTATAGTATTTATTACAATTTGTTAGTTTACTGTAGTATATTTATTATAGTATGGTTCAAAAACACTATAGTATTTACTATAGTAATTTTACTATAATATACTATAGTATTTTTTAATGTGGGTTTGTTTGTTTATATTTCAAAAGATGGTTTGGTTGAATTTTGTTTAGAATGTATCATGTTCTTATAACAGGAAATCAGGTCTAAATTTACTCTTACTATGGTAAGAGACCTCAGATAACGGGTAATTTATGGGAGCAGTGTGAACATAGTCAACCTTGAACCAAGATGATTCCTGATTGGTCAGAATCCATCCAGGAGGATGGGCAAACAAATTGAACTATCTCAAAACACGAACAAAGAAATCAGATGAAGAAGAAATTAGTTCTAGAATGTTCAAGTCAGTCTAAAAGAGAGATCGGAAGAAGACGGTCGGAGACAGACCAAGATCTGAATAAAATGGGTTAACCATTTTCTATTCCATTTTCATCTAGAACTCTCCTATCCCTTTCCTTTCTTTTACTTAAGTTTATTTTCTTTCTGTGAGTCTCGTGTTCTAAGTTAAGTTTCGCCACAAAGTTTCTCTCTAAGAATCTACAGCGAGCACGCTTCAACTCCAAAACACCCACAAGACTTTTCAACCAGCTGCCAAAATGCCAAGTGATTCCAAAGACATCCATCAAAGATAGGAAAGACTGTCAGTGAATCACCGAACGTGGGAAACCCCTGCAGCCAGGAATCCCTGAGCAAAGATACACGCTACAAACGCAAGTAACCTCCAGATTCTAAACTGAACTGGTGCAATGATATTAAATTGAATAACCCCACCAAACCAATGATAGGAGGGTTAATGATTGGGGTTCACAACGCTATCTCACGACCAATTCGTACATATTTTACGAGGTGGCTATTTCGTACAAATTTGTACGACCTCACTGCATTTAATTCAGACGTTTTGCCTAAACCCCAGTGATGGGTAGGTTTAGGGGCGGGGTTGAGGTAGGTAATTCGTATGAATTCATACGAATTTGCCAACTCACAAATATGTACGATTTAGTAAAAATCATATGAATTGACGAGTGAGGTCGTACAAATTGCGAAATTAGCCACCTCGTAAAATATGCAATTGCCGTGAGATCGGGTTGGGGTTCATTCACATCAGGTTAAATGCATATATTGCTAGAAACTTGGGACTTCATAATTTCTCTCTCTTAAAATTCATTATTTCCTCACTTTCTTCCCTTCTCCAATGCGTGTGAATGTGTGTGTGCGTGTTAGATATTAGTTTTATGTGTTAGAGTAATCAATAAAGTTTTGTTTGTATTTAAAGATAAGTGTTCTTACGTTTACACATTTTACAAATGTGCTTACACATTTAATGTCTTAAACTGCTGATCTAAGTTAACTGGCTGTTAAATAGTGTTTTACTCTTGTGTGGATATTAATATCCGCTGCAGAGTTGATAGTTACAGCCCGTTCAAATGAACACTGGATGAGTAATTTGCTTGGCCGTAAAATAGATTCTTTCAAAATTAATTAATTCATTTGCGCTAAATAGACCTGTTTTCCTGATAAAGAGTCTCTACAATTGCATGCAAATGTCCATTGGCTCGTTTAGTTACACTCAAAGTAGATTGGCTCTCGCTAGCGATATACCTATTTGTCGATATCTGACTTGATGTCGGAAGTGACCGACTGAATGGAAACATAGTATTACCATGGTAAAACTGATGATTGGATTTTTTGTGTGGGATATTTTAATTAAAATCTACTCGTTTCACATAATAATTCTCTCATGGACACATTCATGGCACATTCAAAAGGTAGATTAAGCAGTGATCTTTATAAATTTGTATATGCCAGCGTTGGTGGGGATGTGAGGGTGGATGCTCATTAGTCCACCTGCATTATGCATGAGCACTGCTGAGACTGGTCTATCACTCACATCTGAACATCTCCATAATACACACAAACACAAACACAAACACAAACACACACACACACACACACACACACACACACACACACACACACACACACACACACACACACACACACACATGTTGTGTTTCCATGTTTTGTGGGGACATTCCATAGGCGTAATGCATTTTATACTGTACAAACCGTATTTTCTATCCCCTACACTGCCCCTGCCCCTAAACCTACCCATCACAGGAGACATTCTGCATTTTTACTTTTTAAAAACATCACTTAGTGTGATTTATAAGATGTTTTCCTCATGGGGACCAAAAAATGTCCCCACAAGGACAAAAATTTGGATATTGCCATCTTTGTGGGGACATTTTGTCCCCATACCGTAGATTACCAGTCCACACACACACACACACACACACACACACACACACACACACACACACACACACACACACACACACACACACAGAGAATTATAAAGAATTATAAAAATTATAAAAATAACTAAACATTCAAAAACAACTGACCCTCAAAAACCCATAACAACACATAATATATATTTACAACAGTTAATATCACACACACACACACACACACACACACACACACACATGTTGTGTTTCCATGTTTTATGGGGACATTCCATAGGCGTAATGCATTTTATACTGTACAAACCGTATTTTCTATCCCCCTACACTGCCCCTGCCCCTAAACCTACCCATCACAGGAGACATGCTGCATTTTTACTTTTTCAAAAACATCACTTAGTGTGATTTATAAGATGTTTTCCTCATGGGGACCAAAAAAATGTCCCCACAAGGACAAGGATTTGGATATTGCCATCTTTGTGGGGACATTTTGTCCCCATACCGTAGGGATTACCAGTCCACACACACACACACACACACACACACACACACACACACACACACACACACAGAGAATTATAAAGAATTATAAAATTATAAAAATAACTAAACATTCAAAAACAACTGACCCTCAAAAACCCATAACAACACATAATATATATTTACAACAGTTAATATCACACACACACACACACACACACACACACACACACACACACACACACACACACACACACACACACACACACACAAGTGTGTAATAAGCAAATTAAATTTTGATTCTTCCACCCACTAATTTTCTAAACATAATTTCCGGCAAACACACACCTTTAGCTTTTGACGTCTTCAGCAAGCGCTCACTGTATTCATTGAGTTCAGACTTTGCTATTTTCTCCACAAAGTTACACACACACTGACAGAAAGAGAGATTATAATGGTAAGCGAACAATCGTACAGAAAGTGTGTTCCTCCCTGCTTGCGCTTCCTTACGAGTAGGAATACATGCTTAATGTGCGTTGTTTGTTTGGGTGAGCAGCACGCGCAGTCGGGCAGGGGGCCGGCTGCAAGCATTGTGAGGCGCTGCCTCTTCGCGTACTGTGATACCGCCAGGCGCTCTTTGAAGAGGGCGTCCCGGTTCATGCTCCCCGCGGCTCAGGCCCCGCTGTTGCCGAGGTACAGTTGCAGCTCATGTCATGGGGTTTGCAAATGGATCTGACGGTCGGGCTTGAGACGGGCCCCGCCATTTCTCAGCCTTCACCCGTCAGATCTGCGGCTGCTTCTTTTGGTTTGGGAGCCCGCTCTGGGGTTTCTCCCGCCCGGGGGGCCGCCTTTCTGCTGTCTTTCTAGGTGCGGCGCTTTCTGCCAGACCATTCTATTCAGCCTCCACGGCTGAGCTTGCAGTTTTTCACCAATCTCCACACTGAGGTGTCGAGATCGTGGAAGCAGCCCATGTATGCATGAGTTTTCAACCCCCACACATCATTGTAGAGTAACATCAGGGGGGTTGAAAAGACATGATTATGATTCAATGCCGAGGGTGGAGGAGACGCTTGCGAGCCATCTCTCTCCCGAATCTGCGTCGGCCATTAAAGCTGTCTTTACCCACTAAGCCTCTAAGAGCTTCATCTGCTTTAGTGGGTAAAGCATACTCGGCAGCAGGTCAGGCCGCTGCATGTCTGCACACCATGGCCATAGTGCAGGCATACCAGGCTGACCTGCCGAAGGACCTGGGGGAAAGTAATGAGATCGGAGCTGACGTCATCAATGAGCTCCGATCCTTGGCAGATTTAGCCCTCCGTGCCACTAAGGAGACAGCCAGATGTGTGGGCAGTTCTATGGCAGCCCTAGTGGCCATGGAGAGTCATCTGTGGCTAAATCCGACGAAGATTAAGAAGAAGGATAAGAGCTTCCTGCTTGATGCGCCGCTGTCTCCTGAGGGCCTGTTCGGTGACGCCATCACCACAGTTACCAACAGTTTCAAAAAGGGTGGGGCGGTGGGCGGCGCTCTCAGGCGCAGCCTTCTACGGGTAGGACTGATCTGAGAACAGTCATTATCTCGAAGAAGGCTGCGTCTAAGAAGTCCTGATGGTGCTCAGAACTGTGAGGGTGGTCCCCTCCGGGGGCCGGCTGTTTTTACCTCAGCACATGGTGCCCGTCTGCCTTCGGTGCACTCACAGAGTCGTTCCATCAACCCTCCCCGAATGCCCTCTGAGGAGGGAAGTCGCGCTGTTGAGCCAGTCGTTCCCTGCCGGTCCGCCGTTTCAAGGCGCTGCGCTCGTGGTGCAGAGTACATCAGAGGCCAGCCTTGAAAGGCTGGTACCCTTAGTAGATTTTGTAGCAGAGTGGGAGAATCTGCCGAATATATCTCAGTGGGTCCTGCAGTTTATAAAAAAGGGGTACGCCATTCAGTTCAGATGCCGTCCACCTCATTTCAAAGGGGTTCTGGCTCTGGCTCTGGTGATGACTCACGAAGTACAGACTCTTCAGCGAAAAGAGGCTATAGAGAGGGTTCCTCTACCAGACAGAGAGTCAGGGTTTTACAGCCGGTACTTCATCGTGCTAAAGAAGGATGGGGTTCCCCTGCCCCCTATTTTAGATCTTCGTGTCCTGAACCGCTCGTAGCAAAACTCAAGTTCAGGATGCTTACACTCAAACAGATTGTGTCTCAAATCACACCCGAGGACTGGTTTGTGACCATAGATCTAAAAGATGCATACTTCCATGTCTCCATCCTTCTGCAGCACAGGAAGTACTTGAGGTTCGCTTTCGCGGGAGGAACAATATCGGGTACTTCCCTTCGGTCTAGCCCTTTCACCCCACACGTTTACGAAGTGTGTGGAAACGGCGCTAGTCCCTTTGCGTATGCAGGGGATCCACATTCTCAACTACATCGACGATGTAGATTGATTCTCGCTCAGTCAGCTCGTTTGGGTCACAGTTGGGTCACAGTGTCAGCCTGCGTCTCTGACCACGGATGCCTCCCTGATGGGCTGGGGGCTGACCATGAGTTGTCGCTCGGCCCAGGGCCTGTGGCAGGAGGCTCATTGTTCATGGAATATAAATTGTCTAGAAATGTTGGCTGTGTTTCAGGCACATCAGTGGTCTCCTATATCAGCCATCAGGGGGGTCTGAGGTCTCGTATGTTATGCAGGCTGGCCCGTGAGATCCTCCTGTGGGCCCAGGGGAAACTGAACTCTGTCAGTGCAGTTTACATCCCGGGCGCCTGAATGTGGAAGCAGACACCCTGTCGAGGCAGGGGCCCGAGGCCCAGGGAATGGGAGAAGTTTTGCAAGTCTCAAGTGGACCTGTTCACTACACAAGAGTCATCTGTGGTTCTCCCTAGTGCCGCCAGCTCCTCTCGGACTGGACGCTATGGTACAGGAGTGGCCGAGGCTGCTCCTGTATGCATTTCCCCCAATTGCTCTGCTTCCAGGAGTTCTAGAGAGTGCGCGGGGACAGGGCCTGTCTGCTACTAGTAGCCCCGTTCTGGCCGGCCCTCTGGAGATTCTCCTCAGGAGGGACCTTCTCTCTCAGAGTTGTGGAAACTGTGGGCCTGGCCTCTGAGGGGGCCCAGTTCATAACAACCTCAGTTGAGAGAACTGAACTTGAGACCATCCTCCACGAGGAAACTGTATGCTTTAGAATGGAGAGTCCTTATGGTGTAGAGCAGTGGTTCCCAACAACGTTCCTGGAGGCCCACCAACAGTGCACATTTTGCATGTCTCCTTTGTCTGACACACCCACATCAGGTTTTGGAGTCATTACTAATGAGCTGATGACTTGAATCAGGTGTGTTTGATTGAGGAGACATGAAGTTTCTGACTCTTAAGACTATCTTTCTACTTGTTATTTCTTCCCTGAAGAGAATAGGGGATTTGCAAGCTCTCTCTGTGACACCCTGGTGCTTGGAATTTGCTCCCGGTATGGCTAAGGCATTCCTTCATCCCAGACCGGGCTATGTTCCTAAGATTCCCTCTAAACCTATGAGACCTATTGTACTTCAGGCCTTTTATCCTCCTCCGTTTGTAACGTTAGACCAGGAAAAACTTAATCTGCTTTGCCCTGTTCGTGCACTAGATTCTTATGTCCACAGAGCTGCCCTGTGGAGGAAAACTGAACAGCTGTTTGTGTGCTATGGGCCACCCTCGAAAGGGGGTCCAGCTTCAAAGCAGAGGATGAGGAAGTGGGTGGTCGAGGCTCTCTCACTTTCTTATGTGGCGGTCAGACAGCCTTCTCCCTTGGCTGTACGGGCCCACTCAACCCGGGGTATGGCAGCCTCTCAGGCTCTTCTGGCAGGGGCCTCCCTGCAAGATGTATGTGATGCGGCAGGGTGATCCTCGCCTCACACTTTTGTGAGGTTCTATGAACTTGACATTAACACTACTCCTGGGGCTCGGGGTGCACGCTCACTAGACAATACTACAAACGGGCACTCGGCTCATATGGGGACGTGGGTATTCTTGTTCCCAAAGTGGTGACACACAGCATTAGAATGCAACTTTATATAAGATATAACATTTTCACCAAACCTGAATTTTTTTAAAACAGTGAGAAGATACTTATGATCAATATTATCAAAAGCTTTCCCTTGATCAAGTGAAAGAAAAATTGTAATCCGAGCATAGCAACGGCACTCTCCAGTTTTTTAATAGTCCCAAAGTCTCCTTTTTTAGGAATTATTGCTTCTAGCAACAGCTCGTGGGTTATGTCTTTCTTTTGATGCAATCTATCATCAGTTCATTTAAATCTTGTCTAAATAATTCCCCAAAAGCCTGATAGAACTCCACAGGTTTACCATCCACTCCTGGGGATTTTACAATAGATAATTGTCAAATTATACCAATATTTTCAAAAGTGTCTTTCATAAGATTCCTGTCATCCCCCCAAAAAATTAATTTTATGATTTAACTTTTCACAAAAATGTATGTCTTGTAACAATTTGACTCTAAAATGCTTAAAAGGTTTAACCACTTATGAAAAAATTCATATGGTGATCTGAAAAACCATTTGACAAAATAGAAGCATATAACAGAGCACCACTAACTTGATTACTTGGTACCTTCAACCATGTATATTTTCTAACTCATATATTCCTACTTCTCCATAAATCTATTAAGTAAAAAAATAATTTTAATAATTTCATAATTTTTAACAATTGCATGCTTGTTTGATTATGTGGTTCCTCTCCATTCCTATCAACTATGAAATTTGTTGAGCAGTTCCACTACTTGTATTTGTTCCATGGCTATATTTTCCTTCCTACCACATACCCCCACTGAGTCTCATTATCATTTATTTTATGCGTTTCTTGCAACAACAACAACAACAAAAAAATTATTCAACTTGCTTAACAAACTTTGAAATCATATATATTTTATTTATATTTAAGGTACCTAGATTTAGAAGTTCCATAGAAAGATGGAAAAAGAGAAAAAAATATGTAAACAGATACATGAAATAAAGTATGAAATTCACCCTGCACATTCTATTTTTGTAAAGCTCTTTTTTCTTTCCATAATTTAATTCTTATAATTCTTATTCAACCTGAATCTCTTCTTTTTACATAAGGCTTATAGCTAACAAATTTCTGCATTGACACCACTGACCATATGAATTTGTCTATATCGAAAAAAAAAAAAAAAATGAATCTCTTGCACTGAGTAGTTTGCATCTATATTCTGTGACCCAAACTCAATGCATAGTCATCCTTCATTCCATAATCCTCATGTTTTTCAACATCATCTGAGCTTGCAGTATTTTCAATAGGCCTACTACTCACTTCACAAACAATTTCACTTACTTTATCTTCCTTATTTTGTCTTTGTTCAACACTTCCACATGATTCATCATTCTGAGCAATACTCTCCTCTTGAGACTGAATAGTTGTACTATTTACCTTAACAACAGGTAACGTTGTTCCACCTGCGGCCTGCTCATTCGCCTGTGCTATGTGTGGGCATTCCAACTGTTTATGCCCAATATCCCCACACTCAAAACACTTCAAGCTACCTTTATTAACATAAATCATGTATGACTTTCCAGCCTGTACCACTCTGAAAGACATACAATTATGGTACATTCAGAAACATAAATACCTGTCTCCGAAAAGACACCACATGTTTCAGTGGTTAATTTTTCAACAGGATCATTTTAATCGCACTAGCACATTTACCATAATGAGCTAATGCACGCTCAATATTCTCATTCCCAATAAATGGGGGTACATTCGATATAAAAACTTTGTTTTTGTAGGTGTAAGAAGCAGTGAAACAGTAACTAAATTGCCACTTACCACAATCCCGTTGCTAACTAGACGGCCCACTAGTCTCTTCTCTTTAACAAAAATCACTACCGCTTTGTTCATCCTGGAGACTGAAGAAATGTTGTCATATCCAACCTCTTCTCTGACCGCCAGCGGCACATCCTCCACCGACACACCCTGAGCAGGTACACAACGGACTCCATGATGCCGTGAAACAGGTGGCTCTCCCCCCATCACAAGGGACGCCATCCTGCCGCCGGTGAACACCACTAATATGTGGTTTGAATGTCCAAAAACAGCTTTACAAAAATATGTCTCAATTTCACTTTTTTAAATTCAAATTTAAAAAAAGAAAGACTTCCAAACCTCTCCGTGAGCACCCACACCCCAAACACTCCCTGCATGCGCAGTGAGAGAGAGAGAGAGAGAGAGAGAGAGAGAGAGAGAGAGAGAGAGAGAGAGAGAGAGAGAGAGAGAGAGAGAGAGAGAGAGAGAGAGAGAGAGAGAGAGAGAGAGAGAGAGAGAGAGAGAGAGAGAGAGAGAGAGAGAGAGAGAGAATTTAAAGGGTAAAAGGAACTGTGTAAGAAGATAAACAAATGAGAGAGAAACATGAGGATGGGATGAGAGGACAGGTTTCAGAAGACAGAGCAGAGACTGAGGTGGAAGAAGCGAGTGAAAGAGAAAGAGACATCGATTAATAAATAAACATGTACACCAAAAGAAAGACAGAACATTATTAGCATGATTCATTCTCATATTAGCATTTTGACTCCATTTGGCATAAAGGATTGTTTTATAAAATCATTCAAAGTGGTATGGGGGTAAAATATATAACCTAATTAAAAACATGTTTAACCAAAATAAATATGAACAACAAAAAATTTGACAGCGAGGGTTTAGACAGGGCTGCTTCCTTAGCCCGACTTTATTTAACATGTATATTACTGAACTGGTAGATCTACTGGACTTATCAGAGAGTCCAGGAGAACAACTATTCGACACAGAAGTCAAATATTTACTGTATGCAGACGGCATCTATCTAAAACACCAGAAGTTCTCCAGAACAACCTAGACAATTTAACCAAATATTGCCATGACTGGACCTTAGAAGTCAACATCCAAAAAACTAAGATTATGATATTTCAGAAAACACCAAGAAATCTGGAACATAAACATGTATTTACTGTAAACAATTTAACACCCACTGAAAATTTCCATTTGGCAATTAAAACATTAAAAGCCAGCACTGCACACCATAAGAATTAAATGATTCAAAATAAACATTCCAATCAATAATCAGACAGTAACTATACAGTCATAAGGTTTGGGACAAACATCCATTAGAATCTCTACATAAGTTCTGTAGAAGCATCGTTCATGTCCACAAAAACACAGCTAACAATGCATAGGGCAGAACTAGGCCTTCCCCTCAATTAAAAACACAGGAATTAAGTGCTCAGAAAAGTCATATTTGTGCAATGGTGTCAGAACTGACCAACAAAGCGTTCAGTATCACTGCCCCTGAAAAACCTGCGAAAATTAAAGAAATTATCAATAAGAGAAAGCGACATACATGCAGCATTGGAAAGAACATCCCAAAAAAGAAAAGTTGTCTCCAATGTTATCCGAGACTAAACAGAGAGTACAATATGGCTGACTATCTCATCTATGTCAGGAATATAATACACGTACATTTATTAACCAAGTACAGACTTAGTGACCACCAGCTGGCCATAGAAAGAGGAGGAAATAAGATGTGGGTACCTAAAGAAGAGTGAATCCGTAATGAATGTAGGAGTAGCTGAGACTTCATCCTTCACTAAAACAAATACACATCTTTAAGAGGCTCACTGTAGAGTCAAATACTGTCTATTTAGGTCTCAAACTCAGGAAGCTCACTGAAACATCTTGTTAGTGAACAGCCTTCAGTTCGTATTCCAGAACATCAAAGCCTCAAAGGAGGAAACCCGTCAGCCATTTGTTGCCACTCACGAAGATGCTCAGAGAGAAATATTTCAGTATTTGTGTGAAAGTAGTACTGTATGTGTCTTGACATCCTTTAAATATAGAGAACTGGTGTATGATCATCATCCATCACTACAGGGAAACTTCTCTGTTGCTCTTATGTAAAAGCCAACAGCTGAAAACTAAGTTTGAAGACAAACATTTTCTTTCTTTGTTAAAACATGCACTGATGAAACACGCACAATAAGACCATTTTTAATAATTATGGAAATTTGAAATCATAATTTGGAAATAAAATTGAATATAGCTTATATTATGAGAATTGCAAACAGAATGACATGATTCAAGTACATTATATAAATATTTAAATTATTTAAGCATTGAAATTAGTATTATTATCTGTAGGCCTAATATTGTGAAATATTATGCAAAATTAAAAATAACTTTCTATTTTAAAATGTAATTTATTCCTCTGATTACTCCAGTCTTCAGTGTCACATGACCCTTCAGAAATCATAATAATATGCTACTCAAGAAACATTCCATATTATTATCAATGTTAATATTTGTATATTTTCAGAATTTTGCTGTTCTTTTGAAAAGTTCAAAAGAACAGCATTTATTTAAATGCCACTTATTAAATAAAGTATTACTAAATAAATACATTAATTAATTAATAAACAAACAAACAAACTTACTGACCAAAAATAAATACATTATAAGATAAAATGACTTGAACGGTATAGTGTGAATAATTTTGTAGTCTGGAAAATTGGATTATGGGTAATTAGTAATGGAAAATTAAATAATCCATACTTTTTAAAATATTATTCCATTTTAACAATACTTTCTTAACTTCACATTTGAATTACAGCTCTGCATTGCTTTTTACTGCCATTGAGAATTGAAAATTCATTTTTAATTCAGTTCTGTATATATTCTGAGAGAGATAAATAGAAATGGATATAGAGTCAATCGAATATTTATGGAGATGGTGGTCCAGTGGGTTAAACCACCTAACTGACATGCAGAAGGTTGCTGTTTTGATCCCAGGTCAGGTGTGTCCTTGAGCAAGGCCTCTTTACTCCACGTTGCTTCAGGTGATTGTCCCTGTAAAAAGTGCACTGTAAGTTGCTTTGGATAAAAGCGTCTGCCAAATGCATAAATGTAAATGAATAGACTGTATAAAGACTATATGGTTTGATATAAGATTGAGTTTCAAAATGTATTTGCTTTGAATGGATACCCCTTAAAAAAAATAAAAAATAAAATAAAGATAAAGAAAAAAGAGACGACAGCTGTGTGTCACATCAAACAGCTTTTTAAAAGCATATCAAATAAAGGCCACTAGTGTCTTCTTTTTCTTCTTCAGGTCTGTGAAAATTTGTATATATCATTAGCTTGGTACAAAAACAAAATCTCCACACGTGTATGTGTGTGTGTGTGTGTGTGTGTGTGTGTGTGTGTGTGTGTGTGTGTGGACTGGTAATCCCTACGGTATGGGGACAAAATGTCCCCACAAAGATGGCAATATCCAAATTTTTGTCCTTGTGGGGACATTTTTTTGGTCCCCATGAGGAAAACATCTTATAAATCACACTAAGTGATGTTTTTGAAAAAGTAAAAATGCAGCATGTCTCCTGTGATGGGTAGGTTTAGGGGCAGGGGCAGTGTAGGGGGATAGAAAATATGGTTTGTACAGTATAAAATGCATTACGCCTATGGAATGTCCCCATAAAACATGGAAACACAACATGTGTGTGTGTGTGTGTGTGTGTGTGTGTGTGTATGTGTGTGATATTGACACAGTGGCCTTCCCTGGAGACATGTCTTGCTATATTTATACACAGACTAGACCACAGACACCTCTGCCACTGATACATGTGGACACAGATGATGCTCAATGTTATGTAAAATAATATGGCAAAAATAAATATATGTTAACTTTATGTTAAATATGTTAAATACTCAATATTAATTGAATGTTAATATTCACAAATTTCCCTTAAAATAACTCAGTGGCATCCGTCTTCACTATGTTTTTCTTCATTTCAAGGGGCAAATTTTCCTTTTCTCATCCACACACACTTTCTATACCAATCAGACAGTTTGTCAGCAGTATACGTGTTTTTACAGAAAAATAAAGCAAACAATTTATGAAATAGAACAAAAGATTTTTAGACATCACACTTTCCGAGTTCTGATTATTCTGCTGGCAAATTTTGTGAGTGCGGGCTAAAGGTGCCGTGATAAGATCTCGTTTTATGTCTGTACATGAGATAGATGCTCCCACTGCTAATTTGGCAAAACAACAAAATGAAATGTATTGTTTGATAACACCTGATGGACGAAAGATTGTGGTGGACTTTTATTCAAACTTGCTTTGAAAAGAAGAAACTGATACTGATGTGTGTCACAGCTACTACAGCAGTTGCCAGAATCTGGAGTTAACTGAGGCCGTTAAACAGATGAAGCCTGGTAGAGCTTGAATTGATGGACTATATGTGGACTTTTATAAAGCTGTGTGGAACTACATCGGAAAAGACTTTTATGAGGTGTTCCAAGAGTGTTTTAAAGAAAACGCCTTCCCCCAAGTTGCCAAAGGGCAGTATTAACACCATTACCACAAAACAAAAAAAAAAATAGTGACTTGGTTGTTCTTAACTGTTTTTAACTATTTTAACAACTGATTATAAGCTAATAGCTAAAATCTTGGCAAATAAGCTGTACTAGGAGATTTAATACATCAAGATCAATCCTATTGTTTTCCAGAAAGAGCCATGTATAATAATATTTTTATGATCAGAGATTATCATATTTATTGTAGCGAAAGAGCTCAGAGGGGAAATATTAATACTTATTCATAACTCATTATGATTATTCATTATGATTAATTATGAATATTTGAATAAGTTAAATAGATTAACTTGATGTAGCTACATTAATATTAGAAATGAGCAATCAGTTCATTTTGTGAACGTTCAGTATTGATTATTATTTAATTCTAAGAAAAGGATATTTTTTATGGCTACAGAAAAATAATTCTTCCTTTGTATTTACATAAGCGCTTAGAGTGCATAACAGATCGATCATTTAAGGGACAATTTTTTTTTGTAGGCAGGGAGTCAGAACCAAATATATATTGTGAACAAATTTTTATAACTAAATCACGAACAAGATCAAACAGACATACATACACAAAACATATACTCTCACCTAAATCATTATTAGGAACACCTGTTCAATTTCAATTATCTAATCAACCAATCACATGGCGGTTGCTTCATGCATTTAGGGGTGTGGTCCTGGTCAAGACAATCTCCTGAACTCCAAACTGAATGTCAGAATGGGAAAGAAAGGTGATTTAAGCAATTTTGAGCGTGGCATGGTTGTTGGTGCCAGAAGGGCCGGTCTGAGTATTTCACAATCTGCTCAGTTACTGGGATTTTCACGCACAACCATTTCTATGGTTTACAAACATGGTGTGAAAAGGGAAAAACATCCAGTATGCGGCAGTCCTGTGGGCGAAAATGCCTGCTAGAGGTCAGAGGAGAATGGGCCGACTGATTCAAGCTGATAGAAGAGCAACTTTGAATGAAATAGCCACTCGTTACAACCGAGGTATGCAGCAAAGCGTTTGTGAAGCCACAACACGCACAACCTTGAGGCGGATGGGCTACAACAGCAGAAGACCCTTACCGGGTACCACTCATCTCCACTACAAATGGGAGGGAAAAAAAGAGGAGAGGGCAGGGATCTGAGCCATCTCTTTTTAAGCTCTGGGAGTAGTCACACCCTCCTGGGGTAGACTTATACCAATGAGACTGTTGGGATTTCTCAGCGGGAAATTCCTCTGGAGTTTTTATGGCTCTTTGTTTCAAACATGAATCAATGGATCTGGGCCCAATTATACTCCAATTAAAGCAACACACGCACATTGCCGCATACGAAGGCGTGACATACGGGAAAGTGTAAGTCGCGAAGCGAGCATTAATCTGATTAGCATTAATCTGAGACACAACATATATGAGGTAACATGAAATAGTAAGTTGTTCATAAGACATGCATAGAAGAAATAATATACATGTGACATTTTACAGTTATATGTGTACATACAATGTCCTGGGGTGCATGTTCATTTATAGATGGTTTGTCTATAACTTGAGGTAAAAGCGTGTGTTTTACAAGCTTTGTGTCTTTAACTCTGTACTTTTCATGTGGACACATTCTTTTGGGCGGTAAAACGTCTTATCAGTTGGTTTCCAGGGTAGCTCAGGATCTTTCCCTGTTGTGTGTTTGGGGAGAGTCTGTTACTAAGCACAAAGCATTTAAAACATATTTGTTAAATGTACCTGGCGATTATGTGTCTGATTTGCCTCAGTCGCTACAATAGATTACTCTCATGAAGTGAATGTTGGCTTTCTGTTCCTGGATCAGGAAAAAGCATTCGATAGAGTTGATCATGGTTTTCTGTATGAAACAATGAGTGCTTTTGGGTTTGGCGTAAGGATGAAACGGTATGAAATTGTAATATCACAATTATAGTGACCCAAATTATCGCGGTTATCAATATTATCACGATTTTGTTCAAATGAGATGAAAGTGTTCAAAAAGAACAAATGCACACACTGAACACATTTAAACAAATTTTATATTTGAAAATCAACAAACAAAACAAGCAGCTCTATGCATTTTAAGAAAGATACAATTCTGTGGGATTTCCTTCCTTATAAGGGCCACCGTCAATAGCAACTCATAACAGCACATATACACGTATGGGCGGGCGCTCTCGTTTCTTTACTATTAGTTTCACTATAATTATTACTATAACATCTTGTGATCATCTTGTCTGGATGATTGTTTTGTAGGCCTACAAAATTGATTAATGTCACCCTAGTCTTGTCTGAACTTGTTTTTTTTTTTGTCTTTGGCTCAATAAGCTTCACGTTATTATTTCCCAGACATAACTAGTTTTAGTATTGAGGTCAAAGTCCACTTGCCTTGCGTTCGCAGATTTGCAACTTTCTTTTTGCATGTTCTGCGGACAGGGTGACCATCTTCGATTAAGTTTCCCTCAGGACTTTTGTGACAAAGTAGCTGCGTTTAGACTGCACAAAGACTGGACAGAAATAGCTTGTGCTTTACTAAAAGGTGGGACGGATGAACTAGAATAGAATTTAAAGTCTGTTATCTTCCATCAAGGGACAGATGGATTTCTGCAGAAAAACTGGCCATGAAGATTGGTATTCATTCTGTTCAGACTGTTGAAGTCTTTTCCTGCAATCCTGCTTATACGTTTAAGGATAAAAACGTTTTTTTTTTTATCCTTAAACGTGGATAAAAAAACGTTATCTAAATAAACCATGGCTATCAATCAGATTCAACTGTCCATACATATATGATCCAGAATCTGATCCGGAGGCTGAAATTGAACTGGAGCAGCAGCTACAGGAGCACGTCTCTATGTGGTACTGTAACTGTATTTGCTTAGCGGCTTGTCAACATTTGTGTGTACTTACTCATGGTTTATGAGGACATGGTTTGGTTTATAGACTATTGTATGCGACTAAATGTTAGCAGTGACAAGCGGAACGGTTTTGTATGTCAGACTAGCGCTTGCTTACATAGAAAAACAATTGGAATAGATAGGTTTAATATTCATAATTAATTTAGTTCAACACCTATAGTGGTCAGCTGAACAAATGTATTTAAATACACACCATACATCGCATGCTCCGTTGATAAATGAACTATACACGATCATGTTGTTTACTGATGTGTATGCGACGATAGCCAACAACACGCATACATCTGAAGCAGTTTTACTCACTGCCTGCTTCCAATGCACGACCGTGAACCTTTATTGTTGCGACCGCTCCATCAAAAACACACTTCTTTGGTGACGTTGTTGATTTCGTGAAGTCCTGTGACGGCAGTCTAGCCGGCCTTTCCGAGCAAAGCGCGTTTATGGCCGTGCGTTTGCTCGCGCTCGCTCTTCGGAAGAAGTGCCCATATGGCCCGTACAAGGAAATTTCCGCCCCATTTGACGTCACACAGACTCGTACTCGAAAAAAACTTTCAGAAACTTGTGAGAAACCGGAAGGAGTATTTTTAGACACAGAAATACTCCATCAAATGTCCAACTTATGTTTTGAAACTTTGTCCATGTTTAGCATGGGAATCCATTTCTTTAACAGTGTAAACAACCCCCACTTTAATGATACTGAATATTTCTTCTTTTTATGGGGTGTTGGAAATATTTTTGTGAGGTTGTGATGTATTGTTGTAAAAGAAGATGATTTTATTTATTTAAAAATGTTTTATGAATATGTATTTATGAAGTAATGTGTTAAGTGTGTATGTGTCTTGTGTTAATGGATAGTAATTAAAGAGATGTTCGAAGTCAAAAGTCTCTCTCTCGCGCGCTCTCTCAGCTCGCTCTGCCTTTTACAGAGATGTTGACATTTTTGCCATAGCACTGAACACACTCGTTTATCACCTCAGGCAAAGTGCTAAAAAGACTGTGACCTCTTTTTATTTGCCAAACACCCCCTTCCCCCCTGACCTCTGTATTTTTCCAAGGTGTTTATAGTTGTGAAATAATTGCATAATACAGATTTGACTTTTATTTAGTACTGCAAGATTATAGAGTGGTGCATGTATGACATCACTTTGTCACTTCCGGTTCCATTGTCCCTAAGTCAATGGGTTTTTTGAATGGGATTTTTTTAAATGGCTGAAATAAGGTTGAACACAAGCTCACTTTCACATTTTATTTTACGACATAAAATACATCTGTATTACCCCACTCCTGTTTTTTAAAAGCTGTGTCTTGAGAAAGGTGGTTGCTAACAAGAGAGATTATTATCATATTTGAACAAAAAAGGTAAATAAGGATTTTGAATATTTATTATGATATGATTTTAAGAGAGATAGATTAGGTAACATGATATTAATACAATTCATATATACTACAGTGTTAAGTGAAATGATTCAAAAATAAAATGCAATTCTGGATCTTATGGGAATTCTAATAAATTCTGGAGGAGCTAAACATGTCACGGATCAGGACGAGATTCAGTTGCAGATACAACAGAAATGAATTTATTAGTTAACAGTACTTTGCACACAACTGGGCAGAGCAGTCAGACAAAAGTATCAAAGAAAACAGCAGGGCGCTGGCAGCTCGGTCCCGTGCGGTCATCAGGAAGGCCGAAGAAGAAGCCCGTGGCGGAGATCGAAGCGCCGGGTGGGCGAGGCGGCGCCCGGCAGCGAGAGAGGCGGCTGGTGGGCGAGGGCGCGGGCCTGCAGCGAGGCGATCCTGAGCCGAGGCAGGAACAGCGCGAGCAGTCTGGGCGGCAGGCAGGAACAGCGCGAGAGCAGTCTGGGCGGCAGGCAGGAACAGCGCGAGAGCAGTCTGGGCGGCAGGCAGGAACAGCGCGAGAGCAGTCTGGGCGGCAAGCGGGCAGGAGAGGAGAGAAAAACAAAAGAAACTTAACAGGCACTGGAGCCTAAAGCGGGACACGCACGAGATTACCAAGACAGGACAGAAGAGCGGCTGGCGAGTCGCAAGGTAAACAAACAGACAATCTGGCACAATGCAGCAAACAGAGGATTAAATAGGGGAATAATTAGGGAAGTCAGATTAATCACAGGTGAGAGAGGTGCGTGATAGTGCTGATGGAGTAACAAGGGGGTGGGGCAAACACCACACTGACAGCAGCACACGAGGCGAACTGTCAACACAAAACAACGACACTTGACAACAAGGGACAGATCAGGTCGCAGACATGACAGTACCCCAGGAGCGCCCTAGGCGCCCCAGGAGGAGCTCACCTCGTCGCCGACGGAAGTCCCTAACCAACGTCTGGTCCAAGATGTCCCGAGCCGGAACCCAGCTCCTCTCCTCCGGACCGTAGCCCTCCCAGTCCACTAGATACTGGAAGCCCCTGCCCGGCGTCTGACATCCAACAGTCTCCTGACAGTGTAAACAGGAGCGCCATCCACTAAGCGAGGGGGAGGGGGGGCAGGGGAAGAATTAACAGGGTTAAGATGGGACCTAAACACAGGCTTGACCCTGGATACATGGAAAACAGGGTGAACCCGACCAAGAGAAGGGAAGCTTGAGCCTAATCGCCACCGGATTCAGAATCTTGGTGATGCGGTATGGCCCAATGAACCTGGGAGCCAATTTACGAGAGGCAACCCTGAGAGGCAGGTCCTTAGTAGATAGCCATACTCTTTGACCACACACGTACGAGGTGAGGGAATCCGATGACGATCGGCTGCTGCCTTGGTCCGTCTGGAAGTCGGGCCAAGACCCCTCAGCCCTCTTCCATGCGGCGGCAGCGCTGGATGAAGGCCAAGGCGGACGGGACCGCAGCATCGGGTTCCTGTGAGGAAACAAAGGAGGTTGGTAACCAATAGAACACAGAAATGGGGACATACCTGTCGACGCTACAGGCAGGGAGTTGTGGGCATATTCAACCCACGACAACTGTTGGCTCCAGGAACTAGGATTCTGGGAGGTCAGACAGCGGAGAGCTCTCTCGAGATCCTGATTAGCTCGCTCGCACTGCCCGTTGGTCTGGGGGTGAAAGCCTGAGGACAGACTCGTAGAGGCCCCGATCTGTCGACAGAATTCCTTCCAAAACCGAGAAACAAACTGTGGCCCCCTATCTGAAACCACATCAACCGGAAGACCATGAATCCGGAACACGTGGTCTATCACAGTCTGAGCAGTTTCCTTGGCAGAGGGGAGTTTGGGCAAAGGGATGAAGTGGGCCGCTTTGGAAAAACGATCCACTACCGTCAAGATGACGGTGTTGCCTCTCGAGGGTGGCAGGCCAGTGATGAAGTCAAGGGCCAGGTGTGACCAGGGACGAGAGGGAATGGGCAAGGGTTGGAGCAGACCAACGGACGGGCGGTTAGAATTCTTGTTCTGAGCACAAGTCGAGCAAGCCAACACAAACTGCCTGACATCCGGGGCCATGGAGGGCCACCAAAACCGCTGGCGGATGGCAGCCAGCGATCTCCGAATTCCTGGGTGACAGACTAACCTGGATTCGTGGCCCCACCGGAGGACTTCAGGGCGCAACGCAACCGGCACAAATAGCCGACCCTCTGGGCACTCCTCCGGCACTTCCTCCCCTCGACCGGCCTCCCCCACTCGTCTCTCGATGTCCCAGTAGAGAGACCCGACCACCCCTTTGGGAAGGATGGCCTCGACCGGCGCCCCCTCCCCAGGGACCCCGAATAGACGAGAGAGGGCATCAGGCTTGACATTCTTGGAGCCCGGCCGGTACGAGAGGGTAAAGTTAAAACGGCCAAAGAAGAGTGCCCATCGAGCCTGCCGAGAACTCACCCTCCTGGCCGAACGGACGTACTCAAGGTTCTTGTGGTCCGTCCAGACCAGGAAGGGCTGTGCCGACCCCTCCAGCCAATGACGCCACTCACCCAAGGCCAACCTGACTGCCAACAGTTCCCTGTTACCAATGTCATAGTTACATTCAGCCGGGCTCAGCCGATGGGAGAAGAAGGCACAGGGGTGCACCTTCCCGTCCTTAGAGCTCCGCTGAGACAGGACCGCGCCTACCCCAACATCAGAGGCATCCACCTCGACAATGAATTGCCGATCAGGATCTGGAATAGAGAGAACAGGAGCAGAGATGAAACGAGACTTAAGGACATCAAAGGACTCCTGAGCCTGACTATTCCATCTGAAGCGGTACCTTGGTGGAGGTGAGAGCCGTTAAAGGCAGCTACCTGACTGAAGTTCCTGATGAAGCGCCTATAAAAATTGGCGAAGCCCAGGAACGCTGCAGCGCTTTACGGGTGTTGGGGCTGGCCACTCGGCTACGGCCCTTACCTTGGCGGGATCAGCTTTGATCCCATCAGCTGAGATGACAAACCCCAGGAAAGTAACTGACTTGGAGTGGAACTCGCACTTCTCCGCCTTTACAAAGAGCTGATTCTCTAACAGCCGTTGAAGGACCTTGCGAACATGCTGAGTGTGTACCTGTAGTGAAGGGGAAAAGATGAGAATGTCATCCAGGTACACAAAGACAAACTTATTTACCATGTCCCTCAGCACGTCATTGACCAAGGCCTGGAAGACAGCTGGAGCATTAGTCAGACCAAAAGGTAGGACCAAATATTCAAAGTGTCCCGTAGGGGTATTAAACGCTGTCTTCCACTCATCCCCCTCACGAATCCGTACCAGATGAGTGCAGCGTTGCGGAGGTCTAACTTAGTGAAGACCTGAGCTCCTGCAATAACTCAAAGGCAGGCGACATGAGAGGTAGGGGTACCTGTTTTTGACAGTAATGTCGTTTAATCCTCATTAGTCAATGCAGGGCCGCAAGGAACCATCCTTCTTCTCAACAAAGAAGAACCCTGCCCGGGCGAGGAAGAGGGGCGGATGAGACCAGCACTAAGAGATTCTTGAATATACCTGTCCATGGCCTCTCGTTCAGGACCAGAAAGGGAATATAACCGACCCTTGGGCGGAGAAGTGCCTGGGAGGAGATCAATAGCACAATCATACGGCCGGTGGGGCGGTAGGGACATGGCTCGGGACCTGCTAAAGACCCTATGAAGATCGTGGTACTCCGCCGGGACTCCGGTCAGATCTGCTGCCTCCACCTGAGAAACAGGACACACAGAACCAGGACAAGAAGCAGGACCCAGACAAGACGCTAGACAAAACTGACTCCAGGCTAACACAGAATTCCCAGACCAATCAACGTGAGGGTTGTGCTGCACCAGCCACGGATGCCCCAGAATGATAGGAGCACCCGGTGAATTCAATAGGTACAGCTCAATACCCTCACGGTGATTGCCTGAGACAACAAGACTTACGTGGAGTGGCGTGGGTAATGGTGGAGATAAGCTGGCCCGCTAACGACCACACCGGAATGGGCGAGGAAAGAGGGATAGCTGGAATGCCCCACTGCTTGGCAACAACGCTGTCCAGAAAATTGCCCTCAGCCCCAGAGTCCACGAGGGCCTGGCAGGACTTGGAGAAGCCTTCATGCTGGATGGAGACGGGTAGCAGTGTGCGAGAACCAGGGGGATTAACACAAGGAGATGCGCCCACCAGGAGTCCCCGATTCACTGGTGGGCCTTGGCTTTTAAAGGGCACTTTAGAGCAAAATGCCCAGGCTTCCCACAGTAAAGGCATAAACCTCTAGCCAGACGATCCTGCTTCTCCTGAGGTGTTAGGCGGAGCGACCCAATTGCATGGGTTCCGGGTCTGCGGGGAGAGGTGAAGACTGGACAGGGGTGACTTGAGGAAGGGAGCCCTCCCCCAACCTCCAGAAGGG
Source organism: Gobiocypris rarus (assembly GCA_023029165.1). NCBI lineage: Eukaryota > Metazoa > Chordata > Actinopteri > Cypriniformes > Gobionidae > Gobiocypris > Gobiocypris rarus. The sequence continues at coordinate 22,209,234 of CM040933.1, forward strand.
GTTACCAGACCGACGTTGGCGGCGACGAAGGAGTCGAGATTCAATACGAAGGGCCAGGTCAACCATTGAGTCCATGTCACGGGGCAACTCGTGGGTGGCAATCTCGTCCTGGATGCTGTCATCCAGTCCGTCAAGAAACCTGGAGCGCAGGGCACCCATATTCCAGTCGCAGGAGGCCGCCAAGGTTTGGAACTGGATGGCATAGTCGGTGACCGAACGACCTTCCTGCGAGAGCCGTACCAGCCTGGAAGCTGCCTCATCACCCCTTGCTGATCGGTCGAACAATTTGATCATTTCCTCATGGAAGTCTTTAAACGACGGCAAAGGGTGCTTGAGCATCCCAGGCGGCAGTACCCCACTCCACGAGCCTTACCAGTGAGCAAAGTTGGGGCGTCGCCACCGGGAATCCTCAGTGGCGTAGCGGCGGGGCTGTAGTGCGAACACTAGAGAACATTGGGACAAAAAAGCCCGACAGGAATTAGGATCCCCGTCGTAAGGTGGCGGGCTGTTGGCATGGGGTTCGGGCTCATGGTGAGGAGAGGGTTGAATAGGGGGATTGGTCGGATGAGCCCCCACGACTCCCTGCTGGAGCTCTTGAACACGTGCACTGAGATCGGCCACCTGAGCAGTCAGAAATTCTACCTCCCGTGAAGTGGTGGTAAGCTGGGTAACTTGCTGGCCTAAAAGGACACCTTGCTGGGCGCTGTCCGAACCTGGTCTGTGTCTGCTGAATCCATTGTGGCCAGATTGTCCTGTCACGGATCAGGACGAGATTCAGTTGCAGATACAACAGAAATGAATTTATTAGTTAACAGTACTTTGCACACAACTGGGCAGAGCAGTCAGACAAAAGTATCAAAGAAAACAGCAGGGGGCGCTGGCAGCTCGGTCCCGTGCGGTCATCAGGAAGGCCGAAGAAGAAGCCCGTGGCGGAGATCGAAGCGCCGGGTGGGCGGGCGGCGCCCGGCAGCGAGAGAGGCGGCTGGTGGGCGAGGCGCAGGCCTGCAGCGAGGCGATCCTGAGCCGAGGCAGGAACAGCGCGAGCAGTCTGGGCGGCAGGCAGGAACAGCGAGAGCAGTCTGGGCGGCAGGCAGGAACAGCGCGAGAGCAGTCTGGGCGGCAGGCAAGCGGGCAGGAGAGGAGAGAGAAAAACAAAAGAAACTTAACAGGCACTGGAGCCTAAAGCGGGACACGACACGAGATTACCAAGACAGGACAGAAGAGCGGCTGGCCGAGTGCAAGGTAAACAAACAGACAATCTGGCACAATGCAGCAAACACGAGAGGATTAAATAGGGGAATAATTAGGAAGTCAGATTAATCACAGGTGAGAGAGGTGCGTGATAGTGCTGATGGAGTAACAAGGGGTGGGGCAAACACCACACTGACAGCACACGAGGCGAACTGTCAACACAAAACAACGACACTTGACAACAAGGGACAGATCAGGTCGCAGACATGACAAAACATGCAGCGCCAGGTAAGACCTGGGGAGATGGAATGGGATGGAGCATAGAGTAATTACATAGGTAGGAATATATGTATAAAAATATGTGTAAAACAATAGAAAGAGCAACAAAAAACAAGGAGGAAATTGATTATAAATAAACCATGACTACATAACAGCAAAAGTAGGTGGCGATATACCATAGTGTATTTTAATTTTTTTAGTGAAACTTATTTTGTTTTTAAGTTATTTATCTTTATTACTTTATTAATACTTGATTAATTTCTGACAACTCTACTGTCATTCCAAACATCTTCCCGGATCCAGAGAGGAGGGATAGTTAGTATGTCACATGAACTACACAATGCAAGAGATTAGAGATTGAGTTTGTTTATACATACCTGGGTATTCCAGAAAGCAGGCTATGTGACATTCCTGTATGTTTTAGGATAAGTAAGCGGATAACCTAAACTTTCGGTTCCAAAAACGGAGTTAACTTTCAGGGGATGTAAGTAGCCACTATGTGTAGCAGCTCACTCTCTGAACATAAGCTGCACCGGCGCAGGATATGTTCCAGGGTTATTTTGCTTAAGAGGTATTCAGATGTGTTTTACATAAGTTATTAATATAACCAAATTTGTTTCAGTTATATATTATATATTAATTCTAAAGAATTAGAATAAAAAGTACATTAAAAATAAGATAATTCAATTCAAATATATTTATTATTTATTTTATTGTCATCTCATACATGGATCTACATTCAATTAATTAGCATCAAACAAACAATATAATCCTTATTATCAGTGAATAAAGATTACTTATTAAACAAAGAAATTGAAAATGATTGCATAACCACAGATGAGCACTAAGCAGGTTATATAACTCGCCATTAAACAAAAGAAGAAGAGGAAGTAGAATGCCACGCTTTTTCTTAGCATCTGTTTCCATGGTGAATCATCGATTTGTTGCTCTGTTGAGAATGTCTTGTGTGTTAACATACTCTGAGTTGTCTAAGGTCTGACACTTTGTTTCTTTGTTAGTTTAGTGCATTAAATGATGTAAGTTAGAATATGTTTTGTTTTGTTGATTGCTTTGCTTTAGCACCGCTCATTGTCCCTCACTCCTGTTATTTGTACATATTCTGTAATTAATTATTTCTTTATTCACTATATGGCACTGTAAAAACAATCGGGTAAATTATCTTTGCAATTTTTATATACAAAAATCATTTATTCATATTTGTCTCTACCTGATTCATCTCATCACACAAGTCATCAGTAACCAGTTTCTCTTATTTTATTATTTCTTAATTTATCTAACTTTAATACTTATATGTTACATACCATATTATCTCTAGACATCTTAAATAGGGAGATGTAACAATTAGTAACTGTCAATGAGGGGGCAGGAAACATTATCAAAGCTGTTTTCATCTTACTAGGTCAATAATGAATGTGCACATATTGTGAATGAATTTAATAAGCTTAGTTACCTTTCCTGGTAACCTTCAGTAAATTAATAAAACATTGGCTAAATATCAGTTGACCCTATGTTTACTTTCTTCACTGACACTGGAAGAGAAAGGGCAATATAAGGGGAAAGAGTGATGGAGATGAGGCAAGAATCTTCAGCCCACTGATATGGTTTTATATTGTTATCATTTTTTGCCTTCAAATGTCTTAACATTAATACACAATTATTCAATTGACACTGTTTATATATTGTTGAGTGTCAATATCTGGATGATTGCAGGCTTTCTGTGGCCTCTGAGGAGCATATGCAAACACTAACACCATCACAACTTCTAAATGCAAGCTGTCTTTTCCATCTAAGCACAAGGTTAACACAAGTTTGTGTAGTTAAGACTTTTTTATTGTTGTTTAATATTGTGTCATGATGATGTCATTATCTAATATTATCTAACTGTCATTATCTTCACACACTAATATCTCTACGGTTTAAAGAGGATGGTCAGAGCAAGAGAAAATATCCACTGAGCAACAATTCTGTGGGAGAAAATGCCTTGTTGAACCAGAGGTCAAGGGAGAATGGCCAGACTGGTTCGATCTAATAGAAAGGCGACAGTAACCCAAATAACCACTCTTTACAACCAAGGTCTGCAAAGAGCATCCCTGATAACACAACATGTCGAACCTTGAAGCAGATGGGCAATATTTCAATCAACCAATCAGATTTGGGAGACAAGTTTATGTCAAGTTTAAGCTTACAGCCCGGGTCAGGTGCTTCTACATTAGTGTTATTGACCTATTTTTCCCTCTGATTTTAGTGATAAGTCATGGGAAGGGACATAGGCGAACCCACATTAAAGGGCACCTATTATACAAAATTCACTTTTATAAGGTGTTTGAACATAAATGTATGTTTGTAGTGTGTGTACACAACCACCCTATAATGGTAAAAATCCACCCACTCATTTTTTTAATCCCCATAAATCATAAGCAGTGTTTCAGCAGAAACTGTTTGCAGATTCCTGCAGTGTGATGTCACACTGCAACGTCCCCGCCCGCGAGTGTTGATGGACACTGCCGTTTTAGCGTATACCCCGCCCTCAGAGCGCTGTACACAGGCCTCCATGTTTATCTCCTCACCAGAGCATTTACAGCAGCATTCAAGTAAGAGATGTGTTCTTATTAAAGCTACTAAAGTTCAGTCGGTCAAGAGCAGGGAGTGGTTTTCTGTTGTTCGGTTCATATTAACAGCAGACAGAGCAATACATACTGTATTAAACCGCTTTCACTTTAGTAATGACAGATTTCTGTAACTGCATACGTGCACAGGCACAACCAACTGTTTTCATCTTTGTGTGTTTCTGACATTACCTTGTGAGCATTTGGCAGTTTAATCGCAATAACATATGCAAGATAACTAGTTTAATGACTACTCACTGATGTGCTGACACCCAGCTCTATGTGCCCATGCGTCAGGGGCATGTGCGTGTGTTTAAGTTGATAGCAATAAGGCTTTAAAACGCATGCAGATGATATTTCATGATGATGAAGAACTGCAGTCACATGAACGATCATCAAAACACACAGATATCATGTTTCAGTTTTCATTTGCGTGTTCTGGTGTTCACAAGCTGTGAAGGCTCCGTCCTCTGGGTGGGGAGCAGCAGCTCATTTCCATTTAAGGGGAAACACACACTGAACAGCACATTTTTCTTCAAACCCAAAATTGGCATTTTCAACATGGTATATTAAATGATCTGTTTGGAATTTTGATCTAAATCTTCCCAGGCACACTCTTAAGACACCTGAGACTTATATTACATATTGTAAAAAGGGGCATAATAGGTTAAAAAAAATATCCCATGGGAAATAAATGTGGCCAATGTAAAGCAAGTACTTAGGGGTAGGTAAAACTAAACCATCAAACATCTCGCTTTCTCTCTAAATAACACATTTCATTATTTTAGTCTGTAGCCAGATAAACATCCTTGTCACTCAGAGAACTTATTAGTAATGTGCTATAAGCACTCCTGCTGGCTTTGCAATAGGATCTGTGGAAATTGGTGTGCCATAATCAGCTCATCAAATTGGCTTGTGTGCACCGTCAACAAGGTGCCGATTTCATATGAATTCATACAATGTGATTTGTACAGGAGTGTATAAACTAAGCAATGAGCGTTCACCCCTACCAGTGGGACATAAGGAGATTGTATGAATGAACATGATTTAGCCACCAATTCTCCAAAATAAATATAAATTGCCCAAAGATTTTGGTGACTCTGCTTAAGCTTTCAAAACACATTCACAAGGATACTAATTCCATTGGGTCCTTGGAATATGCTATACCAAGAAGTTAAGTGTTTTTTATGTCCCTAAACCTGTACGTGACCTCACTATGCTCGGTTGAAAGGGAAAAGTTACATCTCCAGGCAACTGCACATTTCAGAGCGGTTGAAACATCTGAAAGTTTCCCATCAGTGTTGATGATCATTTTTGAGCGCTTTAGTGCTGGTTTGAACCACCTGTGATAATAGCAAAGAACAACTGCTGTTAAACACCTCTTGATGGAACAGAGGGCTCTTGTATCATCAGATTTCTAACAAACAAATATTTTCTATAATAAAAATAAAATGAAAACATATAGTTTCAAGTGTAACTATAAGTGTAAGAAGGATTTCCGTTAATCCAGTGTTTCTTTTAAGAAAAATGAACATCAAAAGCTGATGACCACAAGACACGCACAGATGAAATATGAAGTGATAAAGGACTAATCACTCTGGCATTTAGCCATGAAAGCCACTGGGTGGATCAAAGCTTTAGAAAAGCCACTATTTGTGATTATATCCATGTCTCCTGAGTTCTTGCTCATTTATCTTTCTTATTTCAAAAGAATAATGTAATTTCATGACTGATTGCTCTTTTCTCACTTTCCCCATTTTACTATTTCCGCATCATAATCCCAGCTCTCACTGCCTTTTTACTAGCATTTTCTTTTCTTTTTTTTACTGAACTGGCCTTGTCATCATAATCCGAGCATGAAACCGTTCCAAAATTGAGCTGATTAAAGCCTCGACTGTGATCTTATCGTCAGACCACAATACACGACAGCTGTGCTGAGGTGTGCATGTTGCATGTTTAATTCAGAAACTGTTTAATGATTAAATTATCACCTTCAAGATTATAGAGTAGGCCTATAGTAGTATAGTATTACTAATATATTATACTAAATACTAGTAGTATAGTATTATAGTTTGTGATACTATACAAGAGCAGTGTAGTATTGCAAACCTACTCTGTATATGAATGATGACATTTTAATTAGCATTTCACTCACATTGTATTAAGCTTTAATTCTCTCTTTGTGCATGTGATGGTATGGCGTCTGACCCTGTACAGGTAAATTCACACCTGTCGATGCAAAATGATTGCAGGTGTGTGGCTGAACCTCCAAATAGCTGAAAAACGACAAATGCCAGTGACCGAGAAAAAAAGGCCTTCAGGGAGTCATCGGGCACAATGAGGTAAGGGAAAGCGATGGTGATGCACGTATAGGCCTACTGTTCGGCACAGGTGTGGTGGTGTGGGTAAGGTTAAGGGTAACGTTAGGTGTAAGGGAAGGGTCAACAGTGTAATTATAAATTTAACTACAGAAATAAATTATGGATGTAATTACATGCAGGAACAATCTACACAATAAGTGCATTGTATCAAATGATTAAATGTTAGAACATAGTAGTTAAAGGGTGTAGTGGACAGCACATTCCAGGGCCAGTTTATGACCGGGCCCTTTTCTGCCCATAACAGTGGACAGAGGTTTGTTACATTTTGATTGGATCTTGTTGGACTAACACAAACAAACTGTCCAACGCCATCAGATAAAGATGCTAGACAACAGCCAGACACCACTTAGAGGGCAAGAAGAAGACCTCTGGTTCTAAGCCCAGGAAGGACAGGACTTCTCATTGGTCCACATGCAGTTTCAGACCTTCACCCAGCTAAAGACTGATGCCTAATGTTCTGTTTTATGATGGCCATAAACATTCCTCAGGACCTCAGCAGTAGTGGGTGAAACAAAGAAAGACCACAATGATCCATCCAAATCCATTCATAACCATGTTTGGAAACCTTAAGACTGATGTAAATTACATACATCCATGTAATACTTATTCAGAGAAATAAGTATTCTCATAATATTTGTAATGCAACATCTTACACAGATTTAGCTGCTAATGATCAAATGAATGAACGCATGACATTTCAATCTTTTTCCATCATGTTTGATGTCTATTTGTTTACAATATTGCCAAGGATATTCTGATGGTGGTTTGGAAAGTGAGAAACGCATTGGTAAACTTTAAAGACACTTTGTGTACAGTATGCAAATGAGTTCCACAGGGGAAATAAGGGTGGGCCACACTGTGTGCCCCCTTCTGATGCCAGCAGCCAATCGCAACACTGGAATGGAGAAGCGCCAAATTGCAATCTCCTCCTATTCGGAAAAGGATAAAGGAACCCTTTCAACATACACACCTTGTTCTGAGTCCCCCCTAGGGAGAGACAAACAGTTCACCAAATTCTGAGTCTCCCCACGCGAGAGACAAACAGTTCTCAAAGTTCTGAGTCCCCCCTAGGGAGAGACAAACAGTTCACCATGTTCTGAGTCTGTCCGGCAAGGATTACACTGTGACAGAGCAACCAAATTCTGATCCTCTGGTTTAACCAGAGAGACAACACAAAATCCGAGGATCTGAGTCTACAGCTTGTGAGGCAGCAACGGATACGACAACATTCTGAGCCTGTGAGGAAAGAGACATTAACCAACACTACGTTCAGCGTTTTAGTCCAGCTAGAAGACTACAGCACATCCCAAGTCTCCATGCTAGAGAGACCAGAGTGGACTGACCAACTTCTGAGTGTCTGGCCCAAAGAGGCAGAAGACGCACAGAGACATTTGCACTACCACCATGTCAAACACATCATTCGAGGAAGGCTCTCTAGCTTATTCAACACCCGTCAAAAGGTTTAGAAGAGAGGCTAAAGAGGATAACACTTTTTATCCAGAAGTGACTAACCACAGCATCTACAATGAGAGGTGAGTTATGTGAACGTTTGGATTTGCATGCTAGTTTTACAAACTGATAAGGCATTGGGCCTGCACTGTCATCAGTCTGCTCACAGTGCGATTCAGGTGAATCTGGTGGGGAGAAGTCTTCCACTTCCAGACAACTCTCAGATCCGCTGTAACTGCTGCTGTCGCTATCCATGTCGGTCACCTGTGTCTGTGCATTGCCGTTTTGCAAATTAGCTAATTTTAATCCGCCTAATGACACTCCCCTATTTATGCAAACATTTCCCTCTTTCCAAACAATAACCATCCCACCTTTTGCAGTCGACCACGCCCCTTTTTGGAAACCTTTTCAAATCGAAGGTGTGAAAACCCCCCGCTGCAGCAGGAGGGTTTCATGACCCTTTAAGGTCACTAATATACACAATTACATAATGTTTAAATTTCAGAGCTAGATTCATTCATAGATTAATTTAGGTAGATGAAAAATGTTGTACATAGTAAACAACTCTACTGTCTTTTTTTTCTTCTTTTTTTCTTGTCCATTATTGTTAAATAAACAACATTTGAAAATTAAATTTTCTTGTGGCTTATTTGTTCACATGGTTTGGGTAAAATTAGGCTGGGTTATGGCTTAGTTTTGGCATTTCTGGTTAAAGGGGGTGTTTATTTGGTTAACTTGTTGCTGAGGATTTGTACCAATAATAAAAACCTGTTTTGGCCCAATTCAGGGCCAGTTAAGGGTAATTAACTGGCTGAGATTCATGAAAATTCATGAAAATATTAGTTCTACTGCAAGAATGAGTAAGGCAGTTGTTGTCTTTTTGAAGAATGAAAATTGACCAAAAGCGGAATATGGATTAATGAAATGTACGTGCCTTTTACACCATTGTCGGCACAGGCAACGGAAATTTCAATCTCAAATGTGCCTCTTTTTATCACGAATTAGAGTATTATTAAAGAGCTGACTAGATTTGGCCAAATTGCCAGCGCTTTAAAAATTCTGTTAGGTTGTAAAAACTTTGCACTAAAACATGTGCTATCTTTCAGGAGACAAGTTTACATGTTTTTGAGCTGTCCCACTAAAACACTCAATGTGTTTTTTCGAGTATCTCATGGAGAGAGCTCATACATGGTATGCTATGCTAGTTCAGAGACTTTGCGTTGCTTTGAATGTGGGGATATTAGACACAAGCGGTTCACTTGCACAAAGCACGTATAGGCCTACTGAAGAGGAAGGCCCATCCGAAACATCTGATGGGCCGCAGATTGAGACGAAAAGTACACCGTAACAACCTAAAATGGCATAACATTTTTCTGAAAATATTTTGTATGATGCTAAGGTTAGGAAAAAAAGTTGTAGGAAAATGAGACACATGATGGGAAAAATGAAAAAAAATATGATTGGTCTGAAGCAACTGTAGAGAGTTGTAGAGATGATGATTCATGTGCTGACGTTGATGTGGCAAGTTGTGGAAGTGATTTGTATACAGTTAAGCAGATTAATGGGTTCTTGGATGAGAGAAAGGGTAAAAGTGTTGAATTTGCAAATGTAGATCAATTTGTGTTATCCATTATGAAAGTAAGACAAGAATGTAGCTTAGGTGTATTTTCCCAGCAGAAAAGGTTTTGATAAAAAAAAGATATAACAGCAATTAGGTAAGGAGTAAAACCGGTCACGGGGAAACTCTGGGCTGTGAAAGGCAAACTAAAATAAATGAACAATGGGTATCTGTCATTCTCTTTTCTTTTTTTACACTATTGTACACACTTTTTTCTCACACTTTATATTTTCTTACCCTATTTTATTATGGATATCCTAAGATTGGAATCCCTAAATGTAAATGGGATTAGGGATAATAAATGGTCATTATTAAAAGAAAGCATAAAACTAAAAGAGATTAACGTGATGTTTCTGCAAGAAACGCATGCAGTGACATAAATAATGACGTAGACTGTGATTAGTGGTCTGATGGTCAGTTTTTTCTTATCCCCTGCAGGGATAGCAACATTTTTTTTCTCCTAAATTAAATGTAAACATATTATCTATTAAAGGGTTACTTCAGCGATTAGCATTAAGCTTTGTATCAGTAGAAACCCAGGAGTATATTCAAATTATCGTACTTTCCCCCCTCATATGACCCTGAGACGAGAGAATTATGTATTTTATTTCTGGAATTTTTTTGTTTTTGGGCTGAAGACTACAGCCAGCAGAGGGTGCTATTTCCACATGTTTTCAACATCACACTCACAGCACTCGGCTCGCGGAGCAGCGGAGATTCATGTAAACGGAGCGGTGGAGAGCAAAGTGAGTATTTTAACTTTTAAAATGAACTTCCTATGACAGTTAAGCTTCCAAAGACATGAACTGAACACGCGCCAGACTGATCACGCGCTGTGAATGCGGCCGCAGCACGAATCCCGCGATTAGCTCAGCTCTATGTGATGAATGTAATCGGACTCCTGCTGCGTTTGTGCCGTGACACTCAATCGACTCACTCATAATATATTGAACAGACACGTTCAGTTTTTAATTGTAGCATCTCTAACTGAACTGATTTTATGAAAATGAATGTGGTGGGCAAGTAGACCATGTCGTGCCTAGCGTAGGGCAGCGAAGTGCATTCTGGGAATTGTTGTCTTTCATCATCCCCATGAGACAAAAATACATTTTCTGTGTTTTCTCAGTCTAGAAGGCACCAAATTCAAAAATAATTTCACATTTCTATTAAATTAATGACCCAGTTTAAATACAGATTCATCTTCCCAGCGCTGAAGTACCCCTTTAATGAATTAGAAAAGGGATGTTTTTTTTTATCAAAGCTCAAATAAAAGATATACGTTTTGTCTTTGTTAATATTTATGCACCAACTATTGGTATGGACAGAATTAAGCATTGTGTAGTAAGACCAACGAAAAATGAAAAGTTATGATTTTTTAGACCGATATGAGTAGGAACTATTCTCTCATTCCTGCGTAATGATCAGGAACTTTAATATTACACAGCGCCTGAAATTTGGCCTCATATCGGTAACTTCCAATGTGACCGGCACTTAGTTTGTGTAGTTGCAGATAATGCAGACAGAGTTACAGCCGGCAAATTAGGTAGTGTATTTACCTGTGCCATTAGCCATGGTTCTGTGTGTTGTAAAGAGCTGTGATAGAAAGTCAAAGGTGTATTCTACCATCATGTTTCACAGAATACCAACGAAAAACAAGGAACGAAAGAATCAATGTTTGGCTGCTCTGAACATAGATATCAAAACATCGCTAACTTAGATTCAATCAAGAAATTGCGTGTTTGCTTGAAAAGCAAAAGCATTTTGGACCAGATGAGTATTTGGAAAACATGGACAGTGTCACCCGTACGGTACGCCGTCTAAAGGATATGGCCAGACAGGACGAAGTGTATCATCACCCATGGTTGTAAGTATTATATTATTATTTTTTGTTAGCTTGAACGTTCAGATTGAAAAAGCACTGCTGTTGTCTTTAGCTAACGTTACCTGTGAATGCAATCACTGAGTGTGGGGGTAAATTTGCTCAACCGTTTGGTTTATACAGTATATAACGTTAGTAGTTTTGATGTAGAGTTCTGGTGAGGAAGTGTATATACTTTGATTAAAATAAACTTGTGGAATTGTCGGTATTGTTTATAGACTAGAGTTTCTATGGTACAAAATAGTAGTGATGTTACGTTCTGTGCTGAGGCTTCGGAGCGTGTGCAGGGTTTTTCCTGCATTTAAAATTATTTGGCGGCCAAACGTCTCAGGTTACGTATGTAACCATGGTTCCCTGAGAGGAAGCGAGGCGCTGCGTCGAACGCTGCGAGAGCGCCTCTGCGTTACTGTGTCGTGAAGCACTCGTGAAATCAGTCCAATGGCGTGACGGGACGTCATATGCGGGTGACGTCATTGACCAGGAAACTATAAAGCACCCCTGAACCAAACTATGTCAGCTTCTTAAATGTCGAAGCAAGACGGTCACAGGCATGCGGGAGTATGGCAAAGCGACGCGGCGTCGTTCCTCTCAGGGGAACCATGGTTATACGTAACCTGAGACGTTCCCTTTCAAGGGAACTCGCGCTGCGTCAGCAGCTGCGGGAACTTAATACCCACGCCGCCATAGTACCAAGTGCCTGTCTGTGTGAAATCTTAGCGCACACTATGTCACAAGCACTCGAGACCCCGGAGTCGAAGCCACACCCAGCCTCAGCTATCCATTTGCTCAAAGTCTTCTTAGATGCAGCCTTCCCCTTGCTAGGGGACCTAAACCAAACAACTGGTCGGTTTTACACCACAGGGCAGTACTGTGGCCGTAAGCATCTAATGCCCTTACTGAGCAAAGCAGATTTAATTTCTCCCTGGTCTAGTTTCTAAAACAGACGGAGCTCTGGAGTGAAGAATGGTCTCTACCACCTCAGTGGGAGGACCTGAATCTATGAGCTGGGCCCCCATCAGAAGCCAAGCCCACAGTCTCCATAACTCTAGGTGGGGTGAAATATTGACCCCACCCTTGGAAAAGAAGGTCTCTCCTGACAGGAATCTCCCCCGGAGGGCCGTCTAGGAGAGACACTATGTTCTGATAGCCACACTCGGCCCGACCAGAACGGGGCTATTAGTAACAGATGAACCCGTCCGGTGTCCCTCTCCAGAACTCCTGGGAGCAGCACCAGGGAAAGGCATACAGACGCAGCCTCGGCCACGTCTGTACCATGGCATCCAACCCCAGAGGGCTGGATAAGCCAAAGGAGCTCCACCACCTGAGGGTGGAGTCTTCACTTCGGGTGTCAATCCCTGCCTCGACAGGAATCTGCTCCGTGATTTACTCATGATTGCCCTACAGCCGATGAGGGATGCATCCGTTGTTAGCATCAAGCGACAACAATGAGCCCCCAACACCAGTCCCTGGGACAGAAACCAAGGATTATTCCACATAACCAAGGCACGAAGGCAACGCGTGACCTTGATCATGCAAAAGGATTTCTCGGGAGAACCCCTTGGTCTTGAGCCACCACTGCAAGGGTCTCATGTACAGCAGGCCAAAAGTTATCACGTTGGACCCTGCTGCCATCAGACCTAACAGTCTCTGAAACTGTTTCACAGTAAGTGACTGGCCTAGCTTCACCTTATTTATGGCTATGAGAATCGCTTCTACCCGAGCGGGCGTTAGATAAGCCTTCGTGGTCTTCGAAATCCCAAACTACACCTAGAAATGTGGTACTCTGTATTGGAGATAAAACACTTTCTTGGCGTTTAGCCTCAACCCGACACTTTCATGTGAGCGAGAACAGCATCTCGATGCTGAACCGCTAGTTGTCTTGATTGTGCCAGAACGGGCCAATCCTCTCTATAGTTCAGAACGCAGATGCCCTGGAGTCTCAGAGGAGCCAGAGTTGCATCCACGCACTTCGTGAGCGTGTGGGGAAATAAAGCTAGGCCGAAAGGAAGAACCTCATACTGGTAAGCTTTGCCCCCGAAAGCAAACCCGAGGAACCTCCTGTGTTGAGGAAGGATGGAGAAGTGCAAGTATTAAGTCTATTGTGACAAACCAGTCCTCAGACCTGATTTGACATGCAGTCTGTTTCAGCGTGAGCATTTCTATACTGCAGTTTAGCTGACACAGATCTAGAATGGGACGCAGCCTTCCATCCTTCTTCGGAACTATAAAGTACCGGCTGTAAAACCTTGATTCTCTGCTGTGGGGAGGACCCTCTTTATAGCCTCTTTTCGCAGAAGAGTCTGTACTTCTTGTTCCATAACCAGAGCCTGCTCGGGGCTGACCACTGTGGATACCACCCTGTTATCTATCTGCAGGACCCAATCAGAGAAATTTGGCAGAAGTTTCCACGCTGCCAGAAAATCTACTAAGGGAACCAGCCTCTCGAGGCCGGCCTCTGGTGTTTGTTGAGCGGTCAGCTTGGTGTCCTGAAACGGCGCACCGGCAGGGAGCAACCAAACCGACCCTCTTTGAGCCCTCCTCGGAGGGCATGAGCTTCCCGTGCCGCTCGTTTCCGGGCGGACATGGAGGCGTGTGCTCGCTGAGGACCGCTGCGCCCTGAAGCACCAGAGGTGGCAGGGTTGGCAGAACGGCCCCCTGATGGCACCGAAGGGGGACGGGCACCGTGTAATGCGGTGAACACCGACCCACTCCGAAGGGGACTGCCATCAGAAGTCTGACCCTTCCGGTGTCAGAACTTTATTTTATTTTTAATGCAGTCAACTATCAACCAGACAAGTAAAACGGTCTGGATGAGAGACTGCATATAGTGTATAGTATTTATCATTTAATCCCTCAGAATTAAATGCAGCCAAATATCAACCAGACAAGTAAAAACGGTCTGGATGAAAGGCTGAACATAATGTATAATGTACAGATTATCTTCTGAAAAGTATTTATCATTTAATTCCACAGAATTAAATGCAGCCGAATATCAACCAGACAAGTAAAAACAGTCTGGATGAGAGGCTGAATAGTGAAATAGTATTTATCATTTAATTCCTCAGAATTAAATGCGGCGAATATCAACCAGACAAGTAAAACGGTCTGGATGAGAGGCTGAATAGTGAAATAGTATTTATCATTTAATTCCTCAGAATTAAATGCAGCCGAATATCAACCAGACAAGTAAAAACGGTCTGGATGAGAGGCTGAATAGTGAAATAGTATTTATCATTTAATTCCTCAGAATTAAATGCAGCCGAATATCAACCAGACAAGTCAAACGGTCTGGATGAAAGGCTGAATATAATGTAGCCTATTAATACAGATTATCTTCTGAAAAGTATTTATCACTTAATTCCTCAGAATTAAATGCAGCCGAATATCAACCAGACAAGTCAAAACGGTCTGGATGAAAGGCTGAATATAATGTAGCCTATTAATACAGATTATCTTCTGAAAAGTATTTATCACTTAATTCCTCAGAATTAAATGCAGCCAAATATCAACCAGACAAGTCAAAACGGTCTGGATGAAAGGCTGAATATAATGTTTTAATACAGATAGTCTACTGAAAAGCAGTCTATTTATCATTTAATTCCTAAGAATTAACTGCAGCCAAATATCAACCAGACAAGTAAAACGGTCTGGATGAGAGGCTGAATACAATAATACAGATAATCTTCTAAAAAGTATTTATCATTTAATTCCTCAGAATTAAATGCAGCCAAATATCAACCAGACAAGTCAAAACGGTCTGGATGAAAGGCTGAATATAATGTATTAATACAGATTATCTTCTGAAAAGTATTTATCACTTAATTCCTCAGAATTAAATGCAGCCAAATATCAACCAGACAAGTCAAAACGGTCTGGATGAAAGGCTGAATATAATGTATTAATACAGATTATCTTCTGAAAAGTATTTATCATTTAATTCCTCAGAAATAAATGCAGCGAATATCAACCAGACAAGTAAAAACGGTCTGGATGAAAGGCTGAATATAATGTTTTAATACAGATAGTCTACTGAAAAGCAGTCTATTTATCATTTAATTCCTAAGAATTAACTGCAGCCAAATATCAACCAGACAAGTAAAAACGGTCTGGATGAGAGGCTGAATACAATAATACAGATAATCTTCTAAAAAGTATTTATCATTTAATTCCTCAGAATTAAATGCAGCCAAATATCAACCAGACAAGTCAAAACGGTCTGGAAGAGGCTGAATATAATGTTAATACCAACATCAACTCAGATGAATATTTAACATTTAGTTTAATCAGAAAACATTTACAAAACTTGGTTTTCAAGTTGACCGTTTACTGAATATTCACACATAGGCCTTTTTTTATTTTTTCACTTTTACAAAGGGAACCATAGACAGTCTGCAAACACACATGGTCCTACTTAGTTTGCACACGATCATAAGAGAGAGAGAGAGTGAAAGGGACATTTCCGTCTGCTCAATTCCCCACGCATATATTGCGGACCATAATCCACACATTGCCTCAGCAAATGCGAGATCTGTAGCAATTAGATTCTTATTGTAGATGCAGACCCATAATCTACGCGATGCCTCGGCAAACGCGCGATCTGAGCCACTAGACTCAACCCCGAAATCTACACGCTGCCTCGGCACACGCGAGACCCGAGATCGAGTCAGAATCTAAATTGCAGACCCGTGATCTACACGCTGCCTCGGCAAACGCGAGATCCGAGCCAAGGACCTTTGTTGACTTTCTCCCCTCGAGAAGAAAGCCAACAGGAGCAGAGACTCTCGATAGTGAATGTTACACGTCGAGAATTTTACGAATGCACACTGTCAGCTCCGTTTTACTAGAGCTGACCATGCAGCATTCTCCACTCCAAACAAACAACACAATAATCGCGTGTATCCCCACTCGTAATGAAGCGAGGGTAGGGAGGAACACACGATCAAAAATGCTGTCCGCTCGCCATTATATCTCCTGTCTTTATTCCTGTTTTTTTTTTTTTTGGGACAAACAACAATAAATAGACAAAGACAGTTTCACACAGAGCGCCTTGCTGAAGACAACAGAAGCTGACATAGTTTGGTTCAGGGTGCTTTATAGTTTCCTGGTCAATGACGTCACCCGCATATGACGTCCCGTCACGCCATTGGACTGATTTCACGAGTGCTTCACGACACAGTAACGCAGAGGCGTTCCCGCAGCGTTTCGACGCAGCGCGAGTTCCCTTGAAAGGGAACAAATGTTTGTCCTGCTAAAGCCTTATTTGATCAGTTATTGTGATTTGTGAGTGATGTAGAAGACTGCGCTTGTGACAGGGCGCATGTTAACTGAGTGACAGCGAGCAGATCGCACGCACTCTCTATCTTCAAAATAAGCCATTTTTTCTTGCCTTTCACGTTTCAAAAGCTCATCTTCAGTGTGACTGTTATTCCGGTTCAAATAGATACAGTTCAAGATCTGCACCGAAGTAAATGTCGTCTGAATCGTCACTCACAAACGTCTCCATGGTTACAAGGCACGCTCTCTGTGTAGGCTGTCACGTTGGCTATGTTGATGGAATTTTCAGTTGCTGTGTATTATCACTGCTCCGCTGCACCCGTGGGACGACCGCAAAGTTCCCTGATCATTACGCAGGAATGAGAAAATAGTTCCTACTCATATCGGTCTAAAAAAATCACAACTTTTCATTTTCCGTTGGTCTTACTACAAGATGTCACTATAGAGGAGTCAAGTTTTAAATGGGCAAAATATTGAAAGTCTTTGGTCATCATTTTTGAGTGCAATGCTAATGGTCTAATCCGATTCAATGATGTATGCTAAGCTATGCTAAAACTGCTACCTCCAGATACAAATATTGGCTGAATGGATTCAAAACGGTACAACTCAACTGTTTAACTCTAAGGGACTTGGAAAATGAGCCTATTATCAAAAAAAGTGGAGTGTTCCTTTAAAGGCAGGGTTAATAGATGTGTGGAGATAGATAAATAAAAATGTGAGACAATATAGTTGGATTAAAGTGGCAATATGTAGAATTAGTGTGGCACGTCTGGATTATTCTTACTCACATAAAAATCAGTGTAATACACTGTAAACCCTAATAAGTTGAGACTACTCAAATGAATTGAGGAAAGTGATTCCCTCAATTCATTTGAGTAATGAAAACTGACAACTCAGTTTAATTGAGTTGACCTAATGTGGTCTCTTCATTGAATTAACTTAAATGTTTAAGTACAGGTAACTCAAATGTTTAAGTGAAGATAACTCAAATGTTTAAGTGAAGATAACTCAAATGTTTAAGTGAAGATAACTTAAATGTTTAAGTACAGATAACTTAAATGTTTAAGTACAGATAACTTAAATGTTTAAGTACAGATAACTTAAATGTTTAAGTACAGATAACTTAAATGTTTAAGTACAGATAACTTAAATGTTTAAGTACAGATAACTTAAATGTTTAAGTACAGATAACTTAAAAGGCAAACAGACTAAACTCAAATGATTTGAGGAAAGGATTCCCTCAGTTCATTTGAGTAATGGGGAATTGATCATTAAATCACTAAAACAAGTATTGTTTTTCACAACAACCACTTTATTTTATACTTTTATATTTTTACACTTTATATTTAGGTTTATACTACATATAATTAATGGTAGCATTGCTCATAACAGTAAGCTTTTAAGTCATTGTTAAGACAAACAAAACCATAAGCTCGTAATTTTTAACAGGAAGCTCATTTTCAAAAGACAAAAAAAAATCATAAGCTCATTTTTAACAGTAAAAGCTCACATTTTAAAAAGACAAAATCATAAGCTAATTTTTAACAATAAAAACTCATTTTTAACAGTAAAAGCTCATTTTAAAAAGACAAACAAAATCACAAGCTCATTTTTAACAGTAAAAGCTCACATTTTAAACAGTAGTCTTCTAGTTATTAACAGTAAGCTCACATTTTAAACAGACTAACAAAATCGTAAGCTCACAATTTTATAGTAAGCTTTAATTTTTAAGTTCACATTAAAAAAAAAGAAAAACATAAGTTATTTTTAAAAGTAAGATCACACTTTTAAGACACATGAACAACAAAACAGTAAGCTCATTTTAAACAGTAAGCTCACATTAAGTCATATTTTTAAAAGACACATGAACAACAAAACTGTAAACTATGTGCCAGTTCCTTGAAATGTGTCAATACCATGGTAATAATCTGGTACTGCCACAGTGTTTTGTAAGGGAAGTTTGTGATCATTTTACAGAATCTTGAGACAAAAAAGGCGTTGATCCTGTGGTGGTTAAAGTCTTACTTGCTTCTTACCGGACAGGAAAAGCACAAAACAGAAAGGCCAGTTAGACCTCAATGGTGTATCTTAACAGCATTAAAAAAAAAGAGTTTTGAAAATGCATGTGCTGATCCTGTTTCTCCTTTTTAACCAAACAGCTGATTAGCCAAGGATTGTATTTTAGGCTGCAGGTCTTTCTGCCCCATGGAAAGGACAATGCGTTGAATGAATTCAAATGTGTACTTCAGCGACTTTGGGTAATTCAAGTGTAATGCATAAATTAGTCCAAATAGAAGGCACATTGATTCAGGAAGGTTGTGTAGATTGTCCATCACCACTTTTCCCTCAATTACGATCCCAAATGAGGAGGGAGACAAATGCAGAGAGTTGAGGGGCTGAAGAGTCATCCCATCCTCAACTATTACAATCCCCACTGGCATGTCAAGATTCACAGCGATCATCGGACATCTAGTGTAGATGAATAAAACTAATTAATTAATAAAACATAAATTCTCATGCATGCAAGATTATGTACAGTACTGTGCAAAAGTCTTAGGCATGTTAGTATTTTCACCCCAAAAATGGTTTTAAGCCAGTTATTTAAAACTTTTATAATAGTGTGTCAGTAGGTTATATCCGTTTACATTTTCAAACATTAATTTAGCCATTATTTGTAATAATCCATTCCATTTTTGTATGCAGAAGGAGTCTGACAACAGAGCTATGATCCACATGGAGATCTGATCCCACCATCATCGAGTCCGTCTGGGATTACATGAAGAAACAGAAAAACTGAGACTAAATCCAGAAGAACTGCGGCAGTGTCTCCAAGACGCTTGAAGAAACCTTCCTGCAAAGCTACAGTACTTAGACACTTGTGTAAAAATGCTGTAAAGTCAGGAAACTTTCAAAAATAATGTCATAAGTAGACTGTTAATTTTTGATCAATTAACTTCTATTAACTAAATCAAATCAGTGTTTGTGTGACCACCCTTTGCGTTGAAAACAGCTTTTGTTTTGGGACACTTGCTCATAGTTTTTCAGGGAGCTTTGCAGGAAGGTCTTGGAGTCTTGGAGACACTGCCACAGTTCTTCTGGATTTAGTCTCAGTTTTTCTGTTTCTTCATGTAATCCCAGACGGACTCGATGATGGTGAGATCAGATCTCTGTGTGGATCATAACTCTTTTGTCAGACTTCTTCTGCATACAAAAATCTCACTGGAATGGATTACTACAATTAATGGCAAAATTAATGTTTGAAAATGTAAACTGATATAACCTACTGACACACTATTATAAAAGTTATAAATAACTGGCTTAAAACCATTTTTGGGGGTAAAAATACTAACGTGCCTAAGACTTTTGCACAGTACTGTACATTTCAAATGGTGCAACTTCAACTTAAGGGCTTCAACTTATTACTCACCCGTATGTCGTTCCATATCCACCTTTGTTCACCCAAAAATCTAATACTGTATACATTTCTTTGTATTGCAAAGGAAGATATTTAGAAAAAAGTTTGTAACCAGGCCGCTTTGGGCCACCACTAACTTCTATAGTATTTTTTTCCTATTATGGAAGTCAGTGGTGGCCCAAAGCGGCCTGGTTACAAAATTTTATAAATATCTTTGCATTCAGCAGTACAAAGAAATGTATACAGTATCAGATTTTGGGTGAACTATCTGTTTAATTATGTCTTTCTTGCCTTTATAGACAAGGAAGTGATAGTAGTGTTGGATCGATTTGGAGGGACGAAAACCTCTTGGATTTCATTAAAAATATATTTTTGTGTTCCAAAGATGAACAAAGGTCTTATGGGTGTGGAACGACATGAGGGTGAGTAATTAATGACATAATTCTCATTTTTGGGTGAACTAACCCTTTAGATTAAAATTGATACAGTGAGTGTGAATGATAGAGAGTGTGAAGGTGTATGTGTGAGACAGTGTGAATGTCTTTTGAACATTATTTTCTACTTGGAACACTTACCAAACATGTCTTAAAGAAAGCAGGAGTCATCTCCAAACACGAGAGGTAGTCCTTGAAGCACTAAAGTTCGGACCTCAGTTGGCTCTGACAACTTGAGTGGAATTTATAAAACAATTTTATTACATCCAACCACTTGTTATTAATCATACATACATACATATTCCTAACAGCATTCAAATAGTTGAGCACAACAGATCAACTATGAAGTCTGTATAGCAGATTATACAGGTTTAAAGGGTTAGTTCCCTCAAAAATGAAAATAATGTAATTTATTCGTCACCCTCATGCAGTTCCAAACCCGCAAGACCTCCGTTGTTCTTGAACACAAAAAATTAAGATATATATTTAAATCAGTTCATGTGAGTACAGTGATTCAATATTAATATTATAAAGTGACGAGAATATTTTGAGTACGACAAAAAATAAAATAAATAACGACATATATAGTGATGGTCGATTTCAAAACACTGATTCATAACGCTCCGAAGCTTCATGAAGCAGTGTTTTGAAATCGTTATCACTAATATGTCATTATTTATTTTATTTTTTGTCGCACCAAAAATATTCTTGTCACTTTATAATATTAATATTGAACCACTGTACTCACATGAACTGGTTTAAATATGGTTTTAGTACATTAATGGATCTTGAGAGAGGAAATGTCATTGCTGACTATGCAGGCCTCACTGAGCCTTCGGATTTCAACACAAATATCTTAATTTTTTGTGTTCCGAAGATGAACAGAGGTCTTACGGGTGTGGAACGGCATGAGGGTGAGGAATAAATGACAATTTTCATTTTTGGGTGAACTAACCCTTTGATAAATGTACTTTATTGTAATACATTTATATATCTATGATATTTGGATTTTTAACAAACCTTTGTTTGCTTCAGAAGGTTCATCAAGAGCTGACCAGCAACTCCCTTTTTTGGCTCTGAAAATGTCCAAGAGGCATGTACTATGTCGATCAAGGGTCTCGTAAAATTCCTTTTTCAGGTTTTTACCAGCAATCCTGTTAAACTCCATGTAGATCTGGAAAGAAAAATCATTTCAAAATAATATTAGATTCATCCCAGTCAAAAATGTGTTGACCTAAAATGAAAATTCACATTATATAGTCAAAGGGATAGTTCACCCAAAAATACAATTTTGCTGTTGATTTACGGTCACATCATCCAAGATGTAGGTGACTTTTTATTTATTTAGTATGACACTAAAGTTTTTGTATTTTTAAATGAAACTGTAGTCTTCAGTAATCAATAAAAATGCAAGTCAATGGTAACCATCCCTTTAAGAATAAAAAAACATACAGCAAAACAATTAGTATTTACAACATTGTTACCTTTAATCCACAGCCTCTGCAAACGCATTCACAACAGTCTAAAGCACTATGTTAATGATATATCAAACGTTGGGAATCTGTGAAAAGTCAATGTTCCTATTTGATATCATGCACACAAACGTAATCTTACTTTTTTATATATACAGGTTTTATATACATTATTACGATCACACACCAGACTGTTTTGAACATGATCAGTACTGTTTGCAGAGGCTGTGGATTAAAGGTAATAATGTTGTAAATACTGTTCAGTTTCTTTCATAGACCAATCATTTCATTTCATAAGACACCAATATATCATCAGGAGCCACAAAAATTAATTTTGTTTTGCTTGTATTTTTTAATCCCAAAGGGATGGTTACCATTGACTAAACATATTTTTGATGTTGTAATATATACACAATAAAAACAATTCTGAGGATGAGCAAATATTCATTTTTGGGTGAACTACTCTTGAATAAATGAACATTTTCTTGATATTTCTAAACTTGATATTAACTTAAACGCATTTATACCTTGTCCATCCGTATAAAATATGTTTTTACAGACAATAAACCAAAATGTACAGGCGTGTTACACATTAACTTACCAGTGTAATCCATTGGCCTTTATCATCGACTCTCTCCCTCCTCTCCTGCTTCATGATCCGTCTTGCCTGCTAGTGCCGCTGGGGGAGGAAAACAAAACATACAGCGGGAAATTCAAATGTTCGTATAGAAAGTTAGAAACTCAAGTGCGTTTATAACTAGAAATACTCTACAAAAATAACATTAAACATTTTAAAGGCTACCAAGCAAAATGTACACGTATATTTTACCAGTAACCTACCTACCAGCGTAACGTTGCGAGTCTTTCACTACGAATCTCTTCCGCCTGCTTTACAGCCAATATGCGTTACTTGTGTCGCTGTCGGAGTAAACGGGAAAATAATAATAACATTCGAATAAAACGTGTAAAGCCAATAAGACAAACTTATATGATAGTTTAAAATATAAATATCTACTTACCAATTTAACTTTAGTTTTCTTCACTCAATCTCAAGATGGTTCTGCCACTCTGTGTGTCAGCAAATTCAGCAGCACGGAAAACTTAAATCGACCAATCAGCGCGGTTGTCAAGGCAGAATTTCAAGAACGACCAATCATTTTAAACAGATAGATAGTGAATAATTTAAATAAATTAAAGTTGTGCACTCATAGCACTTAAACTATTAATTAAACAGATTTTTGCTGCCAAATGAGTAAGTTAAACACACCTGTTTAAGTTTGGATGCCAAAACTTGGTATATTAAGTATTGTCAAGTTATTGTAACTTGATATCTTTATTAATGACAACATCTGGGTTTACAGTGTAGAGTGATGGGTGCACTGTAAAACCTAGCAGTCATGTATACTAAATAAAAATGAGTTCACTGAACACAATGTGGACACAATGACTGAAACAGAACTCAAACTGAATGTGTTATAGAACATTTCTAGTTACCAGCATGATAATTGGATAATAATTGTATTGTTAAGTGATTAAATAAGTGATAATTGAGCATTAGTGATGAACACATGATGATAATGAGCAGAATCACTGAAGGAAAGAGAAACACAATAACTAAAACTGACTTCGCCACAACCTTGGATGAAATCAACTAAAGATAAAAACGAAGACAACAAATCTCTGAAGATCTCAGCAGAGGAGGAATAAACAACTCTACAAACAGCATTACCTACTTCACACATTACTAACCAAATTGACTTTATTTCTGTCATAAATTAAACAAGTTAGCTTTACTTGTTGGGTTTTACAGTGTAGGCAAAAATATGGGGCAAATGAGTCTAAATGCGGAAGTAACTGCGCATTGTGCATGAGTCCATTGCACATAGAAGCGTGGATTCAGAGAGAACTTAGAAAAAGTGAGATACATAATAACGTTGTTATAGAATTGTTTTAAATACATATTGTTAAAAATACAATTGCTAAATGCCTGACATAATGTAAAAGAATCCGGGCCTTCTCGGTCCATTCGGAAAAAGGCACATTTAATTTAAATTACCTAAGACACGAGGCCACTAATACCAAACCCGTGTCTGAGGCACTTCACCTCAGGTTTTTTATATCCAAGCGGGTCCGTGAAGACTTCTAGTCTGGAATATCTGAATATTTGAATATCTGAATAAATGTCACTGGGATGTTGTGTGTGCTTTCAATAGACACATTGTTATAATTATGTAGAGTAAACAGATCTTTTAATGTTCCAGAACCATTATGGTATTGAAAAAAGATAAAAAATACCCTGTTCTCTCCCAGCAAAGTCACCTTGTCCTTAATAATATTGGAATATTGGAAATATTAAACATGCATTATCTGGTGGCAACAGATGAGCTAATCTGGTCTGGTAGCATGTCAGAATTATTAACAGATAATGGGACAACGATTCTTATCTGTCTCCTTTATTTGTGAGTGCTGGCTAAACATTGCACGAATGAGAACTCATGCTGACGCAACGCACTATAAAGACACTTTCCTTCTGCTTCCTGGAACAGTAGAAGCTCTATCTGCTGGACACCAGGGAGCTAGATTTAACAGCTTAAAAATCTTTAAAATATACACTTTTACACATATTTTATTTGCCCTAAAGAGAAATAAAACACTATTTAATGAGGAGGAGAATTTTTTTTATGGTTACGGATTAACACATCCCATTGGATTTCCCAACATAATTGTACACTCAGACAGCACTTGCATTTGACACAGTGCAAGAGATGTGAAAATGTGAGCTGCTTTCCAAATACAATCTGGCGACATAAACTGACTGTGTTGTCGCCTCTAAACGAACACACCAAGGCCCTGTCTCAAATGGCACACTAAACAGTCTTCCTACGAGTTTGCACTGTTGTGACATAACACCACTTTGACTGTCGGGAAGAAGTCTGCTGCTGAGCTAGCTTCAGTTCGGGCTCGGCAAAAGTGCGCATTAAGGGTGCATATGGACTGCAAAGCACCCTTCTAAAACCTAAAATGACAAATAGGACACCCTATGGTCTCATGGACTTAAGCACTCGGCAGCCATTGTAAGTCCACCATACCAAAAGTGCTTATGAAGTTTGCCAGACAGGGCCTAAAAGGACTAAAGGCAACTGTCAACTGTGCAATCTATGTCTGCGTGTAAGTAAATATCTCTCTATATCAGCAGGTATCGATAGTCTCGTCATTCAAAAAAGGGAAAACCAAAACAAGGACGGCAGATATACAAACTGTAAACAAAACACTCTCTCTCACTGATGGCCCGACGCCGATTCAACATGCTGAATCGGCCCAAAAAACCCTGACCGTGTCCGACTAGAGTCAACGGTGCAGAACACAACGGAAAAACTAAGCCGACTGACACTCAAAAACGTACCGACAGCTGACCGTTGGCTTGGTGTGTCCTGGCCTTTAACCGTTTAGTGCGCGTCTTTCTGTGTGTTCAGTATTAATGGAGAACTTTAAGATTTTAATTGCTTGGCCCAACTGATTGTGTTTCAGAGATTTGACTCAATGCTTGTTTCACAGATTGCACCTGCTGCTCCATTTTTATCCTGTGTACAAATGCAGAGACACACTGCTCTGTCTCTGTGGCCAGAACAATTCTGAATGCCAAGCAATTACCATTTGATTACATTGTCCTGTGAGAAACAAACCCTTGTCCCCTGGCTCCACATGCTTATTTTTCCACCTTGTTTTTTTCCCCAAGGTTTCCCTTTTCACTCTTGTTCCAGAGAATTCAGTGAAGAAACGGATAAATACATATCTGCAAATTTAAATGCAAATACGTATACTCTCACATTATCCTGAGTAATGCTGCTTTTTGCAGTTTGTCTAACACATAAACTAGTCTTTGATTCCCTCTCAATTACTGGACTTAGAATGTACTGAATTCAATAAAGAACTTACTTTTTGAAGGCTGATGAAGAACACTCTGTAGGTATGAATGTCTGTATTATAAATGCATTCCGAGACATATTACATCCACCATGTTGGCATTGTCCTTTGAACACTGTGACGCAGATTGCTAGGTTGTCATTTTCACATTCATACCTAAGAATGTTAATTTTCTTTCCACAATGCTTTATATTTTTCAGTCACACTTCTCCCAAAAATGACGATTCTGTCATCATTTACTCACTCTCATGTTAACTTCCATTCTTTCTTCTTACTTCTTCCGCAGAAGATGAAAGGAAAACATTTGAAGACTGCAATTGAAAAAGCAACTCGAATGCAATTGAAATCACATAGAAACAGCCAGCAAGTCTTCAAATTTTCTCCTTTTGTGCTGCACAGAAGACAGTAAGTTAGGAACTTCACAAGTATGAATGAGAGTAAATGACAGAATAAACTTTTTAGGTGATTTTTTTTTTTTAGAGGTACACAGTGATGAAGTAAACACTGCAAGTTAATTCTTTATTCCTATTCTAATGTCATTGGTCAAAGCTCAGAGTACAAATGAGGAACCATTTTACATTTTTGCAAACCTTGACCACAATAATGAACTTTAAATGCCACCTCTCATGAATTGCTGTTAATTACTAGCTCTTATCTCCATGGAAACGTATAAATTTTAATTAAAACCATACACCGGAAAAAAAGCCTTGAAAGAAATAAGGCTTGACACCACAGTCTTTGTATTCATGAGCGCTAACAGCTAAAATAAACTCCATGTGAACCACTTGTGTTCTTGACAAAAACAAGAAGCATTGAAACATGAGTGATTTGATTGTATTTGAATGTGTGTGTTAAGCTAAAAAAAAGGCATGTGTAATGGTGAAAGGCCATTAAAAGCCCTCTTGTGGGGTTCAAAGAGACGGTTGAGATGTAAGTGTCCCCTGCAGCTTATGGCCTTAAATGGTCATACTCGTTCGTTTTCATAGCAAAACATGTAGATTGAGTTCAAAGCTTTCTCTCTGTCAAGGCTGACTTATAAGTGACTCTGTTTCGAAGTGTCCAATTAGGCTTCAATTAGATAGACACAGAGTAAATGCAACATTTACATTTATACAGTACATTTCAGATATGCTTTTAACCAACACAACTTACAAATAAGAATACCACAAACAAAAGGAGTTAATTCAAGAGAGAAAGCAATACTACTAGTGCAACCAGGGCTGGAAGGGTTACAGATTACAGAATACATACATGCTGTAAAATGTATTTTTAAGACATTCCAATAAATTAAAGGAACGTCTCTGGTTACATATATTGTAACCTTAGTTCCCTGAGTAGGGAACGAGACACTGCGTCACCGCTTTGGGAACGCCTCTGCGTGATTACATCTTGAAGCCCGTATGTCAACTGTCCAATGGAATGAATGAACGTGGGGGTGACGTCATCGACCCGGAAACTATAAAGCATGCCGGCACACACACGTCAAGCAGCTTCTGCAAAAAACTGAAACAAGCGGAGTGTGGGCATGCGGGGAGTATGGCAAAGTGACGCAGTGTCTCGTTCCCTACTCAGGGAACTAAGGTTACAATATATGTAACCAGAGACGTTCCCTTCCCTGGGAACTCGCACTGCGTCACTGCTTTGGGAAAGAGAATACCAACGGCTCCATACGACCCGAGTGCCCACGTCTCATGAAGAAAGCACCCGGGCCCCCAGGGCCGCGTCATCAAGAACCATGCTCGGGCTGGTCAGTATGGAGCCACTAGAAGTAGACGGACACCGTACCGGCGCACTCTCGCCGGAACTCCCGGAAGCAGAGCAATCAGGGGAAATGCGTACAGGGCTAGCCTCGGCCACTCCTGTACCATGGCATCTAGTCCGAGAGGAGCTGGATGTGTGAGGGAGAACCACAGAGGGCAGCGGGTGTTCTCTGCTATAGCTAACAGATCCAGCTGAGCCCTGCCGAAGTTCTCCCATAGGAGCTCCGCCACCTCGGTGTGGATGCTCCGTTCCTGCCCTGGGATGTAAATTGCTCTCAGCGATAACAATTTTCCCAGGGACCAGAGGAGAATGAGGCGAGCCAGTTTGTATAAGCTGCGAGACCTCAGACCCCCCTGTCGGTTGATATAAGAGACCACCGCTGTGTTGCCTGTGCGGACCAACACATGACGGCCTCTTATGTGTGGCAGGAAGTGTTTTAGCCCACGAAACACCGCCAGCATCTCCAGACAGTTTATATGCCATGAGAGATGATGGTCCTGCCACTGGCCCTGGACGGAGTGACCACTCATGGTCGCCCCCCAGCCCGTGAGCGAGACGTCTGCGTTCAGACACACCAACTGACACAGCGCCCCCAGTGACGGGCCTTGGGCCAGAAACCAAGGATCCTTCCACAAAACCAAGGTACGGACACACTGCCGCAAAACTGTGATTACCCGGAAGGGATTTCCCCTCTGGGAAAAGCCCTTGGTCTTGAGGCACCACTATAATGGTCTCATGTGCAACAGGCCGTGTGGGATAACATTGGTCGCTGCTGCCAAGAGACCGAGCAGTTTTTGATACTGCTTGACAGTGAGTGGCCGGTCTAGCTTCACCATCTTGACAGCTGAGAGGATCGACGCTCTGCGGGGTCCGAAAGGCATGCCCGCATCACGACCGAGTCCCAGCTGACGCCCAGATACAAGGTTCTCTGCGAAGGTGTAAGAACGCTCTTCTTGGCGTTGAGCCTCAGCCCTTAACCTTCTCATGTGGGCGAGCATAACATCTCGATGCAATGCCGCCTGACAAGCTAACTGTTCTAGGATCAGCCAGTCGTCGATGTAATTGAGAACCCACATCCCTTGCATACGCAACGGGGCAAGCGCAGCGTCCACACACTTCGTGAACGTGCAAGGCGAGAGAGCTATACCGAATGGGAGTACCCGATATTGGAACGCTTCTCCCCCAAAAGAGAACCTCAGGTACTTCCTGTGCTGCGGTAGGATGAAGGTGTGAAAATAGGCATCTTTTAGATATATCGTGACAAACCAGTCCTCGGACCTGATCTGACACACGATCTGTTTGAGTGTAAGCATCTTGAACTTCAGTTTTGCTACTGAGCGGTTCAAGTCGCGCAGATCTAAAATTGGGTGCAGCCCTCCGTCCTTCTTTGGCACTATGAAGTACCGGCTGTAATAGCCTGACTCCCTGGCGAGCGGGGGAACCCCTTCTATAGCCCCTTTTTCCAGCAGAGTCTGTACTTCTTGAGTCATCACCAGAGCCTGCTCGGGTTGCACTGTTGTATACACAAACCCATTGAAAGCGGGTTGATGGATTGGCCCTGTGAGGGTGCCGAGGGCAGCCAGGCACTGTGATAAGAGATGAACACTGCCTGCCCCCGGGGGGGAAAACAGCCCTGGGGTCGCAACTGTCAGGGCTTTTTAGACGCAGCCTTCTTAGCAATGATAACGGTTCTGAGATCCGCTCGCTGCTTTGAAGGCTGCTTCTGAGGAGGCGACGCTCTCCTTTTGCTGCGCCCGGTGCGAGGAGCTTCTACTCGAGACTGGGCACTCTCCGCGAAGCGGAGTAAAAATTTAACTGAATGAAATTGCAGTGTGGAATTTGCATTCCAAGCCAGGCATCCACTCCTTAGGTTTGTGCCGAGGAACTGAGACAGTGTCCCGACGGGGTAGTCCAAGGTTGTGGCAGGAGGGAAATAACGTCTCCTTTCCCTCTATCAGGGAACAAGGGTTACGACAGTAACCAAGATGTTCCCTATCTGTTAGTCACTTTGACACTATGTCAGCTGATAAATGGACATTTATGCATTTTACATTTACATTTATGCATTTAGCAGACGATTTTATCCAAAGCGACTTACAACTGAGGAGTACAGGAAGCGATCAGTCATGAAGAGGCAAGGAAACGCAAAAAGTGCCTTAAATACCAAGTTTTGGACATTACTCAGAGTAGCCTAAGCTAGAATAGGGAGGGAACAGAAGAGAAATAGAGGAAAAAGAAGATTATATATATTTATTTATATATATATATATATATATATATTATGATAAGATTAAGTGCTTAAAACACTCTTACCTGCCATGCTCCGTATATCTTTGATCATTCATTCCTTCCTTACCGCTCTCCCTGAATTTTGATTAGAGTGCTTATTTTGATTATTTAAATGGTTGAAGAGTTGAATGCAGCTCGGTTGTGTCGACGATGACATACCTGGTTTTAAAGAGTTAAGGGGGCAAGGGCAGTCTCTGCAACTTTGGTAAAGACACGGTGAGACAGGGACAGCCCAACTGAGAAGAACTTGTACTGGTCTTTGTCGAAGCAGAATTGAGACGTGGAAGTACGTGTCCTTCAGGTTGATCACTACAAACCAATCTTGAGGGAACCAATCTCAGATCTCCATGTGTTAACCACCACGGCCCTGTACTGTGCAGAGGAACCGGGCTGGATTACAGCAGAGGGGACTCTAGCCTTCACAAAGGAGAGTTGCGATCACATCGTCGCCACGGTCATATTCTTGGAATGAGGGACCATCCACAAATACCATCTCAGCATAGAAGTTGTCCCAGACATGTGAGACAGTGACCATGGCCATCAGTCGAGGTCAGGAAAGACTGCATGCAGGAACACACGGATGGAGAAAAAGGGAAAATCTATTATTTTACACCAAATCACCCAGTGGGAAATTGCTGCACTTAATTGTGCACTGTGGCAAAACACTGGTGAATGTGCCTTAGTCTCTTCTCTTAGATCTTCTCTTTATAGATCTTTTGGAATGTTCTTTCATTCTTAGTGATTGGAGGACCGATTTATATGCACGACCACTCCGAAGCAGAAATATAATGAGTGGATGCATGCTGCCATATACCAGAATGTATGGGGGAGTGGCTTGGCATGCAAATTCCACTCGCCAATTTCTTTGGCCGTTTTTTTAAATATCAGAGGTGATTAGGGCTCCCAAGTCAGACCCCATTTGTCATTCGACATAATGTCGAAGTAACTGACAGAAAGGGAACTTTTCCTACGCATTGTGACAAAAAAATAGGGTGGCGTCTTGGTTATTTACTTTAGTTGTTGACTGAATAGAGGCAGATACTTGTACAAAATAAAACTAAATAACAGACAAATCATATAGTTCTATTGTATTTAAAGGAATAATGTTTTATCTATTAAAGCATTTCTAATGATTTTATGTCAATGAGATTGTACATAATCCTTTCAGTAACAGTTTATTAGTTATTGAATAAATGTACTTGTACTCCCAATACCTGAGTGCAACACCAGAGATGAAGCATAAAGCAGAGCATGAACAGAGGTTTTCAAAAACCTTTGTGAGCGCTTGAGTCACCCCAGTACTTACCTAACCAGAGAGTAAGACCAGTTTGTATGTGCGCAGAGTATTTTGACGATGAAAATACTAGGAGCCTGAAGCTGAGAGTGAGTGGGTTATGACTGCCAGTAGTACGCCTCCACAGTCAGTCAGCTTCAGGTCTAGCCTTGGGCTCGCATGCAGACATCCTGTCCTATATGTCCTCAGATGCATGCACTGGAAAGAACTGGACTGAATGTGTGTGAGAATGACATAATAAAAATATTGATCTGTGACAGTTGTGTAATTTTATTTATTATTGAATGATCATCTGTTTTTGTGAATCCCCCTATAATTACTATAAATAATGGCTTTTAATGTTTTTTAGGGCAACTATCCCTTTAAACCATAAAATAATGAAATGCGTCATTTAAAGAGGGAAATTGCTGGAATAGTAGAACTTTTTCCACATGATAGAAGCATCAAATTAGTGGAGAAAAGAAGCTGCAGCTAATGGCTAGTTGTTATCTTTGAGTGATTGTCCCAGTTAAAAACTAAGCCGGATTTTGCAAGTCAGACAGATCTATAAACCACGGCACACAAAAGCTCATTTCTGCACTGGAATGAGACCCAGTTTCATGTCAACTAACAAGCTCTGCTTAGAGATTTGTCAGCAGGGAAGTAATGCTGACCATATTAATAGTACAAATATGTCAGATTACACACACTGATGCAAAAGTAATGGCCCTGTCACTGCCATATCTGATTAAAAACATGCATGTGCCTGTCTTCTTTTTTTAAATTTATTCTGATGTCAAAGGGACGTGTGAAAAATACTGATGACATATGGAGAAGCATATGAATGGCTTTGCAAGAGGCCTGGATTTTAAGTGTCTAAAAAGAGTTATAAATGTCCATATAAAGCTGTTAACTCTCATATGCTGAGATATCTGAGTTGAACTTCGGGGGGAGATTTTTTGTTCAAATGCCAGAATGTCAGTTCAACATCTTCAATTTCTATATTTAATAAATATGCATGTAAGGAAATGTTCATTTTATCTGATGTTTTTTTCTTTTCTTTTCTTTTCTTTTCTTTTTCTTTTCTTTTCTTTTCTTTTCTAGGTTTGTAAGTTTGTCTCTTTTCATTCAAACCATACAAATTTTATTCAGTTTGCAATTGTCAGATTTTTTCACATGGGAACTACTTTATGAAAACTAGTTTGCACAATACAGCATGGCATTCAAAACAATGAAGAACTGCGTCATGTTAGACTGCTACTTGCTGAAAAAGTATCTTGCTACTGGAAAGCTACATTATTTTTCCACTTTTTTTTTTTTGTAAGAAAAAAAAAGGTATGGCCAATTTTTTGCCAGTGCCAGAATATTATTTGTTAAGATAACGGATTTTTCCCTAAACCCTTAAATAGTAAAAGATGCAACTATACAAATATATTTGATAAATTATTTGTAAGATATATTTTAGATGTTGTCATTGAGACCAGGTTGGAAAAATCTTTTATATTAACAGTATATTTGGCCCATTTTTATGGACTTAAATGGAATTAAATAAGCTGTGAATCTGTCAGAATAAAATTTACAAGGGATATGTTTTAATAAGCTTTAATTGATAGCTCAGTTTAACACCCCATCGCCAAGAAACTGAAATCACCCAGATCCTGCCCTCTGGTTATCATTTAAATTCCATAAGATCAGGGGATATCAGAGCGCTTGATGACCTTTGTTTTATGGCATATGGTCTCAGGCTTCAGATCGTTTTATAATTGCAATGTTACTTAAGTGATATAAGTGACCTTCCCTATGAGTACAAAATGATACAGAGTCAGATTATTCAAGCAGAAAACTGACCTTGATGTCACCAGATGCTCAAATCATTTATGTGTGTGTGTGTGTGTGTGTGTGTGTGTGTGTGTGTGTGTGTGTGTGTGTGTGTGTGTGTGTGTGTGTGTGTGTGTGTGTGTGTGTGTGTGTGTGTGTGGGCATGTTTTGTGAAATATCAGGACACAAATGTGTATAATGACATGGGTATGACATAGTTATTACAAAAACAGGGTGAAATATGAGGACGTTCCCCATGTCCTCACTTTTCAAAATGCTTATAAATCACACAGGATGAGGTTTTTCACAGAAAGTAAACTGCACAGTCTCCTGTGATGGGTAGGTTTAGGGGCAGGGGCAGTGTAGGGGATAGAAAATACGGTTTGTACAGTATAAAATGCATTACGCCTATGGAATGTCCCCACATTTCACAAAAACAAACGTGTGTGTGTGTGTGTGTGTGTGTGTGTGTGTAACATATACCACAATTAAAGTGAACATGCAAAGAAAAAAAGAAAAAGCTGTCAATAACACTTACAATAAGGTATATTTTGTTAACATTAGTTAATGTATTAAATAACATCAACAATCAATGAGCTATACATGTATTACATTTATTGTTATTTGTTAACATTAGTTAATACAAATACAACTAACCATGTTTGTTCATGTTAGTTGACTTGATTTTAATAATGTATTAGTAAATGGTGGACATAACATTAACTAAAATGCTGTATAAGTGTTGATCATTCTTTGTCCATGTTAACTAATGTAGTTAACTAATGTTAACAAAATAAACCTCATTGTAAAGTGTTACCAAGCTCCCATTAAAAAATAGGTGTTTTTTTTTTTACACAACATACATTTCTTGTGACAGAAATTTAAATAATTCAATTTAAAGGGGACAAATCATGAATGTATGACCTTTTCCGTGTTTACGCGCTGTGACGGAACAGCTGCCTCTCCCTTGTTATCAGTGCCACCCCGTCCTTGAAATCGTCACCCTTTCCCAGGTTCCCGACTGGTGTGGGTGTGAGAGAGAGGAAGGGTGCTGAAATTACAAGAAATGGCGGCGAGTGATGAGGCACATCTGAATATAATGAAGCCTCATCACCGCCACTGTTAACTGCCGATCGCGCCTCTCCTCAGGAGACTAGTCTCTCTCTTCCAATGCATGCACGCTGGAGTCCTCATGAGTCCAGGTAGATGTGAGTCATCAGACCCGCGGTCCGAAACAGAGATGCATGCGTAACACCACTGACAGGCTAGGATGCCGAGCCGCTATTCCCATCAGTTACCGTGACCCAAAAAGAACACCAGATCCCTCTTTTACACTTTATTCCCCTTTTTTGGACATTCGTTTATTTATGTTAATAAACTCCTCATCGAGGCCTGACGCCACACCCACTGTGTGTCGTAAAAGGAGGTGCAGGTGCATTGCCTGAACGTGGGACCATTCAAGGCAGGTTTCGCTAAAAAGTTAAAGCTCAAGGATGAATCAGTATCAACTGTTCGTGATTCACTTTAGTCTCCGGAGCAATACTGGTCACTGCATTAATGAAAGGGAGAGCGCACTTTAGTTTATCTGAGTTGTTTTACAGATATAAAGTTTACCAGTTTATTAAGCACCCCCCGAAAAGGCAAAAGGTCTGTATATTTGTTTACTGTTAGTTGTAAGGAGTATTTTGTGTAATTCGCTGTGCATGCTGATGAAAATGCAAGGGAGAGAGAGTGTTTATGGATAAGACTTTAATGCACACTTCTTGTACTGTGTAATCAGCTCTTACAGTGATTTTTTTGAGTGAAAACAGGTGCTTCATCTTCAGTTTGATGAACAATAAACGTCATAAAATTCAATTGGCCATCTTTCGGACAGGGTCTGCTACAACATGCTTATACTAATAGTGGATAAAAGCTGTAATAGTGGCCTACCTGTTCTATCGCCATGCAGCAGATATTCTCTGGCTCTTTAGGCATTATTGTCCGACTCCGGTTCGAAACATAACACTGTTACGCGTGCTGCAGACGGAGTATGTGTGAAATAGGTGTTAGTTTCTGACATGTTCTGTTGTAGTTGCACAAGCTATTGAAGCATCACCCTCTTCTTGAAAGAAAAGGCAGGGCGCACCAGCTCATTTGCATTTAAAGGGACATGCACAAAAACGGTGTGTTTTTCCTCATCCTAAAAAGTGGCAATTTTAACAGACTATATAAAACATGACCTGTGGGATATTTTGAGCTAAAACTTCACAGACACATTATGGGGACATCAGAGATTTATTTTACATCTTGTAAAAAGGGGCATAATATGTCTCCTTTAAGGATTGTAATGATTGTGAATCGTTTAAAGCATTTGGAGGTAATTGCTCCTCTTCAGTCATAGTGCTGGTCTGTGGATGGCCCACCAGCAGACAGGCAAAGTGCTCATGGTGACTCACTTCACATGACTGCGCAATCAGCTGGAGAATTGCAGAAGGAAAGGAAAGAAAAATAATGAATATATTTCTTAATGATATTTGATGCGTTTTCATCACAATAAGGATATCTGTTAAACAATTATGCTAGCATTATTAAGTGTGCTATCTTCCTTTTCATACCATAATCTGTCTGAATACTTGATATACTGAATATTCTGATTTGCTGGAAGGTGTGCATAAACTGTTTAATGCACAGGTAGTTCCAGTCAGTTTAATCCATTCTATTTTAATGCGCTGGTTTTATTGATCTACACATATACATACATTGTGTTTTCATGTTTTATGGGGACTGATGGTGAAGGCGGTCTTGAGGGCCTCAAAAGCTTCCATGGCAGATGGTGTCCAGGACAGAGACTTGGGCTTGTTGCAAAGGAGTCCCCCTCATGTATCCGGATGAGGTTGTATGCGCTGCGGAGGTCCAACTTGGTGAACACAGTGGCACCATGGAGATGCTGCAACGCAGCAGGGACGAGAGGAAAGGGATAACGGAACTTTACCGTTATTTTGATGAGGGCACAATAGTCGATACAAGGCCTCAAGCCTTCATCCTTCTTTGCCACGAAAAAGAAGCTTGAGGGCCCGATCACACAGAATGTGTTTTTGCATCGAGAGGCCCCCTTTTGAATAGATTTCAGTTGGCAGAGAGCATTATGCGCGCTGCTTATGTGCCCTGTGCGCCTCGCATTGTAATAGACAAAATGGTAACGCTTTAGATTATTTACAAGAGGGGAACAAGAGCCACTTTAATTTACAGCCTGCACATTCATACTTACCCTGTAACTATATGAAACAAGAGGTTAACAAGAACCACTTTAATTTATAGCCCGGATAATTAACCCTTAATTAAAAAGTACTTACAATATAAATAATTTGTTCATTTTTCTGATAGTTACCCCTTTATTCCCCCAATATTACATATTGTTCCCTACACGTACTTACTTTATAGTTTAGACTATAATTACAGAGCGCTATGCTGTAAATTCGCTTTAATTATGCAGTACTTTCCGAGCCATAATCTAAAGCGTTACTGACAAAATTAATTGTATCATGTACAGAATGTGTAAAGAATGAATGGGGCCATGTATCGTGAGATTTTGAGTAAAAACATCCTTCCATAAGCAAGGGATTGAAGCATTGAATATGAAATGCATAAGCATTGAAGATGAAACGTGGCTGGGTCTTTCAGCATGACAATGATCCCAAACAGCATGACAATGATTCCCGGGCTACGAAGGAGTGGCTTCGTAAGAAGAATTTCAAGGTCCTGGAGTGGCTTGCAGAAAACGTTTGACCTCTGTCATTGCCAACAAAGGGTATATAACAAAGTATTGAGATTAATTTTTGTTATTGTCCAAATACTTATTTTCCACCATAATTTGCAAATAAATTCTCATTCTGTCTCTCTATGATGAAAATTACAGGCCTCTCTCATCTTTTTAAGTGGGAGAACTTGCACAATTGGTGGCTGACTAAATACTTTTTTGTCCCACTGTACCTGTCACAACCTTTTCAGTTTCTGACAGTTCAAAAAACAACCTACTGAACAGACTACATCCATCCTTCTTTAAAACCTACTTGGTTTACAATTTACAAAAAAAAGGTAATGGTCATTGTACAAGATTAATAAACAAATCATACAAATACACCTTAATAACTTTGTCTATGGATTTAACTTACAGCTTCAGACTAAGTATGTTCAATGATCAATTATACAATTAGAAATGATAATCTAATTATGATATTGAATAAATTAAAAAGATTTGTAAAGATGTAAAGCTCTGTGGAATATTTCAGCTAAACGAGAAGACACTAGCTGTGAGTTGTTAAATGAAAGTACAAAAGCTTTAATATACAAGCCTGTATTAAAGATGATCATTTTCAATTGAAGTCTTCAATTGCTTGGACACAACTCTACATGTGAACTTAACTTCTTACAGGTTGTGTGTGTGTGTGCGTGCGTGCGTGTGTGCGTGTGTGTGTGTGTGTGTGTGTGTGTGTGTGTGTGTGTGTGTGTGTGTGTGTGTGTGTATGTGTGTGTGTGTGTGTGTGTGTGCGTGCGTGTGTGCGTGCGTGTGTGTGTGTGCATCATACTTCTTTTCAAAGTACAATGACTTATTTTTTTAATATTATTGTGAGTACCTTGCTGCTGTGTACATTAAGTGCCTGTGTGTCTACGTGAAGGAGGTAAGAAGCTAGGTGGGTGAGAGAGCAAAACAAACGCAAAGATTTCAACCAATTACTGCAATGCTGAGGATGAGTTCATATTTGTGATGTCATTAGACTGCTGCATGTGTCACAGCACCGACAACCGTTCAAATGCATACTTAATTCAAGCATTCAAAAGCTTTCTCAGACCACCCACAGGCACAATCAAAGTAACACTGGCTTTGTGTGTTCACCATTTAGGCAGGTTTCACGATCACTAGAGCAGCGGCACTGCACTCAATTAACCCAAATTTATGAGCAGAATTCAGTGAACTTAAAGACACAAGTCACAGGAAATGAATTAAAGCGAGCAATCTAGATATCTCATTGACCCGTGCAGGAGAGGTGGGAGTTGGGAGGTGTGAGGACGGAGGTGGGAGGCGGGCATTATGCTGCCTTCACGTGCTCTCGGAATTATCGTAAATACGAGTTTCCTAGGTAAAAATTGCACATGAACGCCCTCCCATTTCAAAATTTGAATGCAGTGAGCTCGTAATCACGACTTCAGAAGTGGGAATTATCAAATTTACGATAGCACGTGAAGGTGCCATTATTTCTAATTCTGTGAAATGTTCTTAGAAAGTTTAATATCGAAGATGTATAAAGTCATTCTTAAGAAGGGAAGATGTGTTTTGAGTTTTGCCGACCTAATACGGCGAAAGTTTAGTGGTTTGGTTTGGTTTGGTAGCGCTATCCAATTGCGTGCAGAGGGAATCTGAAAGACAACCGTTTATCCCGCCCCTCGGATTGAGACCTGTCAATGGTGAGTTCCCAGACCCAACATCTTGATGTGGGTCTGGCTTGTCAGGCTAAGGGCCATGAATATATGGCTTAAATATAATGGAGCTGCAGCCCTTCTCCATGCTCTCATTTTATTGTCATTCTCTCATTTTATTGTCATTCTTCAGAGTACACATTTACATACACACAGAAACAAAATGTTGTTCGTCACCAGCTTATTGCAGTGCATTAAAAGATACATACAAAAATTCATGGCCAGAATAAATTAAATCTGATATAAATGAAAACAACAACATTCCACTCATTCAGTTTAGAAACCATGCTTCAACTAACAAAACAAAAATATATACACACTCAAAAATGTACCGCACCATAAGAAAGTTAATTTAATGTCCATAATAAAGTGCTTTAATAAGAAAACATCTTGACAGATAAGTAGCTATCAATGTGCTGTAATAATGGTACACTGAAAAAAAGTTACAGTGCTGTCACTGGGGCGGTACCCTAAGGTACAAAAGTGAAAAGGTACATCTTTGTACCTTACTCACCTCTAAATAGTACATAGTAGTACCTTAAAAGGTACATATCAGTACTTTAAGAGTGCGTACTAGTACCTTAAAAGTACATATTAATACCTTAAAGGTACATATTAGTACCTTTTCGGATTTGTACCTTAGGGTACCACCCCAGTGATAGCAATGTACCTTTTTTTGAGGAAGGTGCGAAGGAATTGAATGTTAACGTATGTGTACAAATGTGTATGTGGATGTATGTAGGATGGGGGAAGGGCACATTCTGTTCACCATCCTGATTGTGGAAGAAAAAGCTATTCAGCATCCTGCTTGATCTGCAGCAGATATTTGTTTACCTTTTCACGGATAGAAAAAGAGAGAACATGTGAAAGATGGAAAGAGTATTTTATGATGTAAGTGGCTCTGAAAATGTGATGCTATTTGTAAACATTCATCAGGGGAGGGAGAGAGGCACCGATGATTTTCCTGGCTGTCTTCACTATGCTGTCGAGCTGCTGTTGAACCTCTTGACAGCTTTGCGTTTCCCCACAGAATCAGAGCTTTGCGTTGATATTACTAGGCTGTTAAAATGAGCCCATCTAAAGAAGAACTAGTCACTGAATTTACTAAAGTTTGCAAGTTGTATGGTATCAAACCTTTACTAGATATACTGCTTATTACTCAAAGAGTTACGTTCATGAAAAGGTTTGTACTTGTTACATTTAAATGAGTGAAAACTGTGACCTTCAAGTCTTAATTTGTCTGTAATTAATTTTTCAGCATAAAACGCTGCAGTGAATAAGTATTTTTGTAGGCCACCCAGAAGTTAGCATCACCCTGGTTCCCTCAGCAAAAAACAAATAGAATTTTCCTACCGGCTTTTGGATTATTGCAGAAAATAAGATGTGACCACCAAATGTTTTTTTTTTTTTGTTTACGTTTTGTTCATCATGATACTCCTTATAATGAACAAAACATGTAAATTTGAAGCCTGAATATAATCTGCAGAAGTAAAGCAGGGTTCCGTAAATCTGTCCTGTCAATGTCATGCAGAGTTCAGCCCCTGGTCAAACTCATCTATCTGCAAATTTTGTGTAACTCTGAAGACCTTGATTGCTTGTTCAGGTGTGTTTGATTAGGGTTGGGACTAAACTCTGCAGGGAAGTGGCACTCCAGGACTGTATTTGAGGAACCCTATCATAAGGGAACTACACCAGGGTTCTCAAATATTGGCTTGGAGGGCCACTGTCCTGAAGAGTTTAGCTCCAACCCTACTCAAACACACCTAAACAGGCTAATCATGGTCTTCAGGATCACTAGAAAATCACAGGTAAGTGAGTTTGATCAGGGTTTGAGTTAAACTGCAGGAAGTGGTCCTCCAGGACTTGATTTGAGGAACCCTGAAATACACCATGGTTGCATGACTTGCATGACCATCACACTTACAACAACTCTTACAGGTCTTTATCTTAAAAAAACATTTTCTGAGTTAGAATGGTTTGCAAGAGTGTGAATGTAAAGACAATGAGGCTGTGAAAGCTAACAAGCTGTTACCTGTTCAGCGTGATGTTTAATGTTCCCGACAACCTCTGTATTCCTGTTTAGCCACTTGATAGCAACCTTTTTCAAGATAATATCATGAGTGTGGTATTTTATGTCATAGGAAAAAAAAAAAAAAATATATTGAGCGTGTTCACCACAGACCTCATTTCTTACTTCCAAAAAAAAAAAAAAAAAAAAACAGTGACTTCAGAATAATGGAACCGAAAGTGCTAATTTGTTTCCGGGTTTTGGCCTCCAAAAATATGCCATCCCTGCAGCATTTTACCACTTTTCTCAAAGAATGCTAAGCAACATATGAACAAGTTATTTTAGTTAATGAGTTTAACACTCACTAATAATAATTTTAACATGGTGTCATGCATTTTCTGTGTCCTGGTCCATGGACTTTTATTTCCAACAAAAATTTGAAAGGTATGGATTACCTGACAGAAATTAGCTGGGGCAGAAGAGAAACTATGCTCCATTTATCAAGATGGACATGCAATGGAGTATTTTGTAGAGAAGTCCGTTCCTCAGGTATAGCCATATGGCTTTGTGGAATGATGTGACACGGAGCAGTTTTTGGAGCAGCTTGGACTCTAATTTTAGCTGGATTATGTCAACTGAACCCTAGCTCAGTACTAGGACCATGCTCTATTGTTGAGTGGCTCTCCTTTTACAATGGGAATTGCAGACGAGGAACCCTGCAGTCCCATAGTGCCCATCATGCCTTGTCACATTATGGCCACGCCAGAGTCATCAGCCATTATGGCCGCCATAACAGAGTCTTCAGCCATCATGGCTGCTAAGCCAAAATCTTCAGCTATCATGGCTGCTATTCCAGAGTCCCCAGCCATCATTCCTGCCACCAAATCCATCTTGGGGCAGACAAGATTAGTATCCAGCTTGGCGGATCCACCATTTATATCGGCGTGAGCAGAAAGCATGCCATGGCCTGTGCTCTCAAGCCTGCTGGCAGCTACGCTCTCAAGCCTGCCAACCTCAGCACTGTCTGTAGCGGAGGTTAATCCGTTGACCTCAGTGCTCTCTGTGACGGCAACAGTTTTGACGGCCATTTTGTGTTTTTGGGCTGCACACACCTTCCCTGATTCCCCGCAGCTATGGAGTTCTGTAATTACCTCCGTGACCATAGTTGTTACTGATTTCTGGCCATTACTGATTTCCCAGCCAGATCAAAATGATCCATTTTTCTTTTATGCCAAAAAGCATTAGGAAATTAAGTATAAAGATTATGTTCCATGAAAATATTTTGTAAATGTCTATACTGTAAATATATATATTTATATATATAAAAAATATATATTATTATTAGTAATATCCCTTGCTAAGGACTTAATTTGGACAACTTTAATGGTGATTTTCTCAATATTTTGATTTGTTTGCACCCTTAGATTACAGATTTTCAAATAGTTGTATCTCAACCAAATATTGTCTGATCATAACAAATCAAACATCAATGGAAAGTTTTTTTATTGAGCTTTCATATGATGAAAGATTATATTATATCGTGTACATATTAAATATATAAATACATATAAATTATCAAAAATCTAAATTTTGGTTTTGTGGTCCAGGGTCACATTTGTTGTAACGGTGTGCACTGTACCTGGTATCCTGGCAAAGAGCATTTCTGCATCAGTACATTCCTGATTTGCATTCTACCTGAACATCAAGTCAGCTGGAAAGGTCTATCTTGGTGCCTCAAGGGAATGTGGTCTTGGCCATGGCTACTACATTGTCCACAACAAATCACTTGGTTCCTCTGTCATCATTTCATATTTCATTTCTGTCAGCAACAGCCCATTCTGAACCTTATACTTTTTTGAGAACATTTCAGCCCAGACTTCAACATGGTTATCTACTCGTCACCTCAAGCTAAGCCTTAACAAGACTGAGCTGCCCTTCACAGCTGTCACAACCTCCATCTCGGTCGAAGGTCACACAGGCACTGCTAATGCTAAAAGAGTTCAACACAATCCCACTACCTCCTTGCAGCTCTTCCTGCATCTTCCACACAATCCAGGCTGACACTAACATCAGTACCAAGTAATGACAAGTAAGAAGTTGATTGATTTATCCCTTGCATTCATCCTATAGTTAGATGTTTATTGATTGCTAAGGAGAAATGCAGGACACAAAATTACCAGCATTCTAAACAGACAAAATTAGAAACATAAGAGATATTCAGGAAAACATCAAACCCTATTACGCACAATTGATGATAATGTTAAGAAAGAAAGTTAAATGTTATTCTACTTTTGAAGGCACTAAGAAAATGGTTTAAATTTATACATTTTCAAGCTACATTTCATCAGCTATGATGACACTGCCGTACTATTTAATTAAAAAAGAATTAAACTGCATGCCAAATGTGCATAATATCTAGATGAGGCATATTTGAATAAGCGTTCTACTCTTTAAATTTACTACATGAAAAGTTGAATGTGAGTATATGCTTACAGAAGGACTTTTCTGCACATCCAAAAACACATCCATTGTACATGAAGTGTTACCAAACACTTGATGCTGTCTGTAAAAGTGTATATCCATTATTTTCTGAATAAATTAAAAGCACATAGCATTCATGTCAATGAAAGCAAATTGAAACAGTCTGATCATCTTTATAACCAACTAAAATGGAACAAATCACATGGGAAGACTTTTGAAAATTCATAATGTTTGACAATATAAAGATAATGGAGGAAAACATACCTCCACACTCTATAGTCTTTCATCAGTAAGGGTAATAAAGAAACAGCACCAATTACTGTATACTTACAATAATTAAGTCACAGGAAGCCAGGATTTACATTAGAATTATTATTAACTAAAACCATAAAAAACATTACTTGAAATAAAATAAACATTAACTGAAATTAATAATAATAATAATACATTATTAATTTTAGCTAAAGTTGCAATGGCAGCATTTATCTTTTTCACATTTCCCAGTTTAGTTTAAATTGAAGCACTAAAATACCTAAACCTAAATAAAATAAAATAAAAATAAAACGGAATAAAAATGTACAAATAATGATAAAAATGTTAAACCCCAACAATTTAAATAAATACAGAAAATAAAATAATAAATTCTGATTTAAAATGTTAATTTAAACTATAATAGTACATAAATGATACTAAAATAACACTGTTCAACATCAACATTTTTGGAGATTAATTGCTGTAATGCAAGTAAAATGCAACAAAAATTCAAAAAATTATTTAAGGATTATTTAAATATATATTTAAAAATAAATGAGTGACATTGAGAGACAAAGAGGGCAGAGAGAGTTTAAAAGCAGACGTGCAATGAAGCTGCACAGCAGATAAATGGTTAAAACAAGCCCCAGGGGTGGGAAAACTTACATGCACATCAAAGGACCGTCATGACAGTGAGGCACTAAAAGAGCTTTTGAAGCTAAACTCACTGCAATGCTTCACAAATATAACATACTTCAAAGACCAGAGAGCAAATCTCTAGGTGCAGACATGATAACATCATTTAACTGGAGCATCGCCTCCATACTCAAGCAGGTAAGCCTTTTAACCCAAACCAAAATATCAATGTCATAAAGCACCGCGGGATATGGAGGTACAGGCTGTTGTACACTTGTATCACAGCAGGATTTTGATATGCCTTCAACAACATGAAGCCAAAAATGGACCATTTCCCTAAAGCATCTTGTAGAGCCTCCTTTAGTCTCCACAGGAAGTGGAGTTTTGCTTTGTACAAACATATTAGTTATGTTAATCAGGATGGGAAATTAGGTGTGCAAATGCAAAGCTATTTGTGTAGGTGTAGCGGCTGGACCAATCAGACACACAATTACTTGTTGTATTTAATGAATAATCCAATGGACCCTTCACCCAACAACAGAACTAGTTGCCAAGGTGTCTATGAATAACCCCCAAAGGGCAGAACAGGCTTGTAGTTACCATGGCAACAAAGACAAACCAGCAAGATAA
Organism: Gobiocypris rarus; assembly: GCA_023029165.1. NCBI lineage: Eukaryota > Metazoa > Chordata > Actinopteri > Cypriniformes > Gobionidae > Gobiocypris > Gobiocypris rarus. Next base: position 22,253,782 of record CM040933.1, read on the forward strand.
GACCGTTTTTACGACCCAAAAGAAAATGAGGCCAGTTCACTCATAATGCCCATAAAACAGACTTCACTCCATTTGTTCATAGACAAACCTGTCTATGAATGAACATGCATATCCCCTGGACATTGTGTCTATTATTACTGTCTATACCCATTTAATCCCACCGGTCACAATAGTGAACGTAAAACAATGTTTCATTTCAAAGGCTATAACAATGTTACTGAATGATCTATCAATGCATTTCCAGCAGATACTGAAATAATAAAGTGTCTCAATGAAATATGTGAAGTGTTGCATGTTTACTGTAAATTGTCACATGACCAGAGCTGTTTACTTCCTGTTTGCGTCAAGAGAAGAGGATGGCAGCAGAAAGCTCCCAAAGAAAAGATTAGTAAAGTATGTTAACATAAGGATGGAACCTAGATTTTTGGTACACATCATGTTTAAGGTGTCTAGTATTGATATATGCATTTGCAATTATTCAACTTTGTTTAATGTGGTCATAGAACTCACAAACATGTCATCGGCAACAATAGTGTCCGTGGGATAACCCACTGTATCTACATGCTAATACACATAGGCTAACTGTTCTACCTTACTTTCTGCTGCCATCTAACGTTCTACCTAATTTTACGCAGACACACACACAGACCCAATAAAGACTAGCTAGCTAGCTAATTCTGCTGCTACCTAACTTCCTACTGCAACTGTCCACATGCACACACACACACACACACATACACACAAAGACTAGCTAGCTAACTAATTCTACTTAACTTTCCACACACGCACACACACGCGCAATTACAGGTAGGCACACACATGCACACCGCACACACACACACACACACACACACACACACACACACACACACATGTTGTGTTTCCATGTTTTATGGGGACATTCCATAGGCGTAATGCATTTTATACTGTACAAACCGTATTTTCTATCCCCTACACTGCCCCTGCCCCTAAACCTACCCATCACAGGAGACATGCTGCATTTTTACTTTTTCAAAAACATCACTTATTGTGATTTATAAGATGTTTTCCTCATGGGGACCAAAAAAATGTCCCCACAAGGACAAAAATTTGGATATTGCCATCTTTGTGGGGACATTTTGTCCCCATACCGTAGGGATTACCAGTCCACACACACACACACACACACACACACACACACACACACACACACACGGACCCCAGGAAGACTAGCTAGCTAATTACCAAACGTTCTGTTACTTTGAGTCAAGTTATGGATTTGTTGGATCAAGATAAGTTCCCAGAGAAGGCATGCAGCATTGCAATCATCTCTCAAAATGAAAAAGATGCTGTACTCAGTGATTGTGACAGTGATGGGTCTGACATGGACTATAAGGGGGAAACAGGCCATTTGCCAGCATGGCTGTTGAATGCATATGCAGAAGTTATGCAAACAGAATATGATTGGAATGATGGCCTCCCCTTCACCACACCCCCTTCCCACACCCAAGGGCTTCTAAGCACCCAAGGGTCCAGCCAGAAGACCCAAGGGCCTCTAAGCACCCGAGGGTCCAGCCAGAAGACCCAAGGGCCTCTAAGCACCCGAGGGTCCAGCCAGAAGACCCAAGGGCCTCTAAGCACCCGAGGGTCCAGCCAGAAGACCCAAGGGCCTCTAAGTGCACACGCACGCACGCACGCGCACGCACACACACACGCGCACACACACACACACACACACACACACACACACACACACACACACACACACACACACACACACACACACACACACACACACACACACACACACACACACACACACACACGGACCCCAGGAAGACTAGCTAGCTAATTACCAAATGTTCTGCTGTTCTTCAAACGTTCTTTTAGACTTACTTTGAGTCAAGTTATGGATTTGTTGGATCAAGATGAGTTCCCAGACAAGGCATGTAGCATTGCAATCCCTCAAAATGAAAAAGATGCTGTACTCAGTGATTGTGACAGTGATGGGTCTGACATGGACTATGAGGGGGAAACAGGCCATTTGCCAGCATGGCTGTTGAATGCATATGCAGAAGTTATGCAAACAGAGTATGATTGGAATGATGGCCTCCCCTTCACCACACCCCCTTCCCACACCCAAGGGCTTCTAAGCACCCAAGGGTCCAGCCAGAAGACCCAAGGGCCTCTAAGCACCCGAGGGTCCAGCCAGAAGACCCAAGGGCTCTAAGCACCCGAGGTCCAGCCAGAAGACCCAAGGGCTTCTAAGCACCCGAGGGTCCAGCCAGAAGACCCAAGGGCCTCTAAGCACCCGAGGATCCAGCCAGAAGACCCAAGGGCCTCTAAGCACCCGAGGATCCAGCCAGAAGACCCAAGGGCCTCTAAGTGCACACGCACGCGCACACACACACACACACACACACACACACACACACACACACACACACACACACACACACACACACACACACACACACACACACACACACACACACACACACACACACAGAGAGAGAGAGACAGAAACACACTCAAAAACACACTGCACAGGTCAAATAGACCTATATTCAGTCTGTCCAATGGTTGATACAACACAGTATCCCACCGGTCACAATTGTGACCGATCATAAACCCACTTTTTCACACACTTTTCCATGAAAATTTCTAAAAATTATGATTGATTGTTTCAAAGGGATACTAATGACACATGATTTGGATATTTTTGTGTCTGGGAAAAACTTGGGATTAAATGGGTTAACCCTTTCTCTTTTGTTTATATCCAGCATGCCAGTCTTTGTGTTTTTAAACTCCTACCTTTACCTCCTACGCCACATCAATGGCTGGAGTCGCAACCTTTAACAGTGGGTTGAATCTGAACAGTATTGACAGGGTTATGTAATATACATTTGTTTGTCATAATAAATGTCAGTCTCATGCTTCTGGTCACAGTGAGGTGTCAACAGGCGTGCATTTTAATGATACACTAAACAAAACAATACACAGGATATACGCACACAGCGACAGATGATGGCCTTGTTCACTCCTTGTGCAATTAAAATTCTGATGAGGTTTTTGTTCTCAGAGGAAATAGCTCCTTATCGGTGAGATCTAATTCTTGCTCTCATGGCTCATTTAATCTTTCATTAATGTTCAAATTAGGAAACTTCATGTACAAGTTGCTTCATAATTACACTCTTTAACAACAATGCAGATGTGAAGTGGCATTTTACTAAATCCCAGAAATAATAAATGATAGAAATAACTAAAATGGCCAATTATTTTATAAAGCACCTTTCTGAACAATCAGTGGTCCATGATTAACTATTGACCTTATAGTTAATGTCCTATAATTTTCTCAATGTGATTTATTAATGATGAATACAGCGTGTTACTGTAATTCTTGTACAATATGAGACAAAAGGGATTTGGGTTGCAAAAGAAAATATTTAAGAGTGCACTTTCTGCTGCCATACAACTCAAATTCAGAATAAAACCACATTTTGGTCACTAAGTAAAAAAATAAAATAAAAAAAAATTAATAAGACTACACAGTGGCAGCACAGCAGTGGCTCACATATGAAAATATTTTATTTTTTAGAAGCTCTTTGGAACCAGATAACATCCAACCGTGACATAATTATCCAATTACTAAGTAAACAAGTCAATATTCCTGTTGCAATTATTCGCCAAATTATTTCTGAGAGAATGCTAAGAGTAAAATTGACTTCCCACTGAATTTCTAGCCTTATTACCACGTGATGTGTGTTCAAATTGAAAAGAGAAAAAATCTAAAAATGGAACAGATTACTAATGGGCAAAAGGTGAAAGCTCTCAAAGAAAAGGAGTTTTTGAGCAAATAATAATAATAAAAGTTGTATTTATATAGCACCTTTCCCAAGCTCACGGTCGCTGTACAAGAAAATAAATACATCTACATAGTATCAAGGAAGAACAATGTAAAACAATGTACAGTCCCTGACAAAAGTTGTGTCGCTTATCTATTTTGTAGAAACACCTGCTATTAACCTGATTTTTAATTCATCAATTGGTGTAAGAAATAGCTCATATGAAAAGCTAAAACCCTCCCAAATGATGTTTAATGCACTGAAATAAATTAGTTTCACTGAAAAAAGATTTATCATTTAATCAAGACAGAAAGGTCAAATTTTGGCAAGACAAAAGTTGTGTTGCCTATACAGAAATTGAACAAATTTGCAAATACAAAATATGTTATTATTTAACAGCACCACTACTTAATACAAATTAAGTAGTGGTGCTGTGAGATCCAAATTTAATATCTTGTAAGACTTCCATGAGCTTGAAGGACTGCATCCATGCGGTTTGGCAAGGACTCATACAATTTAATGATGAAGTCATCAGGAATAGCAAAGAAAGCAGTCTTGCATGCCTCCCAGAGTTCATCAATATTCTTTGGTTTCGTCTTCCATGCTTCCTCTTTCATCCTACCCCACATATGCTCAATGATGTTCATGTCTGGTGACTGGGCTGGCCAATCCTGGAGCATCTTGATCTTCTTTGCCTTGAGGAACTTTGATGTGGAGATGGAAGTATGCAATGGAGCACCATCCTGCTGCAGAGACCATGATTTTTCCGCCACCAAACTTCACTGTTTTCTGGGTGAATCTCGGATCCATGCGGGCTCCAGTAGTTCTCCTGCAATATTTGCGGTGACTGTGGTGTAATTCAACAGAAGATTCATCTGAAAAATCCACCTTCTGCCACTTTTCCAGCGTCCATCCTTTTAGCAGGCTGTGGGCTTTTGGCAAATGCCACACGGTTTTTCAGTTTAGTGCTAGCTTCTGGGCACTGATTTGACCATGGAGGCCATTTCAAGACAGAATCCGACAAACTGTTCTGGTTGACACAGGGACTTCAGGTGACCAGGTCTCGTGGAGCTCTGCTGCAGTGGAAAATGGGCTGGCCTTGGATTTTCGAGCCAACAAACGGTCCTCTCGAGCAGTTGTCTTGCAGGGTCTGCCTGACCTGGGTTTGTCATAAACGTCTCCAGTCTCTTCAAATCTTTTTTTTTATCCTCTGTACTTGACGCTGAGACACTTTGAAGGTGTCTGCCACATCAGCAGTGGATCTGGTCTTCAGCCTCTTGATAATCAAAACTTTAGTCTCAGGGTGAATCTTAGGCATGTTTGCAGAGATCTAGTTGCAAAAATTCACTCAATGGGCTTTACCAAGCTGTGAATATTAGAATATTTTTTGAAAGTTTCATTTTGCACTGAAACATTATTACAAAAACTGTTGGGATTAAAATGAGCCATTTCTTGTAAAAAAATCTTGATAAGAAATATATTTAAGTGGCACTTCAGTTCAATTTGTACACAAGCGACACGACTTTTGTCAGGGACTGTAGAACATAGACATACAAATAACGAGAAACAACAACAACAACAACAACAACAAAAAACTAGGAAGAGGATGGTTGGAAATACTTTAAGAATAGATAGGAGCAGTGTCGCGCAGAGATAGAGGGAGGGAATTCCAGAGTTTCGGGGCCACAGCACTGAAAGATCTACCACCCATAGTAGAAAGACGGAAACGGGATACAGATGACCTGAGAGAACGAGGAGGAGAATAATCGTGCAGAAGTTCAGATAAATAATGGCAGGGCTCCAGACTAACTTTTTTCACTAGGAGCACAGTGGCCCCCAACTGAAAATTTTAGGGGCACAGGCAGAAAATATAGGGGCACACACTGTAAATCAACATGCTAATTAAATCTACTAATTTCCACTGTATTGCTAATAGGGATGGGTATCGTTAAGGTTAACGGTATTACTCTTACCGATACTGCTTATCAATCCGGTACTCTAACGGTATTCTTATTCTTATATTTTTTTAATATATATTAATTAACATGCTTTTATAATCTGAAAAGTTAAATATCTATAGCAAAAGAAACAGCAATGTTTGAACAAAACAAATATAAAACATATTTGTAAATGGACCAGTGTGCAGGCATTTTTTGGTGTTTTATATACATAAGATAAGATACAACATAAGAACAAAGTGCAAAACAATGTTAAATACACAATAAAATAAAAAAAAGACACAAATGAAATAAACATTGCTTTAATTTTAGGAAGGTCTGCTAACAGAAAGAACAAACCTACAAAGAAATCTAATAAAGTAATGAAATGTAAAATAACACTGCATAGTTTTCATTGTATAAATTGATAGATTAATGTTATTAACTAAAGTTATTCATTCAAGAGATGTGAATATTTTCTCTTTGCCTTTTGTTTGATTCTCAATCATCAGCAGGTTTATTAGACGCTGCCCCTTTAAGACCAAATGCCGAACTATAATAATATCCTATTCACCTATTTCTCCAAACTATTTATGCCCATTTAAGATATAAACTGTTAGAGTAACTTGTTGTTTATTTGATAGTTTAGACGCGCACACAAAAAGTTTAAAATATAAAGTGCAAGTAGCCTACATTTCGCAGCACACACACATAAGCCGCCTTGAAGTTGGAAACAGCGTCTCTTGAGCGGATTATTGTGAATTTAATAGCTCTATTCATTATCATACACATTCCGCAGTTAGAGACTGCAGTTTACAACAATCACTGATTCTGACGTTAAGTTTAGGTTTAGGGAGAAATGACCATGGAAATGACATCGCAAGGCTGTGAAGGGAAAGATGTCGCGCTCGGCGGAACACGTCTTGAATAGTTTTACATCATATCTTCTTTTTATAATTCTTGGAAGCCGAAATTGAAAATAAAATTAGATTAATATCACAGCACATCCTTAAAGTTTAAGCAGACTAAACTTTTGTTTAGTTCTCTTGGCCATCGTCACTCATTAAGCTGACTGACGTGTTGAGTTCGCTGTAGCTCCACGTGAGAGAGCTCGCTCCCTTTCTCTATCTTCTGGATTGCGAATAGCAAAAATGTACCACAAACAAATGGTTTAATATTATCCCATATAGAAATGGCTGGCAAATATATAATTTGCCAGATATAACGTCTATCAATTATAAATAGTAAGTGAATAGTGTATTTTCTTAATTTCTCCAGTACCAACAGCAGGCAAATTTACCAGTTGCACATGTGCGACTGGATGTAAAATTCACTTGCACACTCTCAAATTTTAGTCGCAAAATGCAACCATTTAGTCGCAGTCTGGAGCCCTGAATGGGGAGCAAGTCCATGCAGACCTTTAAAAGTTAACAGTAGAATTGTATACTGGATGCGTACAGAAACAGGTAGCATGTAGATTATAGAGCAGAGGGGCAGAGGGGTAATGTGATCAGATTTCTTGCCTTGATGGATGACTCGGGCAGCAGAATTTTGTACGTATTGAAGTCTAGCGATTGTTTTAGCGGGAAGCCCAATGAGCAGTGAATTACAGTAGTCAACACGAGAGGTTATTAAAGCATTGATTCAAGTTTCTGTATCTTTAGTGCTGAGAGCAGGTCGCAGTCTGGCAATGTTACGGAGGTGGTAGAATGCACACTGTAAAATCCAATTAGTAAACCTTACTTAAAAAAAAGCATGCAAACCGAAGTAAAGTGAAATAGGAATGGTATGTAGAACTGTCAACTGTCAAGTTTTGTACACTCACAAGACAGTTCCAGTAACTTAATAATTTACTTTAGATGTACTTGTCTTAGTATAGACTACTCAGAATTACTATTTTTAACAACTAAATAATTTCAAGTAAAATACACTTTGTGAGTATTCCTAACTCATTAATGCAAGTTGTGCTAAGGTGATGATTTTTTGCATACAACTTGGAATTACCGAGTTTACTTTCCCACTAAGCAAAGTTATGTCCAAAAGACATATTTTCAACATCTTTGTCCCTAGAGGTAAACATTGAAAAGACATCCAATAATGCTAGTAATAGCATTACAGTGATCAATTTATCCTGAAGATTGACCCCAAAAAATATGTGCACCAAACATTTTGAGCAAATACTTCACAAAGTCACACACAGGCATCAACATTTGGCCTATGATTCACAACAATGGTGACAAGTTTCATGCTGCATTGCATGATGGGTGGCTTCATAGTACAAAACTCATGCTTGATTCCAAATTCAATTCAATTCAATTCAAATTTATTTGTATAGCGCTTTTCACAATACACATTGTTTCAAAGCAGCTTTACAGAAAGTGCATTTTATAAATGTACATTGAAAAATGTTAGAAAAAGTTAATCAATCATGTATTATTTTAGGTGTCCGAGATAATAACAGAAAAGCAGATGGGAAATAATTAGCATAGCTGCTGTTCAGAATATTAATTCTTTTGATCCGATTTAACTGTAGTATAAAGGTAATTATAATGTGAATGCTTGGCTAAAGAGATGCATCTTTAATCTAGTTTTAAACTGGGACAGCGAGTCTGAACCTCGAACAATATCAGGAAGGCTATTCCAGAGTTTAGGAGCTAAATGTGAAAATGCCCTCCCTCCTTTAGTGGACTTAGATATCCTAGGAGCGACCAGAAGCCGAGTTTAGTGATCTTAAAGAGCGCGATGGATTGTAGGCGATAGAAGATCCATTAAATACACTGGAGCTAAACCATTTAGGGCTTTATAGGTCAGTAGCAATACTTTGTAATTGATACGGAACTTAATAGGTAACCAGTGTAGAGATGATAAAATTGGTGTTATATGATCATATTTTCTTGACCTAGTAAGAACTCTAGCAGCTGCGTTTTGGACTAACTGTAGCTTGTTTATTGAGGATGCAGGACAACCAGCTAATAAAGCATTACAGTAATCTAGTCTCGAGGTCATGAATGCATGAACTAACTTTTCTGCATCAGAAATAGATAGCATTTTTAGCTTAGCAATGTTTCTAAGGTGGAAAAATGCCGTTCTTGTAACATATGAAATATGATTTTGAAAGACAAGTTGCGGTCTAATATAACACCCAGGTCTTTTACTGTAGTGGATAAAGTGACAGGACATCCTTCCAAGTTAAAGTTGTATTGTGAGAGGTTTTGTGGGCCGTTTTTTGGACCAATAAGTAATACCTCTGTTTTATCTGAATTTAATAGCAGAAAATTACACGTCATCCAGTATTTAATATCTTCAACACACGCTGTCAGTTTAGATAATTTAGCGTTTTCATCTGGTCGTGATGAGATATATAATTGAGTGTCATCAGCATAACAGTGGAAATTAATTCCATGTTTTCTTATAATATTACCAAGTGGCAGCATATATATTGAGAATAGCAGAAGGCCTAACACAGATCCTTGCGGCACCCATAGTCTACTAACGTTATCTTTGATTTTTCCCCATTTAGACAGACAAAATGGTAGCGGTCTGATAAGTACGATCTAAACCAGTTTAATGCCTTTCCTGAACACCAGTGTAATTTTGAAGTCGATCTAAGAGTATTTTATGATCTATAGTATCGAAACGCAGCACTAAGATCGAGTAGAACTAGTATTGAGATACAGCCTTGGTCAGAAGCTAGAAGTAAATCATTTGTGATTTTAAGCGCAGTTTCTGTGCTATGGTGTGGTCTGAATCGGATTGAAATTTTTCATAGATATCATTTTCTTGCAAAAGAGCACAATTGAGCAGACACAACTTTTTCTAGTATTTTAGACATAAATGGAAGATTTGAAATGGGTCTGTAATTTGCTAGGTTATTATGATCTAATTGTGGCTTCTTAATGAGAGGTTTTATGACTGCCACCTTGAATATTCTTGGAACATGACCTAAAGATAAAGACGAGTTAATAATATTGAGAAGAGGCTCTTCCACTACAGGTAACAGCTCTTTCAGTAGTTTAGTGGGTATTGGATCTAATAAACATGTTGTTGATTTAGATGCAATGATAAGTTTATTAAGCTCTTCCTGTCCTATAGTTGTAAAGCGGTGTAGTAGTTCTTGAGGGGCGATAATTGAGGTTGAATCATAAGACATCATTAAAGGTTGTACATTTACAATTCTGTTTCTGATGCTTTCTATTTTCTCAGTGAAGAAATTCATAAAATCATTACTACTAAACTGTAACGGAATATTTTGCTCAGGCGATGCTTGTTTATTTGTTAATCTAGCCACGGTGTTAAATAAAAACCTTGGATTATTTTGATTATTTTCTATTAGTTTTGCGGAGATGCTCAGCCCTGGCTGCTTTTAGGGCCTTTTATAACGTGACGTACTATCTTTCCACGCGATTCTAAAGACCTCTAAATTAGTTTGTTTCCATTTACGCTCTAAGTTACGAGTTTCTCTCTTGATAACATGTGTAGCACTGTTGTACCATGGTGCTTTAGTTTTCTCTCTAACCTTTTTAATCTAATTGGTGCAACAATTTCTAATGTACTAGAGAAAATGGTGCTCATACTGCTAGTCATTTCCTCTAGTTCATCTGTTTGTTTGGGTTCACTGAGCAGCTGAGACAGATCAGGTAAGCTATTTGAGAATCTATCTATAGTGGTTGGAAGGATCGTTCTGCCTGGTCGATAACGTGGCGCAACATGACAGATTTCAGCAGTGCGCAGTATGCAAGTTACCATGTAATGGTCAGTGACATCATCACTTTGTTGTATAATATCTATATCGGTTGGGTTGGTTCCATGTGATATAATTAAATCTAGTGTGTGATTAAGGCGATGAGTCGGACCAGTGACGTTTTGCTTGACCCCAAAGGAGTTTAATAGATCTGTAAACGCAGCCCCTAACGCATCATTTGTGTTATCTACGTGTATGTTAAAATCTCCAACAATTAATGCTTTATCCACATTGACCAATAGATCTGAGAGAAAGTCTGCAAACTCTTTTAGGAAATCAGCATAGGGCCCTGGAGGTCTATATACAGTAGCCAAGGCTAGAGATAAAACGGTTTTCTTTCTTACATCTAAGAGCGTAACATTTAGCACTAGTACTTCAAACGAATTAAACCTGTGACCTGTTTTCTGAGTAACATTTAGAATATCTCTATAGATTATTGCAACACGCCGCCACGACCAATCAGGCGGGGCTCATGCTTATAACAGTATCCTGGTGGAGTAGACTCATTTAGACCGAAATAATCATTTGGCTTAAGCCAGGTTTCAGTAAGGCAAAGTACATCAACTATTATCTGTGACCATTTCATTTACAATAACCGCCTTAGGTGTGAGCGATCTAATGTTTAGAAGACCTAGTTTTAGAAATTGTTTTTGTTCACTAATATTGAGATTTTCTGGTTTAATCACAATTAGATTTTTCCTAGATCTTACAGTAGATTTAAAGTTTGACCTCACTAAACGAGGAATAGACACAGTTTCTATATAATGTTCTACATTGGTACTTATGTCAATTAAGTTAGGACAGCAAAGACTGTGATTTGAACTTTGACTTACTAGTCATATGGTGGTGTGTAACGCCCTGGAGATGTTGTCCGACAGTAGAGCCGCTCCGATTCTGCTGGGGTGGAGGCCATCAGGACGGAAGAGCCTAGGTCGCTCCCAAAACAGATTCCAAAGCTTTTGGATTTGATTGTCACCGTTGTTGTGAATCATAGGCCAAATCTTGATGTCGGTGTGTGACTTTGTGAAATATTTGCTCAAAATTTTGGGTGCACATACTTTTTTTTGTCATCCTTCAAGATAATTGATCCTTTTAATACTATTCGTGCCAATACCACAGTATCACAAGGTTATTGTGGCAATAAACATAGTACTATTGTACCAAACAAGAACACAAAAATTAAAACACAACATCAGATGCTCTCTTTGTGATGATTTAGTTATCATCAACAAGGAGCTGACAACACATGATGTCACTTTAGCTTTGCTTGCTCAGCCACAACTATTGTGTTTCACAGAGACAGTTACAGCAGCCAAAGGAAACCTAACACAACTACAGGGACCAAGAGCCCAACTAAAGCAAATGCTTCCCACCACAATGGTGACTTCAAATGACCCATAAATCATCAACATCTAAACCTCTGTTAACTCTCAGTAAGTGCTTCTGTAGATGTCTGACAGAAATAGTCAAAGTGTCTCTTATATCTGTGATTAAGGGCAGCACCAGTGTATGAGTGGGAAACACTGGCTCCTCACAGCAAGAAGATCCTGGATTGAGTCCTGAGCCAGATAGTCTTTCCTTCAGGTCTGGTTTCTCTCATGATCCAAAGATGTGTGAATTACAGATGCTAAGTTGTCTAATGTGTCTAAAGGTGTGAGTTAAGTTTCTTTTATTTTCATGATTTTGGACAAACACACACTGTCTGCGAGTTGATTTGCAATTACAAAAGGAAAACATGTTCACAATGAGCACATTTGAACTAGTGTTTAACCTTGAGGTTCCATGAACATCTATATCGGACGTGCAGATCACGTCCAAAACAGACGTCATAAAAACTTTCATTCTGGCTCCTCAGTGGACGTCTTTTCAATGTTCGCCTCTAGGGACAAAGGCATTGAAAAGACGTCTTTTGGACATAACTTTGCTTAGTGGGAGGCTTTAATGCACTGCTGCCTCTGACTGGTGTAGTAACGTCATTGCATCCTTTGATTGCTACTTGCTTGTTTCAAGTAAGCGGCACTCAAACAATTGAGTAAACTGTTATTTTACCCTGCAATTGACTGTAACTCAACAAAACCAAGTATGAAGTACAGGTCCTTCTCAAAAAATTAGCATATTGTGATAAAAGTTCATTATTTTGCATAATGTAATGATAAAATAAAAATGTCATATATTTTAGATTCATTGCACACCAACTGAAATATTTCAGGTCTTTTATTGTTTTAATACTGATGATTTTGGCATACAGCTCATGAAAACCCAAAATTCCTATCTCAAAAAATTAGCATATCATGAAAAGGTTCTCTAAACGAGCTATTAACCTAATCATCTGAATCAACTAATTAACTCAAAACACCTGCAAAAGATTCCTGAGGCTTTTAAAAACTCCCAGCCTGGTTCATTACTCAAAACCGCAATCATGGGTAAGACGGCCATCATTGTCCAGAAGGCCATCATTGACACCCTCAAGTGAGAGGGTAAGACACAGAAAGACATTTCTGAACGAATAGGCTGTTCCCAGAGTGCTGTATCAAGGCACCTCAGTGGGAAGTCTGTGGGAAGGAAAAAGTGTGGCAAAAAACGCTGCACAACGAGAAGAGGTGACCGGACCCTGAGGAAGATTGTGGAGAAGGACCGATTCCAGACCTTGCTGGACTGACACCATGTCTACACCGGATGCCAGTGGCACGATGCGATGCTACATAGAACCCATTATAAAAAGTGATGTTGTCTACACTGGACAGTAAACTGATGCCTCGTTTTATTTATGACATACTGACACAATGGACAAATGCTTTCCTAATGCAATGGGCACTTTGTTGCGTTCAGTGTGGACAGCCTTAAGCTGTTTCCGACGCGAGCAACAAACTTCTTTTTAATATGACCAGCGAACTTTGAATGTTGGTGTTTGTCGGCGTTTATGTGATCAGTATAAATTATTCTTTGATTAGAGCTTTTATAGTGTTTACCCACATGCTTGTTTGGCTACAGGCATGCTAAACATGGTTCTGTGTAAACATGGTTCTTTACTGCAGTAAAGCCATGGATTAGTCTTTGTAATGTGCTCATAGTTCTGGCGTCAGATATTTGGCTACACTCGTTCAAAACTAATGGTCACTATAGAGCCATAGACTATAATCCAAATAGCAGCATAAGGCAACTACAAACAATAAAACATACCATTCTGAAACGTCCTTTAACAGCTGTTCTTGTGCAGGTTCTGCTCGATCCTCTTCACTAATATTCTCTGGGTCTGATTTGGGCTTAAATTGATAAGGCAATATTGATGCCATAGGTAACGAACCTCAATGATAAGGGGCGTGAAGTTTCCGGACAACATGCAGTAGGCGGTTAGCGAATCACAACTCTAACCAATCTGAGCCCTTTGTGTATTTCGGAGGGAGGGGCTTCATAGAACCAGGAAGCTATCCGGCTGTTTTTACATGAAGAGACACAGTGGTGTAGAATACAGCTAAATTATGTGAAAAATAATGTGTTTTTTTTTTTTTTAAACAAAGCATGAACACGTGTTAGACTGCACCCCATAAACACAATCAAGCCTTCGAAAAAAGCTGACCAACCACCCTTTTAATAGACGTCTAACCATAGCCCAAGAATATTCATGAACAATAGAACATGAACATGTCAAAGGAATAAAACCAAACACCTTGTAATAACTGTTGACTTTGCTTACATGCTGGAATATCATACATACATACGCAAGTTATTTTTTCAAAAACGACATGTAACCAAATTCAAGGTTATTTTGGCTAGAACTGGCTTACTCATAGCCAGACTATATTGGTTCTATAGTTAACCGAGACGGCGAAATGATGGCTATTGCTTGCTGGGTTAGGTTATGGTTAGGTGTTCGTGTTAGTAGAACAAGTCAACGTGTACTTGCCAAGTTATTTATAGTAAGTAGAATTTCTATCGGGAACCATCGGAATAAAGTGTTAGCAGATATTAAGCAGACAGTCGAGTAATTCTCTAATGACTGGTAGTTCATATGTAGTTGCAAGGTTACTTTTAGTAAATAGAATGTCTAAAGAATCATCAAAATAAAGTGTTAGGAAAAATCTTACCAACTACAAACATTAGTGTAGATTATTTAAAATCATGTTGCAAATCAAGATGTATTCAAAACAGCCACCAGTTGCACATTCTATTTCTTTTGGCACATTTAATCTTTTTGCTATCTTGTCTCACTTTTTTATGAAAACAATATTCTACAGACAACGGAGTATAAATTGTGCCAGCTGATAATTTGGTTTATTTGCTGTCTGCACTGTATTAGAAAGTGATTCATCCCTCTGACACATTTTTGCTGCTGTGCCTTTGTAATTTATCCTTATGAAATGAGAAATAGTAGGAGACTTTCATTGGTTAGTTACAGGGGTTGGTTGTTGATTTCTGGATCATAATTTAATCAAGAATCCAAACATTCAGCACCCAATTAAGACATTAAAAGATCAAAACCAACTTTCCAACAATGTATATGTATGCAATATTTAATTCCAGACTTTATATAACTGAATGTAAATTTAAGTCCAATCATAATATATTTAAGGTGTGAGAATTTGTGCATGCTACGAGTCTACAAGTGGCTGTAAGTAGCTGCCAAAGGCTGCCTAGCTCCCTGCTTGCTTCAAACTATCATCATACCATCACCTTGCTCCCAACTCCTACGCATCAGCATCTCTCAGATTTCCCCATCCATAAAGCTCTTCATCCTTACACATAAATAATGTAACAGACTCCACACTGAGAATCAGAACATCTGATTTGACAGTTGAAGATGAAGCAAGACACACACCTTCTAGATGTAACTATTTCTAGAACTCAAACTCATGTCATTTTATCTTAACTGAGATACACTATATTGCCAAAAGTATTGTGACACCCCTCCAAATAATTGAATTCAGGTAATCCATTCACTTCTATTTCCACGGGTGTATAACATCAGGCATCTAGGCATGCAGACTGCTCCTACAAACATTTGTGAAAGAACTGGTCACTCTCAGGAGCTCAGTGGAATTCAAGTGGGGTACCGTGATAGGTTGCCATCTGTGCAATAATCCCATTCATAAAATTTCCTCAATACTAAATATTTTACGGTCAATTATAGCAAAGTGGAAACAATTGGGAACAACCGCAACTCAGCCACAAAGGGGTAGGACACATAAAATCACAGAATGGGGTCAGCGCATGCTGAGGCGCCCAGTGTGCAGAAGTTGGCAACTTTCTGCAGAGACAATAGCTACACACCTCCAAACTAAAGCACGCCACCACTGGACTCTAGAGCACTAGATACATGTTCTCTGAAGTGAAGAATCCCGCTTCTCTGTCTGGAAATCCGATGGACGAGTTTGGGTTGGCGGTTGCCAGAAGAACGGTACTTGTCTGCAATGTGCCATGTGTAAAGTTTGCTGAAGGGGGTGACTATGGTGTGGGGTTGTTTTTCAGGGATTGGGCTTGGCCCCTTTGTTCCAGTGAAAGGAACTCTTAATACTTCAGCATACCAAGACATTTTGGACAATTTCATGCTCCCAACTTTGTGGGAACAGTTGGGGATGGTCCCTTCCTGTCCCAACATGACTGTGCACTAGTGCACAAAGCAAGGAACTTGACTGGCCTCAACCTGATACTCCACATTTACTGATACTGACTCGCAGTCTCCGTTCTAATTCATCCCAAAGGTGTTCTATAAGGTTGAGGTCAAGACTCAGGTTCATTTTTTTGTTAGCCAAATATATTTGGCTAACAAAAAAATAAGGTTTATAAAATAAATATAATTTTCTCTTCACCTTCATGAAAACCAAAAATTACTTTTTTATAAGTAAATTCAAAATTAGGATTCACATAACCTTTGATAAAGTCACAAACATCACACTAAAATGTCACTGTGTGAGAGCAATTCCAAAATAAATGTAAAGTAGATTCAGGTTTCTCTAAACAGAAAGAACAGAGGGTATTAATGTCATTTTTAAGTCTTTTGAGATAGCACTTGTCTGGATAAAACCTATGAATTAACTTAAAGGTAATTTATCTCATGTTATTGGTTATCAGGTACTTGTGAGGCAATGTCCAAAGAGCACTTCCTTTATAATTACTGAAAGCTGTCACTCATTCAATGAACAAAGTTTGTTACACGAATCAGTAAAGCTGACTAAACAGAATATCTTATTTACATAGCTAATGTCTACACTTTATTAGCGCACGTGCAGAACTCAGCACTGGGCAAAAATTTAAGCAGTGAGTGGATTCTAACTTCAGGTTTTGTGTGTTTTTGCTGCATTCACGCTGTAAACCAATGCTGCCTCTCAGTCCTTTTGCCACTCAGTGGGGCTTAATTGCAGCCACTCCAGCTGACGGTGACGTCACGTGCATACCCTCTATAGTGTTTCATTGATTCATCTTTTTCACCTGTCCCTTGTTAACTATCTCATTAGCTCCTTTGTTTGCCCTGCATTTAAGCCCCGAGTTTCAGTTTTTCCTTGTTCTGGATTGTTTGTCGTGCTAAACATAATTTCTAAGTTGTTTGTGGTTCATCTTCCTGTGTATTCTTGTAAGTGTAAGGCTGCATTTCCCAATAACGTTGTCTCTTAGTGCACTACGAAGACTCTAAAGGTATAACTTAACTAAATGTATACCATTTCTAGGCGTGTTTCCCGATCTATACCTTAGGAGGTTGCTTAAGGTATTCCTTCTCAAGTGCTACGTTAGCAGGTGCTGTCCGTGGCGGTGGTGCTGAAGTGGTTTATCAATGTCTTAAAAATCGATTTTTCACTCTATGCAGGGGCTGTTTAACTGCGTTATGTGAGAAAGTGGTGTTTTTTATAATAGACGCACTTCAGAAATAGTTGAAATTGCATTTATCAGGACTTATCTTATAAATATAATCCAAATGGCAAACTAAATCCAACTGTGGATATTTTATATAATTTTGAAATGATTGTGCAAACCCACAACCTCTCATGCCCAAACGTATCATGAATCAACCCACTACACTAACTGGCATGTATATGCCATTTATATTATCATAATATATTTACCACAGCCTTCATTTACTCCACAAGCAGGGTTAATCGCCCGCATCACAGTATTGGTGTCATTGGATTTATTAAGTTATTGGATGACCTACTAAATAAAGGTGCAACACTCAAAACAAAATCAACAGCTAATATAGCCGAGAAAAGACAAAGAGAGAAGCGAATTTCGGCTGAATTTCGGGGCTGAGCTCCTTCGGGTTTGTCTTGACAAAGTCGGACCAACAAGATAAAAGCTGCTGAATTTGCTGCCGTGGCAGGCTAAATTTATTTTGAATGGCAGCTTCTGACACTGTGAGAATTTTAATCCTTGCATAATTTAAACAAACAAATAAATTAGCCTAATTGAACACTGGGTGTATATTACAACTTCAGAAATATATTTGTATAGACTGACATGTAAAGAAGCTTTTTGCACAGTGGTGGCCACTAGTGGAATTAACTGTCAATAGTGATAAGGTATAGCTAAGAGTGGTCCAGACCAACCTTACGAAAGTATGACTTACAGAAGGTATTCTTAACTAAGATCGTTTCAGGAAACACATATTAACTTTAAGGTACACCTTGAAGTATAACTTAAGAACTACGTAGTTTTAAGAAGGTTTGAAATCCAGCCTTAAGTCTCCTTTTAAATTAATGTTGAAAATCTGAGAATGGGTTAGGGTTAAAAATGTTTTACTTTAGAGACACTTTTATCCATAAAGAGACTTACAAATGAGGAATATAACTATAAAGTCAGCTGGAGTGACAACATTGGTTTTACAGCGTGAATGATGCAAAAAACAAACAAAACACATTTCAAATGGGAAAGACCTTTGAGATTGACAAAATCTGAAGCATATTTTTAAGCTACCGAAAAGAGAAGCAAATTGATCGCTGCAGTTGACAGAAAAAACTGGACTCCAGGCAGTGAAATGTGCAGATTTGCAGTTATCATTTTGTGTCAATATGTTGAATATTGGGGTAAAATCATACCCTATATATTGTATTGTTGTATATTATATTGACAACTCATCAATTAAATATTTACCATCTTATATTCTGCATAATTGGATGTTAAATAATAAATAAACACTGACAAAAACTAAACAAGTCATGACCGGATGATATGACAATGTATATAACATTGATATAAGTGATCACCCAGATTTAGACCTGCCTATGTTGTATTTCTATAAGCGTTCACTGGCAAGTTTGCTTCACGTATTTCCCCAATGTCGAAATCAGACACATATAAATGTCAGGAAACACGATTCCGGGCTGCATGTCAATATCCATGGATCACTGCATGGATCTTTGGTAAGTTGTAAGGAACACTATATCGAGTCTAACCTTTAATTTAAACTGATCGTTTGTTATACTCGTGTTTCCCCTATTAAATCCAGTCATGCGGCAGGCTCTTTTGCCACTCAGTCCGACTGAGGGGGGATGTGTCCCTGCGGGAATGTGACATCAATTCATACCCTCTATACCAAGTTCGAGTGGGATGTTTATATTGCTGCTGTTTGAACATTTTGCTGCTATTTTATGCATTTTTCCGCTTCACCGTGAGGCCCACATTCTTAAAGCGCTGTCAGACCTGTGATCTCCCTTCTCAGCATGCACAAGTAATTAGCTATTTGACACCTGGGAATATCAGAAGGCAATTTCCCTTGATTGTTCCAAAGCGAGCCAATCAGTCACACAAGTCCCCTCTCAACTATTGTAACTCCATGCATCTCATGAAGCTCCACATCGGGAGAAGCAGATCAGGGGCACTGCCGCAGAAAGCCAAAGAGGCCTTTTCCTTTAATAATGGAGTAGTGATGATGAGAAACACAAGGGGTATAATTAAAAAAGAATGAAATTGAAATGACAGCAGGGGCTTCATACTGAATATCTGCCATTTCACCACACTAATTAACACGTTACGAATTAACATCAGATAATGCTTAGCCTTAGATTCACATTCCCCGCTCACATTAACAATAAGCTTGTGTCCAATTGAAACCCTTGTCCTCAGCTGACCTCAGCTCATGGTCACCATTAAACCTGCTTTATTGGGACTCTGACTAGCAGAACCTTATCCTATTCACCCAACAATAGGAAATCAAGGACAGCGGCCAACCACCTGCATGAACGGACTCATTCAAATGCAGTCATTTGAAAAATGAAACTTTAAAGAATGAGAAAAGAGAGAAAGGGCTTTATATTTAGTAACTGTAGTTTTTAATATCGTTTTTAGTTAGCCATAACTTCTTCAATAGCAGCAAACTGTATTGGCATTGAGAAGAAAGGCTTTTATTAATTTAGGTTGTGTTCATGTTCACATCTTAATACATTTTTAATTGCACACTGTATGAATAAATGTTAACTTTTTGTTAACTATTGCAATAACTAATGCTAATTGTCTACTAGTTCTCCTAAACCAAAGGCTGTGGGTTGATTTCTCCAATCAGGAACACGTTACAAATTTATGTTTATTGTGTGTGTCTGTGTAGATATTTTTCATGGAAGTTGTTAGTGCTAAAGTTTTGGCTGTTAGCTGTTAGGTGAGCTAGTTCATGGCTACAAGACTTTGGGTTAGTTGTAACTTAATTGAAGCATACACCAAGTACTTTTTTTCCCCCAGCTTGCCTGGGGTGACTGGGGTGAATTGTAACCTTTCAGTCCTTGTGTTTGAATCAAAACCACACATTTTCTGTTTGTGCTGCAAAGATAACAGCTATGTCATTTAATAGCTGACACTTGTAAATAGATTTAATCACATTTTGAATGCACTGGCTTAAAATAACTCCAAGATGCAGACAGAAATGTCAAACTTGTTACAACCATCCCTGGTCTCCCCTACATTCCTCTTTAAAGTAACTCCATTTTAAGATGGGAATGCATCATTTATTTTGTGATGTTTTAAAATTATTTCTCTGTCACTCAGTCTGTCAGTCAAAGCTTCCAGACTGTGAATCATCCGTCATATCTTATGCTTATACAATATGCAAATCACTCACCCTTATGATGACTGGATCAGGACATGTTAAGCCAATCACTGGATCTGATGCGAAATAATAAGCCAATCATTCACCATTATGATATCTGGCTGTGGTTTAATTGAACAGTCAGCCAATCGCTGGACCCCAAATCCTCTAATGTATTACATGGATATAGCCTTGAAAAAGAAAAAAACGTCACTGACTTATAAAATGTTCGTGAACTTTTCATAATTTTAGGTTAAAATTTATATTAATGCATAAAATGCTGTAATTGGTAAACAGATATGGCATTTTAAAACAGATTTTTGCCTTCCCTTTGTTAATTAGACTAATTAATATCCATGCAGTTTCTCTGTTAATAAGATACTAATAGCTGCATGAATAGCAATTATAACAATATAAGAAAATTTGCTTTTTAAAATAATTTACCAAAGGACGTCAACTACCCACACACAAGCAATCAAAAGTAGGCTATGGCCTAAACCCTCAATAACTATTCCCTACGCTAGTCCACTAATATATTTCACTTGAAGGAGTGAATGAAAACAAGTGAGCGAATTCGGACCACTGGTTATTTCGGTACAATATGTGGGGTGGAATGAGAGCACCCAATAACGTCCACTGTGGTTTCGGACACCACTACAAATGTCTGTCCCCTCAAATAGTGCCATATTTAAGGGGGAGATTTCGGATTCATCCGACTCGAGATCTGCTAGATGAGGCAGACGTGGAGAGCGCGCGGTAGAATGTGACGTCAGCAGTCGCATTTCTTTCCTACTTGTTGGGGAAAGCGCGAGCTACGCTGCCTGGCGCAGAGAGGGGACAGCGCGCGCACGGAGAAAGAATATCCTACACGGTAAGAGCTCGCACCTTTTTACTGCAACTTGTGGATTCTCTCCTTTTAAAAGTAACATTTGCATTTCATAAATGTATAGATATATATTTTTTCTGTATGTTTTTTTATTTTAAATTAAATTAAATGATTGCATTCCAAGTTCATAACATAATTCGCGCAAGTTTCTCAGTGTGCATTTGTTTGAACAGTGTGTTTTCTTCAGGGTGCCAATGTATTGTATCGCTCTCAGATCTCGTGGTGCGCAAAGAGACAGATGAAAGACATCGACCACCTTAGACTCGTGGAGAGATCTGCGAAAGCAAGCGCGCAGCTTTATAAAGTAAAGCACTTATCCCCGGAGGCTCAGCTGTCTCAGTATGGAGAACACCACGAGCACCTTCATCCCAAACCCGACATGCAACTACAGCATGGACTTATACTATCACAACTCTCCCAACCGGAGCGATCTGAACTGCACGCCGCCAGCTGACTACTTCTTTTACGCAGATCTGTACGTGGTTCTCCCGGTCATTT
This sequence comes from Gobiocypris rarus, assembly GCA_023029165.1. Classification (NCBI taxonomy): domain Eukaryota; kingdom Metazoa; phylum Chordata; class Actinopteri; order Cypriniformes; family Gobionidae; genus Gobiocypris; species Gobiocypris rarus. The sequence goes on from CM040933.1 coordinate 22,275,671, forward strand.
ACTCAGTGATATGTGCCGTAGGTCTGACTGGCAACACAGCGGTCATATATGTGATTCTCAAAGCACCCAAAATGAAGACTGTGACCAATATGTTTATTCTGAACTTGGCGATCGCCGACGACCTTTTCACTTTAGTGCTGCCCATTAATATAGCGGAGCATCTGTTACACTACTGGCCGTTCGGCGAGGTGCTTTGCAAAATAATTTTAAGCATTGACCACTATAACATCTTCTCCAGCATATACTTTCTGACTGTTATGAGTGTGGACCGGTACCTGGTGGTGCTGTCGACCGTGCGCTCCAAGCGCATGCCGTACCGCACATACCGGGCAGCCAAGATAGTGAGTCTGTGCGTGTGGCTGCTGGTGATCCTCATCGTCATGCCCTTCTCCGTGTTCGCAGGGGTCTACATCAGTCCCGACGACTCCGAGAGGAAAAGCTGCGTGCTGAGTTTCCCCAGTCCTGAAAGTTTATGGTTCAAAGCTAGCCGGATTTATACCCTAATTCTAGGCTTTGCCATTCCGGTGTCTACAATTTGCATTCTTTACACCATGATGCTGTACAAACTAAGAAACATGCGTCTGAACACCAACGCCAAAGCTCTGGACAAAGCCAAGAAGAAGGTGACTATCATGGTGTTTATTGTACTGGCCGTGTGCCTATTCTGCTGGACGCCCTTTCACCTCAGCACCATCGTAGCGCTGACCACAGACCTTCGGACCACGCCGCTTCTCATCGGCATCTCGTACTTCATTACCAGCCTGAGCTACGCCAACTCATGTCTGAACCCGTTCCTCTACGCCTTCCTGGACGACAGCTTCAGGAAAGCATTCAAGAAGATGTTAGAATGCAGACCTGCCTGAATGTAACACATTTTGAAGGGACAAATATATATAGGGTTGCGCACCATTCCATTCAGAATTGAATTCCAGTTCGATTCTTGGATTTGAATTAAGGTAGCAAACAGAATGCAGTTTAAATAAAATACAGTTTGATATATGTGAAACTATATATATATCCTGTAGTTTGTGGCCAATTACATTTAAAATTGAATGGCTGAAGGGGTGCCTCGAATTTTAAATTCAAAATTCCAGCCCTGGTTAAAATACAGTTATGATTAAAACTGAATACTGGCAATGTATCATGTACATTGCATATTAGCAGTTTCTGGCCAATGAAATTCAAATTCACACTCGTAAACTTAAAGGGAACTCATTTTAAAATTAAAAATTTTACCCAACCCTGATTAAATTACAGATAATCACTGGGTCCACTACTTTGGATTTTCCTGTCCCTGTGTGGTTCCCCAATAATGAAAGAAAGCATTTCCCTGACACCAAATTCTAATGTGAGAGTTTGTCTCCCTCTTGTGCTCTCACTGTGATGAAATATTTTGAAATGTGCTTCAATGCTTTCTAACAGCAGTGCCCTGGAGACTTAGGAATAAGGATATAAGGATGACATCATGTGTTTCTCAAACAGCAGGGAGTCATGTGTATATATTTGTATAGACCTGCTTTTGTCACATGAAACGTCATCACTGCCGGTCCAGCATCATAGTATCTTAATAGCACAATTGAGACAGATGTTTAAACGTGCATTCTCCTTCCTTTAAATGAATGAATATAAATGTCAAGCAGTTTTGTTTGTGTATATCAAGAGATGTTGGTCATGTAGATCGACACAGTGAAGCATACTGTTACATGGTTTTTGAAATACATGTTGTAAATAAAATTGAATAAATCAGTTGTCTTTAATTTAGCCTGATGCAGAAGTCAAAGATGAAGTGTTACTGCATGGACTCCTGGACAACAGCAATGGGCGAACAACAATCTTTTTATAGCCTATATTAGTGTTGTCAAAATGAGTGCGTTAAAGCATGCGGTTCATTTATTTTTCAGTTTAAAGTGTTAAAAATATTTAACCCTGCATCCATTTTTCTGTCATCCTTTGGTTAGCGTTACATTATATGATCACATTCTTATTCGTGCAAATGTTTTTAAACCATTCAAGCAGTCAAACAAGTCAAAATGTCCTGACCATTGACTGTTAAAAAAAGAAGATGGACGACACACCTTCACTCTCTACCAATGAAGAAAAGTGAAGCCGCCAATGTCCAAAATGGCGCTGACATCTTGCAGCCCGAGTATGCGCAGAACAACTCATTGTGTCGGTGTAAAATAAACAGTTGATTTCAGTTTTTTTTTTTTTGCATCAAAAACTAAAACCAATTACATCAGCGGGATAAAAATGGCCTAAAGTGACAGAGACCACACTTAAAAAAAATATTGAAAGAGTAATTTGATTGTTTAGTTTGTCTCACGTCCCATTTGATTAGGGCAGGGTTTATGACCTTTACTGGATCTAAATGTCCTTTTTGTTGATAAGAGCTTAAATGAGTTAAACAATGTCTTAAATTAACTTAAAGAGCTGTGAGTAAATTAAATTTCGTCCTTCAGATGAGACGTTAAACTGAGCTCCTAACTCTCTGTGGTCATTAAAAATCCCACAGACCACGGCATCCTGGCCAAAATTGACCATTGGCCTCTGTCCATTGTCCCCATATACTGATTGGTTTTATCACTCTGTCTCCTCTCCACAAGCTTGTGTGTGGTGGGCGTTCTGGCACTATATGGCTGCAGTCGCATCATCCAAGTGGATGCTGCACATTGGTGGTGGCTGAGGAGATTCCCCCCTTTCTTGTAAGACGCTTTGAGTGTCTAGAAAAGCGCTATATAAATGTAACAAATTATTATGATTAAATGCATGTGACAGCGTGTCAGATGTTCGGTAGCTGCAGATCTTAAAGTCACCAGTTGCTGTGATGTCTGTCATTAATGTTAATCTCTCTACAAAGGTAACAGAGAAAATCATGCTATTTAAATCTATCATTTATAATTTGATAACTTTATTCAATTTCTGTATATTTCCTACTTGTTAGACAGGTAGGAATGCCATGGGTAAATATGATGTTTATTATGGGTTTATGTGAAGATTGAAGTTCACTTAAATGAAAATACATTTTACAGAGACATCAGTATCAGTATTAGTATCAGTGGCCTTATGAAAAGATGCCATTACAACAAATATAAAAAAAAAATACTGTCTTTAAGTTGTTTCTACATTAACTTGGAAAGTAACTTTGAAATGATCAAAAATTACAATATAAAAATATTAAAAACTGAGGATTTTAATTGCAATTAATTAATATTTTTTAATCGATTGGCAGCAATATATACTTCTCACCATACATCACCTAGCTGTCTAGAACATGAACTATACTGGATTTGTGCACGTTTTTAGACTGCCACATTGAGCAAGATTCATAAGCTATAAAACTGATCAGGCTGTAAACAAGTGAACAACGACAACATGCCACAACCAGATTTAGTCGCTCACACATTAAAAAATAACACTTGAAGCCTTTTGAAGTAGCTAAATCAAATATAAATGACGAGTAATCTAAATTGCCATGGTAGTGTTGAGATAATAAAACTGTGATGACTTAGTAAATCTACACTGTGTTCAACTATCTTTGTGAGGACCGGGTTGAGGTTTAGACCAGCAGAGTGAGGGCAAAAAACAAAAAATTGGCCAGTCCTCAATTTCTGATAAAGGCCTGTTTGAGGGTCAAGACTTTTAGGGATATGGTTATAAAGGGTACGTATAGGGTAAAGGTTCAGTTAGTTGTGATGGGTAAGTTAGGGTAAGGACCTAGGGACTGCATTGTGTCGATGAATGTCCTCACAAAGATAGATGTTCAAGAATGTGTGTGTGGACATTTTTCTTGGTAACTGCACGCAACAGACAGAAGAGGGCAGCGTGCATTTACGTTTTCCAAAATAATATCTCAGCATTTATTTCTAGATTGAACTGATAGACTGGACTGATGTGTCTTAAGTAATATAAACCATACTTACTGTACAATTGGCAGTTATATAGTGCCAGTCACTTATTATTATTATTTTTATACAATCACAACATCATTTTTGCTGTCTTTCGATAACAAATAAGTGTCTAAATAAGTGTTTAAAACAGTTATATTGACCTTAACACATTCACACGGTGAATAGAACCAGTTAGTGTTTTAAAACAGCTACCATTTTAATCAGGATTTCTCCTGATACTTCTAAATCATGACACTAGATGGCGTTCAAGTACCACTTCTCAATACTGTGATCTCTTATTTGACAGCTGTGTGGATATCTAGTGCTATTGGATGCTGATCATTGGCAAAACTGCAATTGTACGCATGACTAGACTGACAGACATTAGACAGTATGAGCAATCCTGTAGCGTTATCATTTTTAGCAGGGCTACAAAGGAAAAGCTCCACAGAGGACTGTCATGTTACATTGTGATTGGGTCACATTGCTGCAATTGACTTTGTGACAATCTGTTCCAAACACTGGAGCCGCTGGCCTTTGATTTGCCCATCACCTGCATCTGAGATTAAAGCCCCCGCTGTATTCTGTCTCACACAAGTCAAACACTTGAACACACAGGGGGAACCTGCTGCAAACTTCATTTATGCCCCAGCCTCCGTACCCTCACAAATCAATGACATCGACTAGCTGTTGAAAAGACGTGCATCCTGTCTCAGGGAATGTGTCTATCTGCGATAAACGAATGGACGGTTGTCACAGAGAGTGATCTCATTGTGCTTCTCTGCAAAGCTGCATTTAAGAGTGTGTGTTATTGTCCATAAGGGTCAATGCAGGTGAAGGCAGGATCTGATTCAATTCAGAAAGAGTGATAAGAATGTTACACACACATTGAGTGTACATTGTGATCAAACTCGCATTTCATCCTGAATAATATGCCAGCTTTCACGTCCTCTACTTTGGATCTGTGGATCATAATATCATGCACTTGTTCACAATACAGATTGGCTACTGGCTCTAAAAGCCCAACTTGCATGGAAACACTCACTGGCCATTTATGGTCTGTTGGTTTCTATATGATGAGAGACTCTTAAATCAATTCCGCATTGCACTGATGTCTGGACTGACTCATGGTGCCAACATGCAGATGCGGATTTAACAAGCTCCCAGCCTGTCTGGCTCACGTCCATTCACGGCAATTAACATTTCAGTTATGTGGCATTGATTCAGCTGTAAACAAGGCATATTCTCCTCTAGGCAGAGGATAAAAACATTAGACGTCATTAATGCAACATTTTCAAACCAAACTCATTTGAAATATGTGACTCTGGCTACATTTCTGCAAAACTGCAAAATGTACTTATACATTTCACTGCAGTTTCCATTTGAAATAAACCCTAGAGGCAGTAAAACAGCAACAACTTTTCTTCAGTTCTCACACAAGTTGTGATTACAGAGCTAATTATCTATTAATAAAGACTTATACAGCATATTAGTATAAGTTATAACTATATATATGTATATGGTCCTGGTCAAGACAATCTCCTGAACTTTAAACTGAATGTCAGAATGGGAAAGAAAGGTGATTTAAGCAATTTTGAGCATGGCATGGTTGTTGGTGCCAGACGGGCCTGTCTGTTTAGTTACTGGGATTTTCACGCACAACCATTTCTAGGATTTCCAAAGAATGGTGTGAAAAAGGAAAAACATCCAGTATGCGGCAGTCCTGTGGGCGAAAATGCCTTGTTGATGCTAGAGGTCAGAGGAGAATGGGCCGACTGATTCAAGCTGATAGAAGAGAAACTTTGACTGAAATAACCACTCGTTACAACCGAGGTATGCAGCAAAGCATTTGTGAGGCCACAACCTTGAGGTGGATGGGCTACAACAGCAGAAGACCCCACCGGGTACCACTCATCTCCACTACAAATAGGAAAAAGGGGCTGTAGTTTGGACAAGCTAAAAATTGGACAGCTGAAGACTGGAAAAATATTGCCTGGTCTGATGAGTCTCGATTTCTGTTGAGACATTCAGATGGTAGAGTCAGAATTTGGAGTAAACAGAATGAGAACATGGATCCATCATGCCTTGTTACCACTGTGCAGGCTGGTGGTGGTGGTGTAATGGTGTGGGGGATGTTTTCTTGGCACACTTTAGGCCCCTTAGTGCCAATTGGGCATCGTTTAAATGCCGCGGCCTACCTGAGCATTGTTTCTGACCATGTCCATCCCTTTATGACCACCATGTACCCATCCACTGATGGCTACTTCCAGCAGGATAATCCACCATGTGACAAAGCTCAAATCATTTCAAATTGGAACATGACAATGAGTTCATTGTACTAAAATGGCCCCCACAGTCACAGATCTCAACAAAAATAGAGCATCTTTGGGATGTGGTGAAATGGGGGCTTCGTGCCCTAGATGTGCATCCCACAAATCTCCATCAACTGCAAGATGCTATCCAATCAATATGGGCCAACATTTCTAAAGAATGCTTTCAGCACCTTGTTGAATCAATGCCATGTAGGATTAAGGCAGTTCTGAAGGCGAAAGGGGGTCAAATACAGTATTAGTATGGTGTTCCTAATAATCCTTTAGGTGAGTATATATATATATATATATATATATATATATATATATATATATATATATATATATATATATATATATATATATATCAGGCATAACATTATGAGCACTGACAGGTGAAGTGGTTGGTGGGATATATTATCCAGCAAGGGAACATTTTGTCTTCAAATGTTATGTGTTAAAGGCAGGAAAAATGGCCAAGCGTAAGGATTTGAGCGAGTTTGACAAGGGCCAAATTGTGACGGCTAGACAACTGGGTCAGAGCATCTCTAAAACTGCAGCTCTTGTGGACTGTTCCCGGTTTGCAGTGGTCAGTATCTATCAAAAGTGGTCCGAGGAAGGAACATTGGTGAACCGGAGGCCAAGGCTCATTGATGGATCGAAGACTGACTCGTGTGGTCCGATCAAACAGACGAGCTACTGTAGCTCAAATTGCTCAAGAAGTTAATGCTGGTTCTGATAGAAAGGTGTCAGAATACACAGTGCATCACAGTTTGTTGCGTATGGGGCTGCACATCCACAGACCAATCAGGGTGCCCATGCTGACCCTTGTCTATAGCAGAAAATGGCAAAAGTGGGCATGTGAGCCTGGAAGAAGGTGGCCTGGTCTGATGAATCATGTTTTCTTTTACATCACGTGGATGGCTGGGTGTGTGTGCGTCGCTTAACTGGGAACACACGGCACCAGGATGCACTATGGGAAGAAGGCAAGCCAGCAGAGGCAGTGTGATGCTTTGGGCAATGTTCTGCTGGGAAACTTTGGGTCATGCCATCCATGTGAATGTTACTTTGACACGTACCACCTACCTAAGCATTGTTGCAGACCACGTACACCCTTTCATGGAAATGGTATTCCCTGGTGCTTGTGGCCTCTTTCAGCAGGATAATGCCCCCTTCCACAAAGCAAAAATGGTTCAGGAATGGTTTAAGGAGAACAACAATGAGTTTGAGGTGTTGAATTGGCCTCAAAATTACCCAGATCTCAATCCAATTGAGCATCTGTGGGATGTGCTGAACAAACAATTCCGATCGACAAGTCACTATAGAATAAGGCCTTGGCCAACATGGCTTTTGATTGCGCTTCATTGTGTGTTTTTGTGTTTTCACGTGGACAGAGATATTTGTTACCCCGTGTTTGAATGGATGTGAATTTTTTGGAAAAACTGTTTATAAAAATACCTGTGATGAAGAAATTGATGCCTATCATTGATCTTTTTCTGCGGAGGCGGTCTTTTGTCACACTATTAGATCATACTGAAACAAAATCCAAAACAAGTCAGTTTTCTGAGCTTGGTTTCAATAAAAGCTGTTTTTGGACTAATGAGGAAGTTTTGTGTTCTGAAACTGTCACATGCCTGTCCTGTCTTGTGTGCACATGTGGGTTTTGTTAGTGTGGCCATGTGCCTCTGTCATTGTTAGATCCCACCCCCTTGTTATCTCGTTATTGGTTTAATTTGCCCCACCTGTGTTTGCCTCATTCCCTGCTTGATTTCTCCCCTTTATAAGTTCCTGTGTGTTTGCAGTCCTTGTCGGATCGTTGTATTGTCTACGTCTCCAAGTTCCCCGTGATCGATGTTGGTTTGTGTGAGTTGTGTTTTGTTATTTCATATTATGTGTTTTTCCCCCCTCGTGGGTTTTTGTTTTGTGTTTATGTTTTGTTTGTAAATAAATCCCTTTCTTTTACAGCACTTGAGTCCTCGACCCTGTTTCTCGTTTTATGTTGCGTGACAGAAACTTACTGTATATTGTTATAGTACAATGACCTCGAATGTAAAAAGATTAAGGAAATGTGGATTTCTCCATTTACGATCTCTTTAACCAATGTAATAAAATGTCACATTCACGTTTCATGAGTTCACTCTTACATATAATCAGATAGAGGAAAGAGGATGCGTATCAGGCGTGCAGTCCGAGAGGAGGACTCCGAGCTTGGAATTTGGCCCAAACCCAGAGTACTGTCCCTATATCCCTGGCTGGGATAGTAACCAGCCGAGAGTGAGGAGAGGGTGGTGGAGGGATGAAAAATTGTCAAGGAACATAGGTGTATATATGAAGGCCTCCTCTGATGCTGATTGGATAGATCATTTGAAAGTCTCTCTCCCAAACTTTAATAAAACAGCATGATACACCAAGCCATCCATCGGCCAAAGTTGGGCAATTGTTGAGCATCTTTCAGCCCAAAGTTGCGACTACTTGGACCCCATCACTAGATTTACAGCCGATTAAGTTATGATCATAGTCTTGAAGAAAAAACTTAAATGACTAACTTTTAAGACTAGTCTAAATAGTTTACGCATCTGGACATTGGTTTGATTTTCCCTTTTAGAATGATAAAAAATGTCCCCGGGTGCAGGTGCAGAACTGCATGCCACTGTAGTTGGTCATTGGGTGCAGTCTGTGCTGTGTTCAAGCTCAAATTTTTGGCCCATGCGCAGACAAAGCAAGGTGACAAAGTCTGCTTTTGTCACTGCTAGTTTTTATTTTTTTTATTTTTATATCAGTTTGTTGTGTCCTGTTTTGGAGAAAATTAGCACCAGTAACCGGACATTAAACTTTGAAACTGCTGTGAAACACACTACAAGCAAAACAAATATAATTTTGTAAAAATACACTATATTGCCAAAAGTTTTGGGTCGCCTGCCTTTACAAGCACTTGAACTTTAATAGCATCCCATTCTTAATCTGTATATTTACTATGGAGTTGGCCCACTCTCTTGTCTATACCAGCTTCAACTCTTTCCAAAAGGTTTAGGAGTGTGTTTATGGGAATTTTTTACCATTCTTCTAGAAGCGTATTTGTGAGGTCAGGCATGATGTTGGATGAGAAGGCCTGGCTCGCAGTCTACGCTCTAATTCATCCTAAAGGTGTTCTATCAGGTTGAGGTCAGGACTTAAGTTCCTCCACACCAAAGTCACTCATCCATGTCTTTATGGACCTTGGTTCGCAGTCATGTTGGAACAGGAAGGGGCCATCCCCAAATTGTTCCCACAAAGTTGGGAGCATGAAATTCCCCAAAATGTATTGGTATGCTTAAGTATTAAGAGTTACTTTCACTGGAACTAAGGGGCCAAGCTCAACCCCTAAAAAACAACCCCACACCATAATCCCCCCTCCACCAAACTTTACACTTGGAACAGTGCAGTCAGGCAAATACCGTTCTCCTGGCAACCACTAAACCCAGACTCTATTGGATTCCCAGAAGTGTGATTGATCTAAAGGCCACACAAAGTTGAGTTGCTGTTATTCCCAATTTCTTACACTTTGTTATAATACCACTAACAGTTGACTGTAGAATATTTAGAAGTGAGGAAATTTCATGAATGCACTCCCTGAGAGCGACCCATTCTTTCACAAATGTTTGTAGAAGCGTCTGCATGCCTAGGTGCTTGATTTTATACACCTGTGGCCATTGAAGTGATTGGAACACTTGAATTCAATTATTTGGAGGGGTTTCCCAATACTTTTGGCAATATAGCATATATCCAAAGGCACTTAAAAAAAAATCACACTGGACTGTTTAATAAACTGTTTAAAATCTGCAATCAAGAAAAAACACACACAAAAAAACAATATCGCTTATAGCGCCATTTGAGGACACATCACCTGAAAAGTGCAGCAAACTGCATCCGGATTGCACTTATTAGGTTTTGCAGAAATTAGGCCATAGTCATATATTTCCAATGAGCCTGGGATGCTTGTTGCTATTTTAACCCTTTGAGCGGTACATGGGATTTTTTTTCTGTGCCCCTTAGAGTACGGTACCACATTTAGGATTTAGAGAATGTTCAGTGACGTCACATAACTGCCAGATTCAAACTGCGCTTTCATGCTGTGCTTGTCATATATCATAACTATGCAGTGTTTTCAACCACATAATGTTTATTTTAGGTTTCAAACATTTAAATAAACATAAGTACTTGTAAAACAATTAATTTAGAGTTTGTAAAATATACACTGGTGTCTATGGAAGTAGCAATAACAATCCATTCAAATATAATTTACCCACGTGTTTTATTCAAGTCAGATACACATAGTGTAAGTAACTATAAAGTTTACTCCATCATCTCCCAGTTCACCGGCCACTTATTTGTATGTATTTGTGAATATTTTTTATAAAAAAAAGGAAATAAAAGCGATACATCTGTCATACAGCGCTATTTTGGCTGCAATGAATCACGTGACAAGCATGATGCATTGCCATGGAAGCAGTAAGGTGAAACCATAGACTGTATAAAAATATGGATGTAGTGTCCATGACGTCACCCATAGGATTCTGACAAGCAGTTTTGAAGCATAAAGTAGAGTTGAGCCGTTGCCAACTTAGCAGTGCGTCACTCCTGGATAACAGAAAATGGGCAAAGAGGCGGGATGTGGGCAGAGCTGAGGTGACGCGATGACTAACAGACAGCAGATAAATGGCTACCCACCTGCCACTCAACGTGGCCACTCCCTTAATTAAGCAGAACTTTAAGGTTTTATATAATGCAAATGAATGAGTTATTTAAAAAAAATTCACCCCCCCTCACAGTTGTCATGAAGGGCAAAATTAGCCATTTAGACCAAAACTAGAATTTGTACCAGGTTGTAAACATGTTTTTTTTCTGCTGTAAAGTTGGGCATTTTAACATGGGGCTCCGTTCTGGAGTCTGATGAACTGCAGTTTAAGTCACTTCCGTATTGGCTTCAAGCGAGACAGCGGTATGTTGCCGCTTGGGTGAAAAGTTTTAAAATAACGGTCACCTTAAAAAAAACTTACTCTGGGGTGTCAGCTAGAATATTTTAAACTGAACTAACTGAAAGGGTTAACAAGTCATTTGCTCATAATTTTAAAGGCTCGCGGAGAACTTTATGCTACCATGTGCAAAGTAAAGCGATCACCAACAGTTTTTTTATATATTTTATAATGTAATAATTTCACAGTTAATCTACAAAACAATGTAGAAACAACATAAAGATAGTATATTTTAAATACTTGTTTAATGGCATCTTTTTATGAAAGTCAAGTATCACTACTGATACAGCTACTGGTTTCCATGAAAATCCATGAAAATTTTAACATGAGTTATTAATCATTCAACATTACAGTGTAATTGAAAGCTATCAATTTTGAAGTCGTTTAAAGTTTCACCAAGTTCATAAGTGTTTTGGGTACCATGGAAACACTGTAATCCAAATCTATACCAGCAGGCTCATTTGTCTTCTCTGGATAAGGGCAAACTACCTAGGCATTGAACAGTTTGCAAGCTGGTGATCAATTTTGTTTTTTTAAAAACTTCCCAGATCAATAGACAGAAGACAGAAGCAAAATGTTACATCAGGATAAGGTAGTTTTAAATGGCCATGTTATTAAAATTATTTATATGATTATTCTCGGGGGGCCATGATTATTTGCCAGATGTTTTGCAGCGGAAGATCTAGAATTCTGAAGTGAAAGAAAGTAGTGCTAGAAGATTTAAAAAAAATGTTTTAATGAATTTGAATGAATTAACGAGAAAACGCACGTGCGTGTGAGAGAGAGCTAGTGAGTAGCCATATGGTGAAGCTTGTTGGTTTAATTACAGTGAAGTTATTACCTCATTTCTGAGAAAAATATAGCTTTCAGTAGTGAAGTAATGGGGCAGAGGTTAAAAACCTGCTCCTGAATGTTTGTGTGTGCTTGCAATTTCTTTCCTTTGTAAGCTTCCACCTCAATAAAAAGGTGAGCTCATACAGGCACATCTGCTTCATAATACAACACCAAAAAATCATATTTGTGGGCAGACGGGTCACCCTCGCCTTGTGGTGGTGTCACAGTCACCTTCAGCACTTCATTTCAGAATCCACAAACTCTGCACCTGCCGTCAATCACTCTCATCACCACACATATTCATCACCATTCCTCACTTGTGCCGCGACCCAATTCGCCTACTTATACTACGACCTAAAATTATGTGCTAATTTTTGTGTAGAAAAATTACTTACTTCTGAGTGTGTAACAAAAGAGTATGCAAGCTTTGGGACATACTACTTTGTCATCTATAACGGACTCTTTCGCTTAGTTACGTGCATCCCGTCACCGTTTAATCTGCCCTGTCAATCATCATCACAGTTCAAATCCTCCACATTCAGTTTAATTTCCTATCAGAGAGAAATTTTTATTAGCACGTTGATTTGCCATTCCATTTTAAGCCCTTCTAATCTAAACCTCTCTACTTAACCGTTGGACTCGCACACATCCGTTATGTTTGTAGTTTTTAACACTTTTTATCTGCGTTTGTAGTTCTAATCAAATCCCCGTCCAACTCGCAATGGCTTGTGGTCAATATCCGCCATTAGAGTGTGCGTCGATCTGCACTTCAGATTCAGATAAATAGTAAAGAAAATAGTAAAAAATAGTAGACCATCTGGGTATCTTTGGAATACTCTTTTCAACAAACTACGATTTTGGCCATACTAATTCTATTTTCGAATACTATTTAGCAGTGCCGGCCCGTTATATAGGCAGTATAGGCAAATGCTAAGGGCGCAATCTCGCTTAATTATAAATGTTTTATTTATTTTTTTTCAGTTACAAACATAACCAAACTGCTGATATCTTTAGCAAACTAAACTTCGAATTAGTATTAATAATTTGTATTATATAAAAATCCAAAATAAGGGAATTATTGCACCCGCCCACAATTGATTGACACCTGAAGGATGGCCGGAGTGAGGTGAGACCCGCCCAGGCCCCGTGTGCCGATGTGTTTACTTTCTGTAACGGCTCAGCGAGGGGCGAAGTGGCGACATGTCAAAACGACCTCATAAATTATCTGGTGCGCAAGGAAGAAAACAACGAAAAATAGGAGGAAAAAATGCGAAAAAGCCAGAGGTAAGACTGTGTGAAGAAATCACTGAATTAATTAATTGTGCGCGTTCACTAAGATAACACGTTAAACAGATAACTTTACACTACATAAACAGACTGATATCCAATCCTTCAAAAACATGCATTACATGGCTTGAAAAGCAGCATTTTTTAAGGACAACAACATTGTCGTTTTTTATGCTATGCCAATTGGTTTGAAATGTCTCTGTAATTAGTTAGAGAGGCACATTAAACGCAGTTAGCAAAGGCCTAATAATTTGTCACTGTATGAGACAATATTAGCAGGCAAGAGATGATTTATCACCTTGGCATAATAGTAGAATCATTTAGTTCTTCAAAATCATCATCTAAGACTACAAGATGGATATTTCTAGGTGGAAACCTACCAGTGATATCTTTGATTATAGAATGTTAAAATGAGGAGAAAGTCTAGAGGCGTAGACAGGTCATATTTATGTTGGATTATTTCAAATATCTCTTTGTATTTCTTATAATATTTTTTTAATGCGTATTATCTATTCATTTATTTAACCCTCCGTGGTCCACAATATGATTTCAATGAGTAAAAAAATGTGATGTTTTTCCTGCTTAAAATTAGACACTATAACAATAAACATTTTCAAATTTTTTTTATTTATTTATTTATTTATTTTTATTTTGTTGCCTCAAGGCAACATTGTACCACAACGGAAAAATTGAAACATTTGACATTTGCATGTAGAAAAAAGAAATATATTTATTGACAAACATGCATTTCTTTAACCAGACACCTGAACAAACACATTTATCCAGTTTATAATGTATTAAAAATGTAATATTTGATAAAAAGTAAAATTTCAAATTCAGCTGTTGCTCTCAGGCAAAATTGTACCATCGCGGAACACAAGTATTACCAAACCATCATATCAAGTTATCATCAAGTTATCAAATCAAGTTATCATATCCATCTTCATCCTCATCTCCATCTTCAATCTCACCCTCTCTCTCCCTGCCAGATTGTCACTATGACCTCATCTTCCTCATCACATGACACCTCATCCTCACCCTCATTGGTTGTGTTTTATACTTTTTTAAAGTGCTATAGAAAATGTGCAGATCATAATATGTGCAGTTATAGCATGTGAATGTGTAAGGTACAATGTTGCCTTGAGGCAACACACAGTTTTTTGTTATTTACTCTAAAACTTTTGATGATATACAATGTAAAGTTCTTGAAAATACTTCTTTACTTACCAGTGAAGGTGACTCATATTTTTTTGTGGTTGATTAACTAGACGGAAATTAGTGAAAAATGCACTTTTCATTGGAGAAAATATGGAGCCATGTAACCTATAAACAGGACACAAAAAGGACCCCTGTGGCCTGTGGGTCATGTGACCACTTTTTTGCACTTTCATTAATTAGTGTTTGAGTTCAGCTATTGAAGTTTAACGTGTGATTTGTTTTGTTAGTTTTCTTATTTAGGCTATTGAAGAATTTTATATTAGTCTTGTTATTTTTAGTGCTGTATCATACTTTTACTGTATTATTTCAATCATTGTTGTTTGATTTGTTTTTATATTTAAGTAAATTATGATCCAGTTATTTGGATTAATTTCTAAAGTGGCTTTTGTTTCTTTTGTGTTTTTTATTTTATTTTATTTTTTACCAAAAGTGTTGCACTTTCTTTCACACTATTTAAACATGTGAATTTGAAACCCTTTTTTTTTACAAAATAAATGAAAACGTCAATGGCAAAATAATTTAGGCTCATGTTTTCTTATAAAGCGACTTTGGGTATCTAGAAAAGTGCTATACAAGTGTTATTATTATTATTTTTTATTATTTTGTGTAAATACTTGGTGATATAAATCGCAATATAAGGCCAAAAAAATCTTGCCTAGGGCGCCAAAGAGGCTAGGGCCGGCACTGCTATTTAGTATGCGAACTGGGATGCAGGGTTTGTGTCTGGTCTCGTCTACGACAAGCTCAGGTTTACTCACCTGAGAACCTACCTGCTGATCCCGATCTGTCTTCTGTCTACCATCCGTTTTTTCGTGCCATTGTAAATGCAGGCAAAGAAATGTTAGATCATCGGATGTGTTTCAGATCCGGATCCGCGTCATGTGCTTCAGACCCGCTGCTGAGATGTCTGTCATTAATGTAAATTAAAGAATAAAAGAAAAAGAGAAATTCACTCACTGCTCTTGACTGAACTAGCTTTAATAAGGATCAATCTATATTTAATTTAAAATTTATGCTGTGAAGTGTTTGATAACTTTATTTAATTTTATATTTTTTTTGTACACAATAGACAGCAAAAGTTTAAACATGAGGTCTACATAATTAATTTTGGGTAGCCTATACTAAACCCAAATTATGAATTTATTACCCAGAGCAAACTGGTTTGGTTAAGGCCACAGGTATATATATTTTTTTGATCAAAATCCTATTCTATAACTAGCGCTGCTTTTGTACTTTTGACTGAACTGTTTGTTTGTTTATTTCCTATTGTACACTTCTAATACTTTTATAATGGCTAATGAGTGATATTGTGATTATACAACAGTTCGAAGGCACAACAGTGCCGGCGCCATGGACGGGTATTTGAGGGTCTGCCCGTCCTGTGAGTCACAAGTGCCCACCCTGGTTTCCCTTCACCAACCCTTGTTATTATGCAATGAGGTTGATAAATGTAATGCCAGTTTGTGTCTGGTGCCGGGTCTGCAGCACAAGTGTGTAAATAAACAAGAAACAGCAAAGCAGTGAGTGTTCTTGCACGTCTACTTATTAATATAATATAATAAATATATTATAACAATTTATGTTTCTTGCTAAAATGTCACAAATCACAAAAGGCTTTCAAATTGAGAAACATGTTGTTTTTTTGGGATCTTGTTATAGCTAGGTAGCACAGGTTAATCATGCTTTTGCTAACTTAACTAGCTATACCTTGACTAACAATGATTTATACACAATAAAATAATAATAATAATTTAATTTCTTCTCAGCCATTTCCCATAAGCGCTTATCTGCCCTTCTTTTCTTAGGTGAGATGAAAACAGTTCACACTGAAAGACATAACAGATAGATAGGCCTATCTCATCTAAAACTTAAGTGGAAAACTGCATCACACAAAGATGTTAACCCCATTTTATTTCTAAGGTATTTCTTCTGTGTCATAAATCAATCCTTTGGGATTTGTGGGAAGCAGAATGAAGTGAATTTGAACACAGCAATATCTTGATGCAGGCCTCTGTGCAGCCTCCTGACCTGTGTGTAGACCCCAGCAGACGCAGCTAATACCTCCACAGCAGCCTGAAGAAATATGTCTCCCTGCTGACCGTTGAATTATTGGGGCTGTGTTCCTCTGTTTTGCCTTGGGACATTGATGTGTGTATGTGTGCATGAGTGAGACCACATAAGCATCAGCCTTTAGTGCTTTTTATTATCCCACACATCTTCTTGCTGTCACTGCATTGCTGATACTGAGACATCTGCTTGGATTCACTTGACACACACACACACACACACACACACACACACACACACACACACACACACACACACACACACACACACACACACACACACACACACACACACACACACGCGTTGTGTTTCCATGTTTTATGGGGACATTCCATAGGCTTAATGCATTTTATACTGTACAAACCGTATTTTCTATCCCCTACACTGCCCCTGCCCCTAAACCTACCCATCACAGGAGACATGCTGCATTTTTACTTTTTCAAAAACATCACTTAGTGTGATTTATAAGATGTTTTCCTCATGGGGACAAAACATGTCCCCACAAGGACAAAAATTTGATATTGCCATCTTTGTGGGGACATTTTGTCCCCATACCGTAGGGATTACCAGTCCACACACACACACACACACACACACACACACACACACACACACACACAGGTTGATTTACATCAAACAATCCATCTATCCGTGGTCCTTCATTGACTGATGGTGTTCAAGCCTCCGCAACTTCATCCCTTGGTCAATACTGAGCGCATGCCACATCATAAGTCACAAATGGTATTATTATACCCGGTTATGGGGATTGGGTTGAGAAATGACAGGTTGGAGAGAGGGGGAGGGATCCATGATTTTCACCAAATGGTAGTCTGCTCTAATTGAGAGGAGTAGAGAGTGCTAGCGCACTAATGAAATGGCCTCATGTGACGGCAGAGGGTGGCACTAGAATAAAATATCTCCCGATGGGAGGAGATGAAGCCTTTCTTCAATCTGTTAATGTGTGACAAAAATTTCTGTGGGTTGTGCATATCAAGCAGGGATGGAGCTTTGCATTATTGATGTGTCACTCTTCAGACAGGTGAATAAATCTTTTAAGATCAACACAATTATATATATATATATATATATATATATATATATATATATATATATATATATATATATATATATATATATATATATATTATATTAGATTATATATATATATATATATTAGACAACTACAATTGTTCTCAGCTGTTTTTATTCTAGGAAACAGATGTTACAATAAATATTATTTGGCGACCCAACACAGTTCACATCATACATAAACAGCAATGTCCTTAATATCAAACTTGCATGTGAAATGCAGTGGCTTTCCTGCCATAACAGCACCGATCCGCCGAGACATGGACTCAAGACCCCTGAAGGTTTCCTGCCACTAAAACGTTAGCAACAGATCCTTCAAGTCCTGTAGGTTACGGGGTGGAGCCGCTGTGAATCAAACTTGTTGATCCAGCACATCCCACAGATGCTCAATTGAATTGATATCTTGGGAATTTGGAGGCCAGGGCAACACCTTGAACTCTTCGTCATGTACCTCAAATCATTCCTTAACAATGTGTGCAGTGTGGCACGGTGCATTATCCTGCTGAAAAGGCCACTTCCACCAGGGAACACCATTGACATGAAGGGATGTATCTGGTCTGCAACAATGTTTAGGTAGGTGGCATGTGTCAAATTTGCTTCCACATGAATGGCCGGACCAGTGGTTTCCCAGCAAAACATTGCCCAGAGCGATAAACACTCTCTCCATTGGCTTGTTCACGAGTTCACACTTACAAATAAGTCAAGTAGAATAAATGGTATGCGTATTTGGTGTGCTGTCCAAGGAGAGGGCTCCGAGCTCAGTATTTGGCCCGAACCCATACTCCCCGTATCTTTGGTTAGGAAAGTAACCAGGAGAGTGTGAGGAAGACGGGGTGCTGAAAACCTGTCAAGGAACATTGGTGAGTTGACTGGGTATTTATGCGATCCTCCTGTTGAGCTGATTGGTAGACATGTTGATTACTGATTGCTGACAGCTGGTTGGAATGACATCATGATTGGGTAGATAATTTGAACGTGCCCCGAACTTAATTTTTAAAGAAACATAATTTGTCATCAGTGGAACCTGTTGCCACCGATTCATTATCTTTTCTAGCGTTAGCTAGTTTTCAAGAATAAAATTAATACCAAATACATTTCCAAATATACAAATAATGTAAAATAAAATGTATAACAGTTTCTCTTGCCTTATGTGCCGTTTTTTTCTCCTCCTTTTCCCTCATATCAGCAAAGAGTAAGTGCCTTTTGCAATAGAAATGATTGTAAATGAGCATAAACTCTGTATGGTCCGTCATGTTTTGTTTACATCTAGCTAGCACAATTCCTTGCAGCAGTTTGGCGTGACTTTGCCTTGAACTCTACAAAGTCGTGAGTCGTGGTTTGAAGACGTAACTTACGGGATTCAAAAACCTCCCTGGAATGCAGCATAACTTTGTTATTATCAATTACAATTATAACAATATTATTTCACCACAAAACACAATGTTTACATGAACTTTAAAGGGTAAAAATGTCATGCAAACACTGAAATAATTCCAGTCCAGTTTTAGCGAAGTAAGACTAAAAGTCTGGATTTGTTGCTCATCGTCACCGAGCATGGTCACATCACATTTCATACATAGTTACAATTCTTTCAATAAAATAAACCCTTAATTTGATCATTAATGATAAAATATATTCAAAAGTACCTTTTGCTTCATGTACGATAATCAACCCATCAATTTTGAATGCATATTGTTTTTAGTCTCTGTGGCAATTCCAGTGCTCAAGTGCTGCAATTTTATCTGTTCCAGATGACTGAAGTGTAAAATGCAAGTATGGATCTCGGCTCAGTTTAAGGAGCCACTCCAGAGCCTCCACTGTCAACTTGAAATTGGTCTAATCTTATATTCAGTGTAATAATGTTTACATGTTTCCCTGAAGAATGAAAATACTTATTTGTAAACTTTTATCATGGATTACTATTGGCCTCCACTTTTGATTTCTATTCAACGTCGTTGCCCGGGTAAAGACTTTCATCATCCTTTTAAAAAGCTTGCTCTGTAGAAAAGAGAGAGAAAATACATTCACATGTTCAGTGCAGTTCTTGAGTAAAAAGCAATGTTTCATGCACTCTACCTGTTTTCCATAATCCTCTATTTCAGTGTTATCAAAATGAAAACTGAGTGAACAATGAACATTGAATGAGTCTTCTGAAATAATATGTCAGGAAACACACAAAGGCATACACTTGCTCAGTGTATAACAAGTGACAATGGGATCATTCCAGCTCTCTATTGTTTGTTATTTTATGAAACAAAGACATACCATTGACACCAGTACAGCATTTTATACACTTAATGCTGTTGGGTATGACTTTAAAATATGAATCTGAATTGCTTGAATGGAATCAATTGCATCAATGGCAATGTGACACTATGGCAAATTCATTTTTATAATTCATTACACTATGATTCATTCAGTTTACTTTTCATCAACAGCAAACAACAGCTAGTTAGTCCCATGTTTAATTCAGTTCCGTAATGCAGTCAACCTCAAGGGAAAGGAGAAAAACACATTATCAAGGTCAAGTATGACGCTATGCAAAATAGCTATTTTATTACCTCAAGAAGCTCAGCTAAATAACTTCATTCTTGATTTCTATTTCTTTGGTCATGTAGTTTGGAACATTCTTGCTTTGGAAAGAATCTCAGAATCCGTATTTCTTTCTCAAGGACAATGTTTCATTCAGCAACATTAAAAGCGCAGCCTTCAGGCCTTCATATCAAAGTCTTCTTCGGATCCGCTTGTAACGGACACACCAAACGGGAAGCGTTAGGGCCCAGCTGCAGGAATTTATTAACAGCAGTGGTACCAGACAGGTAAATATTCAGGTGAGCATACAGTTGATAACACATGAGCAGAGTAGGCTGGAGACATCTGAGAAGTATTTTACATTACCAAAGTGATTACTTGGAATTTTAATGTCATTTATTTCATTTAATCATTCATTTAAACTGTAACAGGTAATTTATGTAAACAGCAACTGGTGATTCTCAGACTGCTACTTTTATTTATTACTGTCCTGAATAAGCTATTTCACATAATAGATGTTTACTTATACTCCATAAGACAAAATTACATTTATACAAATTGCCACATTTAAAAATGTACATATACTCTTGTCTTGAATCTTAACTGTCTGTCATTACCTGGATGATCCAGAACTGTTTTCATGTTAAGTCATTTGTTTAGGTAACTGCAACTTTTTTCCCCCTGAGAATTGCGGAATTATATCTCACAATTCTTACTCTTTTCTGAAAATTGTGAGATATAAACTTGCAATTGTGAGTTATACTGTACAATTATGAGGAGGTGGGCGCTTTTGAACAGGGTAATGTGTAAATTGTTCTTATTTTGTTTAAAGATCATATATTTAATTTAATAATGCCCTTCAGAAAATAACTACATGTGCCCAGATGACAAAATAAGTATAATTTACCCTGTTCATCCAATTTAAAATAGTTTACATACCCCAGATCTTAATCTTCACTTAAATGTTGCTTTCTTGAGCATCAGTATTTGTTCAGATTGTCTGCATTTTTTTTTTTGACAAATATTGTGGAAAACTGATATTGTTTAAAATGTACTGCTCCAAAAATTAAATGAACACTTTTTAATCAGAGAATAGTATCAAGTCAGTTAAACTCCCGGGATATTGATCTGGTGAGTTAAGTAGCAGAGGGGGTTGTTAATCAGTTTCAGCTGCTTTGGTGTTAATGAAACTAACAACAGCTGCACTAGACTAGATGACCCCCAAAACAGGAATGGTTTTACAGGTGGAGGCCTCTGACATTTTTTTCCCAACTCATCTTTTCTGTTTTTCATCAGTTTGGCTAGGGTCAGTGTCACTACTGGTAGCATGGACCCTACAGTGGTTGCACAGGCAGTCCAACTCCTCCAGGATGGCACATCAATACGTGACATTGGTAGAAGGTTAGCTGTGTCTCCCAGCACAGTCTCAAGAGCATGGAGGAGACAGACAGTTACTCTAGGAGAGCTGGACAGGGCAGTAGAAGGTCCTTAGCCCATCAGCAGGACCGGTATCTGCTCCTTTGTGCAAGGAGGAACAGGATGAGTACTGCCAGAGCCCTACAAAATGACCTCCAGCAGGCCACTGGTGTGAATGTCTCTGACCAAACAATCAGAAACAGACTTCATGAGGGTGGCTTAATGGCCCAACATCCTCTTGTGGTCCCTTTGCTCACTGCCCGGCACTGTGGAGCTTGATTGGCATTTGCCATTGAACACCAGAATTGGCAGGTCCGCCACCGGTGCCCTGTGCTTTTCACAGATGAGAGCAGGTTCACCCTGAGCACACGTGACGGTCGTGAAAGGGTCTGGAGAAGCTGCCGAGTTATGCTGCCTGTTACATCGTTCAGCATGACTGGTTTGGTGGTGGGTTACCAAGTCCATATTAGTATAGATAGCCAGCATGATATTTTTCCTCATTGAGATCTGATGTGTTTTCAAAGTGTTCCTTTAATTTTTTGATGCAAAGTCCTATGTTTGGTGGTCCCGTTACACCTTATTAATATTTCAAAGTATTTAGATTAAGTTACAAAACTTGTGTAATCTAATGAAATACGTTACAAATAATTTTTTTGGTACAGATTTTGTTATTTGTAATGAATTACATTTGAAAAGTAGCCTTCCCAACCCTGCATATAATTGTTTAACAAAATGAGCACAGGCAGTGAGTGAGGGCAGAATCCTGAGTGAGCATATGTGACACAGCTAACCTGGAAACCCTGTTAGCTTCGTGTAGGCATATAAGCTGTCTATCTCTTCATTTCTACACACTGAAAAACATGCATTGTTGCAGTGATTCTCGAAGGTTTTTGCACAAGGTCTGTATGTTTTCAGAATAGGGTCAGAATGGATTTCCTGTAGCTCAAACAATAGAACGTGGCACTAGCAATGCCAAGGTAATGGGTTCGATTCACAGAGAAAGCAAGAACTTACAAAAAAGTAAAAGGTGTACCTTGAATGCAATGAAAGTCGCTTTGGATAAAAGCTTCTGCCAAATGCATAAATGTAAATGGTCAGACTTGAAGGACACACAGGGTGAATGATTTGTTCAAAACCATTTGAATCAGTTTACTCTTGTTTTGCAAACATTTTCTTCACTTCCTGTTTCTCATGACATACCCGGGTTAGTATTTTCTTGGAGTATTACAGTGCAAGTTTGCAGAATTTCAATCCACTTTGTTACAATGTCGGTAGTAAATGTAAAAGAACAATGGCTGTTTCTCAATTCCAAAAATATAAAAGAACGGACTTGTTTTCTCTTGAAGACTGGTCTTGCCAGGCCACCTTGAAAGAATGAACTCGAAAGGACACGAGGATACAAAACCCATATTACAAGAATTGAGATGTGCTGCGATCTACCTGTTGCTCAGCGAATTTTAAGTAGTGGAACAGAATCACCCAACAGACAATAAATAAAACATAATTTAATCAAACGTTATAAAATATTAAAAGATTTACTTACATTATTTTATATATTTTTTATGTTATCACGTATCAAGGACACATCCAGTATACAGTACTTTCATGGGTTGTCTGTACTTGTGTTCTTAAGTAATGGAATTGAACTGTGACAGTTGATAATGATGTAGTATGAGAACACAAGGATGCAAGATTACATAAGACCATACTGAGAAACGGCCAATGTTTACCTGGACTGAGAAATTCCCATTTCTTTGTAATTTCTTCTGGATGACGCATTTTGCCAGCGCCAGGGCTTTTGTGAAAAAACCACACCAGAGTCCTGCACGGGTCTGGTTTTGTAAATCCGAACCCACCCGTACCTGCTGTGCTTAAAACCGCATCCGACCCGTTTTTCGACAAGAGCACTAAATAGAACCGACAGCCAACCCGCACCTGCAATAAAAACTGCATATCACATTATAGACACACTTACAAAAATGTTTATTGCCAGCATACTTAAGTTATTACACGACCATTAACACAAGGACAACTTCAGCCGGGACATTCTAAAATGCTTAACGTGAAAAACGCTTAACATGGCTTAATGTAGGCAACTAAGTGTAATTAAGAGACCAAACTCAGGAAACATAAAAATACTGTTCGAAAGAACAGCTTGTTCTTGGTTTGTTACCATAATTATCTGCGTGCTTCCTCAGCGGTGAAGTTCCACATGCGGCTATCTTTTCTTCAACTCCTCATGATCCATCTCGACGACTGCAGTGTAGGCAAATCTCACGCGCGCGGTTGTGAATCTCCTGGGAGGACGCCTGAGCACCGCACGGCCACAAATAAACTGATATGGATTTGAAATTATTTTACACCAGTGAATGACGAGAGAGGACCAGGCCTGGACTTTACGTTATGTTTTGTTTACGTTTTGTTAAGTGTGTGCGTGGCACACTTTCAGTTTTTGGTTTCACTTTCAGTTTGTTTATTTATTATATTAAAGTCTTTAGGTTTAAGGCCATGTGATATCTCTGATGCATAATCCCGGAATCCAGTTATGACAATGGAATTTACAGTACGCTATGTCACCTAAAACACGCAATTTGAAGGATTGATGAACAAATCGAAAGCAGAGCTGTCAAATTACGACATGGTATAGTGTCTGTGAATATTAAAGCACAAAAAGACTGCTATATATAATCTATTTGTTTTGCGTTTCTCTCTGTGAATGAGTGGCGCCGCTTCATGTACATACTCAAGTACGCATAATGCTCAGTGTTTTACAGCGTCTGGCGTCTCACTGTTCATGGGTACCGAAGACGTAAATTCTTTTATTTTAGAAAAAATACTGTCAAATACATCATGAAACACAAAGCTCTTCACTTTAACCCCAAAAAGCGAAAAGAAAAAAGCCTGTTTTTTAATGTGAAGACATTGACAGAAATTACGATTGTACAATAGAGATTGCTAATGTGTCGTCATCATGACGTATTCCCGGTGGTGAACGCAAAGCATTTTGGGAATCCGCGGCACAAACGCCGGGCGCCAGACTTCTTTGCATGGAGGGTAGAACGCAGTGTTCATGCCGCCTACCTGCTGTGTTATAAACTGCAATAGTCGTTCTCACGATAGAAGTGGCATAAAGCTTAAGATATCCCTTTATTGCTTTTCAGCGTGGAAAAATAATGACGGTGTAGAGTTTTGTTGAATTCTGACTGCATGCAGATAGATGAGAGAGAGCGAGGACTGTGGTGCTTAAAACATACCTTCACACGGACGACAGTTTTCTGCCCCACTTTTACAATCACCCATCCATTTGGGCCTGCTGTAGCGACTTGAATTTACTGAAAACTTTGTGTGCGTTTATTCATTATTTATTCATTTATATATTTATATAGACAAGTACTTTAGATTTAGCACACACAAGTGGCAAAACATTTAAACATAGGTTAAAGCCTAAAATCACAAACATTTTAAATTAGAAACTTACAATAGGCTATTCAAAAACAGCCGACTCTCGTCTTTTCTTTCGTTTTTAAACCTTTTTAAAAGAAATCCATATATATGGGTGCTGGAAGTTAGGCAACAGTTTGACGTCCCTTGACCAATCGCTCAGCTCGTAAGGATCCAGTCCTTTGATTCCCTTTATTTTCTCATTATATCTCGTCTTTCGATATGGTCCGACAATGTTTTCTTTAGTCCTCTGCATTTTGTAGGATTATATTCAGTTTTTCTCTCTCGTTTTTAATTATTTTCATGCCAGAACACTAGCCTGCTATGCCAGGCCATGTAAACGGGCCAAACATACCCAAAATTCTTTGCGTTCTGATGACGTTGCCGCCCAGTTGGTCACATGTCTTAGCAATCTCTATAGAATGTAGGGCAGGGCTGGGCACAACCTAATGCCTTTTGACTTTCTCAGTTTGTGTAAAGTTCAGAGTATTTATTTTTTACCACATTAATTTCACACATGTCTAATACAATTATGTGGTTTTGTTTCATTAATACATATAGTGTATAAGTGTATACTTTTTTCTTGATTTCCCCCGAAAGAATGGAAGTGAAATGTGACAACATGCCCCATTGTACACTGTAACTTTTTAAAATAAAATAATGGCATTTTTTTTAAATTAATTATAAAAGTTGTTAAACTAATCTATAATCAATTATTAAATGTCATTTGTTTAGATGTTTTTGATTAATGAAATTTGAAGAAACAAAAATTATCTGCAAGATTACAGAGATATATATATATATATATATATATATATATATATAATCTCGTCTGTGGAAGGTGTAGGACCATAAATGTTTGTTAAATCATTGCATTCGGTCTAAATGAAATTAAAGCATGTTCCCTAGTAAAAATAGTATGGCTACAACTGTCTTACTTGCTTTGGGGAGTTGGGCAGACAGTACACCCCACTGCCTGCAATGTTTAGGATCCTTTACTGGAAAATAAAACCAAATAACCAAAGAAACCATTGTGAATAAGGGTGTGTCTCAATCAGCTCCCTAGTTCAGTAGTCAGGGCAATGATCAGGGCTGTCTCAATCACACGGAAATGTTCATTCCCTAAAAAGTCCCACAATGCACAATGAAAACCAGGGAGCATCAATGCTCACAATGTTACCTTAACAGCAGTTCTGAATTTTAAAACAAATCATGTGAGCCAACTCACTACACATAATGATAGATGTTTATTTTATTTATTTTAATTTTATTTTTTATACTTGTCATTATTTTATTATATTTCAGCATAAACATACATCACTAGACAGGTAATAAACATAATTTAACTAACATTTATAATTTATGGCTGAAATGTTGGTCATCAACGTAACATGCAAAGTAGTTATAATATTGCACTTACTGTAAACAACATTAAAAAATAATGTCAGAAAGACATCAGCTCTGCTTTTGTTCATACATACCAGTAGTGTTGTGTCAGGAGAAAGAGGACCCAAGCACAAAGGCAGGTACAGAAACAAATTTTATTGCTTGAAGATAACAAAGGCAGTCTGCCATTCACCAGCACTCTTAAGCCATGGTCAAAATAGACTGTAAGCATGAGAAATGTCTTCACTCTCTGAAGCATCTTTCTATAAACAAAAATTCAACATATAACAAACGTTTTGTTTGAAACCCTACTCTAAAAATGTAAAAGATAAAAAAATACAATCTACTCGACTGTACTACAAAACTATTGTTTTTTTTTAATTCAGCCAAGAGGTCAAGCCATGACGTATCGTTCTTGTACTGATCACACATCCTCAAGTGATGTGAATTCGCAGCTCAGAGTTCAACGTAGCGAAATGCGAAACTTTTCGCATGGGCTTGCGTTTCCGTTCTGACGCATTTGCATGCATTTGAATGGAAGTCAATGGAACGTCTCGGTTATGTATGTAACCCTCGACTGAGTGACTGACAAATAAGGGTTTCACTTAGAAGCCTATCATCTTCGAGTTCTTAGAAAACGTTCCTAGGGGACATGGACTACCCTGCGTCTGGTAAGCCAAGACTCTGGGTTGGACGCTGTCAATGCTGGTACACCCGAAGGTGGCAGCACAGCCGAATCTTCATCCCAAGAGGACTCTAGCCCACCTTGAGATGCAGCTATTGACATCTCATCGTCTTCTGGGGTGGCGAAGAAAACACGCGGGTGTCAAAAGATGGTCCCACTGTTTCAGTCTGAACACCCACGGATAACCCTCAGGTCACCCTAAGACCTTATGTGACCAGGAGAAATGAGCTAATAGTATAATCTGGTTGTCTACTTTGGGGCTCAAGGGTTATTATTACACCACCACTGAAACAACAAGTTCTGGAGGAACTTCATTCTGGACGTACTTCATTTTGAACACTGTAGAGTAGTTCGGATGAAGGAGATTACCCGTAGCTACTTTTGGTGGCCAGGTGTGGACTCAGAGGTTGAGGGAAAAGCCAAAACGTGCAGTGCATGTGAAAAGCTGAGAAATACCCCTTACACCTCTGACAATGGCCTGAAGAACCGTGGATGAAAGTCCATATACATTTTGCAGGGTCATTGGAAGTCCATATGTTTTTAGTTCTTATTGATGCCCACAGCAAATGGCCAGAGGTTGAGGTAATGAAATGCACATCATCTGTGAAAACTGTGGAAGCCCTTCATTCAATTTTTGGTCGTTTTGGTCTGCCACATCAACTTGTCAGTGACAATCGGCCTCAGCTGGTCTCAGAGGAGTTTGAGGCTTTCATAAAAGCCAACGGAATTTAACACATTCAATCAGCACCTTATCAACCGTCCACTAAAGGTCTTGCTGATCAGTTCTTCCAGATAATGAAGCACGCTCTCAAGTTGACACAGGGTAAGGGATCATTGAATCAACGCGTCAACACTTTTCTACTTACTTACAGAAACACCAACACTCTTTGATGAATGACTATAATATAATATAAATATAGATACAGACACTATCTCTGATAATTAGTCAAGCAAAGCATCACTGTGTTAGACAAAATCTAATCAAATCTAATAATAAATGTAACCTGTAATACCCATAACAGTTCATCAAAAACTATGCTGCTACTTAGTGATGAAATATGGAAATGTGAAAAACATTATTTCAGAAAATGTCAGCAAGAAACATGAGAAAAGAGAAGACAGTCTCTGCTCCTACAGAGCTGTAATGAGACAGAAGATGAGATGAATGAACAAATATTTCCCAAATAGCAATTGGACACTCCTACAGTTTTTATTAAAATCAGATGCTTCAAAATCACAGAACAGAACCAAAACAGAACTTTGTTGCTTGTGACTGCAACACTTACAAGTGCTGGTCATATAATTAGAATATTATCAAAAAGTTCACTATTTCCATTAAAAAAGTTAAAGTTGTATATTATATTCATTCATTACATACAGACTGATATATTTCAAATGTGTATTTCTTTTAAGTTGGATGAATCTAACTGACAACTTAGGAAAATCCCAAATTCAGTATATCAGAAAATTAAAATATTACTTAAGACCAATACAAAGAGAGGAGTTTTAGAAATCTTGGCCAACTGAAAAGTATGAACATGAAAAGTATGAGCATGTACAGCACTCAATACTTAGTTGGGGCTCCTTTTGCCTGAATTACTGCAGCAATGCGGCGTGGCATGGAGTCGATCAGTCTGTGGCACTGCTCAGGTGTTATGAGAGCCCAGGTTGCTCTGATAGTGGCCTTCAGCTCTTCTGCATTGTTGGGTCTGGTATATCGCATCTTTCTCTTCACAATACCCCATAGATTTTCTATGGGGTTAAGGTCAGGCGAGTTTGCTGGACAATTAAGAACAGGGATACCATGGTCCTTAAACCAGGTACTGGTTGCTTTGGCACTGTGTGCAGGTGCCAAGTCCTGTTAAAAAAATGAAATCTGCATGAAGTGCTCTAAAACTTCCTGATATACGGCTGCGTTGATCTTAGACCTCAAACACAGTTGACAAACACCAGCAGATGACATGGCACCCCAAAA
Source organism: Gobiocypris rarus (assembly GCA_023029165.1). Classification (NCBI taxonomy): domain Eukaryota; kingdom Metazoa; phylum Chordata; class Actinopteri; order Cypriniformes; family Gobionidae; genus Gobiocypris; species Gobiocypris rarus. The sequence continues at coordinate 22,304,809 of CM040933.1, forward strand.
CATCACTGAATGTGGAAACTTTACACTGGACCTCAAGCAACGTGGATTGTGTGCCTCTCCTATCTTCCTCCAGACTCTGGGACCCTGATTTCCAAAGTACATGCAAAATTTACTTTCATCAGAGAACAAAACTTTGGACCACTCAGCAGCAGTCCAGTCCTTTTTGTCTTTTGCCCAGACGAGACGCATCTGACGCTGCCCAACGCTTCTGACACTGTCTGTTATTCAAGAGTGGCTTGACACAAGGAATGTGACAGCTGAAACGTCTTGCATACGTCTGTGGGTAGTGGTTCTTGAAGCACTGACTCCAGCTGCAATCCACTCTTTGTGAATCTCCCCCACATTTTTGAATGGGTTTTGTTTCACAATCCTCTCCAGGGTGCGGTTATCCCTATTGCTTGTACACTTTTTTTTCCACCACATCTCTTTCTTCCCTTCGCCTCTCTATTAATGTGCTTGGACACAGAGCTCTGTGAACAGCCAGCCTCTTTTGCAATGACTTTTTGTGTCTTGCTCTCCCTGTGCAAGGTGTCAATGGTCGTCTTCCCCATGATTGTGTAGCCTACAGAACTAGACTGAGAGATAATTTAAAGGCTTTTGCAGGTGTTTTGAGTTAATTAGCTGATTAGAGTGTGGCACCAAGTGTCTTCAATATTGAACCTTTTCACAATATTCAAATTTTTGGGGGATTTGGGATTTTCCTTAGTTGTCAGTTATAATCATCCAAATTAAAAGAAATAAACATTTGAAAAATATCAGTCTGTGTGTAATGAAAGAATATAAGATACAAGTTTCACTTTTTGAATGGAATTAGTGAAATAAATCAACTTTGATGATATTCTAATTATATGACCAACACCTGTATATGAGTTTTGTGCAGTATAAAGTCACACTTGAATTAATAATTTTTTAAATAACCATTTTTCATTCAGCTCACAAAATGTGCTAATAGTTTTAATAGATTTTTTTTAAAGATCTGCTTATTATTATTATTATTATTATTATTATTATTATTATTATTATTATTGTGGAGGAGAAGGAGGATCTGGGGAAAATAAAATAATAGTTGCCAGACTACATAGCAGGTGTTGGTAACAGGTGTAGATTTTTCCATTCAAACCTCAGAACAGAGTAAGTGGGGCATGAACAGAAAGAAGAAAAAAAGAAAGAAAAAAGTTGCTCAAAAGCTTTGTGAAGTTCCAGCAGCTCAATTGGACAGCAGGGGGAGGATAAAAAAAAGCAAATCACAATGTTGTAGATGTGTAAGGCTGCAGCCAATCAGCAGGCAGTCTGCACTTTTATTCATCCCTCCATTTCACTCGGATTCATGCTGTCCTTATTATAGGACATAGATATCAAGTGGCTATTGGCCCTCCTTCACATGCTGAGCTCGATTCTGGAATGGAAAAAAAATGCTGCTTTATCCTGACATGGGAATACAAAGCCTTCTTCAGTCTCAATCAATAAGGTTCGGGCTCTGATAGAGAATAGGGCACTAGATCCTCCCCTTGGTAATAGAGTTTACATCTAGTGCTTTTCTCAAGCAGAAACTGCTCTGATGCCTTCATAAAAAACACTATTTCATCAGATTCTTCAGAACAAGCCTTTGAACAAGCATCAATGGAAGATGTTGTTTTGTATCAAGATGGAGTAGTCCAGCAAGATAAAACTGGATCCCTTCTGATCAGCTCGAAATAGCAACATTAGCACAACTAATGTGAATGTGATTGTCCGAATAATGTATGGCTGCTTGAGAAACCTGTTTGAAAGCAGTAATTTTCTTCTCTTGTTTCCCTCATTTTTGCCAAATGGTTATCCTAATGGTGCAGAAATTACACTTAAACCTTAAAAAAAAGTACAACAGACCAAATGTTTTTGATTTAGGGTGGGACAAAGTTCTATACATTTACAGTCCATCCGGAAAGTATTCACAGCGCTTAACTTTTTCCACATTTTGTTATGTTACAGCCTTATTCCAAACTGGATTAAATTCATGATTTTACTCAAAATTCTACAAACAATACTCCATAATGACAATGTGAAAGAAGTTTGTTTTAAATATTTGCAAATTTATACAACATTTTTTAAATAAAAACAAAACAAAAGCAATCACATGTACATAAGTATTTACACCCTTTGCCATGACAAAATTGAGCTGTGGTTCATCCTTTTCACACTAAATGTTTCTACAACTTGATTGGAGTCCACCTGTGAAAATTCAGGTGATTGGTCATGATTTGGAAAGGCACACACCTTTCTATATAAGTTCCCACAGTTAACAGTGCATGGCAGAGCATAAACCAAGCCATGAAGTCCAAGGAATTGTCTGTATGAAACCTGTCACCGCTCATCCCCTGGCCAATACCATCTCTACAGTGAAGCATGGTGGTGGAAGCATCATGCAGTGGGGATGTTTTTCAGCGGCAGGAACTGGGAGACTAGTCAGGATAGAGGGAAATATGAATGCAGAAATGTACTGAGACATCCTTGATGAAAACTTGGTCCAGAGCGCTCTGGAGGGAGACAATGACCCTAAGTACACTGCCAAGATAACAAAGGAGTGGCTACGGGACAACTCTGTGAATGTCCTTGAGTGGCCCAGCCAGAACCCAGACTTGAACCCATTTGAACATATCTGGAGAGATCTGAAAATAGCTGTGCACGACGCTTCCCATTCAACCTGATGGAGCTTTTAGAGGTCCTGCAAAGAAGAATAGGAGAAACTGCCCAAAAATAGGTGTGCCAAGCAAGTAGCATCATACTCCAACACACTTAAGGCTGTAATTGGTGCCAAAGGTGCTTCAACAAAGTATTGTGCAAAGGCTTGCGTACATGTGATATTTTTTTTTGTTATTTTTTTAAAATAAATTTGCTAATATTTAAAACGAACTTCTTTAACATTGACATTATGGGGTAATGTTTGTAGAATTTTGAGAAAAAAAATGAATTTAATCCATTTTGGAATAAGACTAACATTACATGAAATGTGGAAAAAGTGAAGCGCTTTAAACACTTTCCGGATGCTGGAGGAAGTTGCTCTTTATCGTGGTTTCCAGATATAAATTTACGTTTGAGAAAAATCATTACTCAACTACAGAGCAAACTTGGGGCTTTCCACACTTGAAATAGTTAGCCCTTAGTCATTCTAAACCCCTTGTAAATGGAATCCTGGGTTATTTTGCTTAACGTTTCTCACGGTTTATAATTTACCCAGGGTTAGCAATTAATCCAGGGTACTTATAAACAGACTTTTCACACTGTACATTCCTAAAACCTGGGCTAATGTTCTTATTAGCATTTTACTGTCATTGATTGGACGAACGCACCACACAGCCTATTCATATACATAAAAGCTCATATTACATATTGCAGACTGTACAATATTTTTTTTTTTCTTGAATGGAAAAATACTTGATAGTACATGTGAAAGAAAAGGTCTCTTATTTACTCCAGTTGACATGTTTTCCATTACTATTTGACCTTTTTCACCTTTCACTGAATGCTGTGTCTGTGCAGTTTCTGTAACTGTCTAAAGTATTTGAAAATGAGGTTGGTGGTTGGTTATCTGTTGCTAAGCATCTAGCCATAACACTGCTCTGTTTCACATTGTACACTTAACACCGCAACACTGGAGCAGGGTTTCATAACCCTGAGTTCAAAGCTGTGCTAACCCCACTTCTAAATTAAAAGTGTGAAACGTTCCTCTACCCAGGGTTAAAAGCAAGGTTTAGAATGACGATAACCTGGGGTTAAGCGCAGTGTGAAAAGCCCTATTGAGTACTACGGATGTTCTCTGGTCTGTTTATGAAAAGATAAGAAATGTCAGCCTGCCATCAAAGTCTTCAAAGCAGACTTCTGTCTCCATCACCAGAGCCAGAGTGTACCCACACAAACACACACTCACACACAGTGCCAGCTATATTCCCGCTCACTTCAAACAGAAACTTTAATAACCAGCACCCAATGAATCACTTCTCCTTTATTATTCATTTCTCTCTCTCTGTGTCTCTCGCTCAGGCTGTACTGCAGTGCGGAGGCTGTCTCTGCAGTAGTCCCTATAGCTCTCTCCATCATACCCCCACCTCTCTATCATTGCAACACACTGCACCCCATACTGCATAGACATTGCGTAGACAACTGCATGTTGCGTGCGGATGCTTCCAGTTTCCAGTAGTGTAGTGGGATTTTCTGGAAACTTGATTTATTTAGAGGGAATGGACATTATAAATCTCATTACAGGAATCCTTCGGGAACAGGAAGGGAAACTGTATTATAGCGGATATGTGGGGTCAGTAAGGAATTCTGTTCAAGCAATCGTATGTGTGGAGACTTTGGATTTCCGTCACCTGTAAATAGAGATTCTAGACAGCAATATTAGAGCAAAGAGACCCATATATTGTGTCACATAATTGTCACATAAAAACGTCCCACACCATGAGTTACTGATGCATCGGAAGAAATAATTGAATAAAGCTTTATCCACAGACCTCTAAACCTGCCTGATTAAAAATTAAGAGGGGTACTATTTAAATGAGCCAAAGCTGAATGTCAGCAGGTGTGTTGCTTTGTTACGTGTTTAACATTTAATTTTCCATTTTAAGCTTTATTTGATGCATCACTGACAAAAAGAGAATTATCCTACCATGTTTGAATAAAGTTAAAATATGAATAAAATAATTTATTTACCATTTCATTTGGCAATAGCTATTATCAAATACACACTGAAATCCAAAGGTTTTCCTGAAAACACACACACACACACAAAAACACAGATACAAAAGGGTGAATTTTACTTGTAAACTTAATGTTAAGTGTATTGCCTTCCCCACTGACAGTATTAAATGAATATCTTGAAAATATTGATATATTTAACAATTTGGGTAAAAATAAATATATATTGTGATATTATTTATGGCCATATCGCCACACCCTAAATGAATGATCAGACAATCTTGTTTACAAAGAGAAAAAGACAGCAGTAGAAAGGAGGTCTGATGACTATTTGGTGAATTATTGCTTACTTGTTTTGTTGTCTTCTGTGAGGAAAACACTTCTGGTACTTAAACACTCTCTCTGGAGTCTCTTAGACCCTGTCCCAAATGTCACCCTCAACACTAGCAATCTTCCTATGACATCGCACTTACATAACCCTGCTTTGACAGTCAGGAAGAAGTCTGCCGCAGAGCTCGCTTCAGGGCGGGCTCGGCAAAAGTGCACATCGAGGGTGTGTAATCGACTGCAGGAGGGGGCGTTTGCAAACACCCTTATGAAACCTAAAATGCTAAATGGGATACGCTATGGTCTCATGGACTTAAGACACGGGTGGTGGCCATTAGTCCACAAGACTCATTAAGGGACTAGGCTTAAGCCTTGTCTTTGAAACCAGGGGTTAAAGGGTTAGTTCATCCAAAAAATATAGTTTTTTATTAATTATGAATTATTCACCCCCAGGTTGTTCCAAACCCGCAGATTTTTGTTCATTTTTGGAACAGATATTTTTAATGAAATATAAGAGCTTTCTGGTCCTCCTTTGACAGCCTACGCAACTACCACTTTCATACCCCAGAAAGGTAGTAAATACATCATAAAAGTAATCCATGTGGCCAGGGGCGTCGCTAGACCACTTTTATAAGTATAATCAAGTATAAATCTGCTGTGTCCCAGTAAAATCTCTTTTATTATATTTGTAAATGTATTTAGATTAATTATCCCGCAAAATAAGAAAATGATCTATATGCAACGTGGTAACCCAATCGACACTTGTAAAATGAACGCAATTTAGCAGAAAACACTGACGCATGTGTGCATGCACGTTTCCTAGCAACTGCAGCACGCAGCAGCGCACACAGGAGTCCAGTGTCTGCAGCAGTTGAGGTAGGCTATGAAAACATGACAAAACTAAAGTTTCTAAATAATACAGATAATCTTATTTTGACTCAAACTTTATTGGCTCCTGTAGATGGACATCAGATTTTTTTTGTTCTAAGCAGGTGTGGCAGCGGTGAAATTTAAATAATCAAATCACTATGACCAACTACGCCACCCCAGGGGCTCACTACCGGGGATTGCCCTTCAGGAGAACATACAGGTTCGTTAAGGCTGATTCAGATACCAGACCAAGAGGTGTCTACTTCCACAATGATCTTTATTGGATTAAACAATGCAACAGGTTTAATAAATCACACACACACACACACACACACACACACACACACACACACACACACACACACACTTAGTGTGATTTATGACCTGTTTTCCTCATGGGGACCAAAAAATGTCCCCACAAGGACAAGGATTTTGGATATTGCCATCTTTGTGGGGACATTTTGTCCCCATACCGTAGGGATTACCAGTCCACACACACACACACACACACACACACACACACACACACACACACACACACACACACACACACACACACACACACACACACACACACACACACACACACACACACACACACACACACACACACACACACACACACACACACAAAAACAGTTGATGTCACAATATTTAAAAAACAATACAAACAACCATCCAGCATACAGATCAATTAATATATGCAAATTGCCCAGGTCAAGCCTACCCAAATTAGTCAAGGGACCACGTCCGGTCCTCACAATCCCAATGGGTTATCAAGTTGGAGACGATCGCCAACAGTATTATACAAACATGCAAAACAGCAACCACACAAACAAAACAAAAAGAAATAGATAATGACAAAAGCACAATCTCAAAATCCTCAAAAAGAATTTATAAATAAATATGAAAAACTTCAAACAGAATAGAATTAAGCAACAAAACACAATTTACTAAACCAAAATAAACATAAGACCACAACAAATTGTGACCTTTGTGTGGTAAATTATCTATTGCACATAACTTTAAGGCTTTACTTTAAAGTTTTGGTACTCACAGTTCCCAAACCTAGACCAAGTCCAGTCCAGCTGATTTAGCGGGGTTAAACACTGCAAATGTAAGCGGTTAATCAAAATAAAGATGGTGATGCAGAAGCCAACACAAGTTAAAGCTCGTTAACAGCATGGAGGAATCAATTCAATCCTCCGGCCGACCGCAGGCGACTACTCAGTCCCTCTTGCTTCACGGGAACCGACTCACAATCGCAGAAGCGAAAGATCCGATGACAGCACATAATGGATGAAAAAAAAGGAAACGACCAGCACAATCGTCCAAACGGAGATTCAAACGAAACACAAAGCCCACTGTAACACTCGCATGTTGGCCTGTACCTTAAATATAAAAATGTAACAGAACAGACAGAACATTAACCAGCCAAGCGGCTGACGATTATTCAATTTTATGTAAAAAAAAAAAATCAAACAAACCTGTAAGGCAATTCACATTGCACAAACTACTGCGTCATAAGCGCGTTTCTGTAAAAAAAAAAAAAGAGATGCCATCCAGCCAAGCTCCTCAGTCCACCCTTTTAACAAACAACTCCTACCTCACAAACATCCACACGCCCCGCCGGAAGTAAGGTGACTCGCTACCTGAAGCAGAGAACACGCACACACATAGCGATGCTATGGGCGCTTTTATACACCAAACAAATGTAATTAAAGGGCTCTCCTCTTATTTACCAATTACGTCAGCGAACGTATTTAGAGGGCTCCTCTTATTTACTGATTACATCAGGGGTAGATAGTACTGCTACACAGGGACAGGGAAGGGGAAAAGAGATGATGAGATTGAGGTAAGACTTGATGAACAATCAACATTCCCAGAGATCAGATGAAAAAGCATCAAGTCCAATTTGCAGTGCCAGTTCTTTCAAGATTTTCCAACCTTAATGTCAAACACAGAGCTCTTTTACAGAGCGCTGTTGGAGTCATTCCTGAAGAGCTGCTCCATTGAGAGAGTAGTTCCTAACAAGAAGCTCTGGGGACCTATACACTGCCTAGGCCTCATTTGTCTTGCTGAAGACCTGCATGTGCGGCCCAAAAGAGGGTAAATTGGGATTAATTTCCATCCCATCCCAGCCCTATTCAATCAGCGCTTATTGACTGGCTACTTCCCCTCACAGACGGCACAGACGAGATCCGGACACTGCTTAATGTCACTGCCTGTTGTGCAATTGTGCTAATTAAAACGATAGCTGCCTGCAGATGACAGGAAGCAGCTTTGAGGGTGGAGGGGTGTAGTATACCAGCAACTCAGGGGAGACCTAGATTTAATATAGATAGGGTCACAGTACCACCAAGGGTTTTCAAATTGAAGAAAAAATAATAAAAGCAAAGATATTATTATTATTGTTTTATTAACATTATTGTAAATTACTATAAAGAACCAACATCTAATACAATTTCATAGAAATAATAAGTAAAGTAAAATACAACCAAAGGTAAATCACAATAATTCATAGTCATGGTTTTCGGTTTCTCATTCAGTTTATAAATCTAAAAGTAGGTACATAAATTGTCATATGTATACTGTCATATACAGGCTTGGACATAATGACCAGAACTGAGATAAAACTCTAACAGGTAGGTTTTAGTAGCAGAAATTGCAGAACACAATGCATAAACAGGTAAGTGATGATATTGAATGCATTAGCAGATTAGATAGATTAGTCTTTGCAAAACAGAGAGTTTTGGTGAAAACTGAGCCAATGCTTAATTACTACAATAGTAATTTCTCACTAGAAAATACATCAAAAGTGGAAAACGTCAGTCAAAAACAGACATGTACACAACTAGACCGCCAACCGCAACTTTCTGACACAATCTCTCTTTTTTATTTTATGTGTTTATGTATTTCAGAGTGGACTTTTATTGTGGGAGCCTAAAGCACACCTGTGCAATAATCATGCTGTCTAATCAGCATCTTGAAATGTCACACATGTGAGGTGGATGGATTATCTCTGAAAAAGGAGAAGTTTAGAGTCTTCTAGTTTAGATTTAGACAGCACTAACATAGATTTAGACAGATTTGTGAAAAAATATTTGAGAGAAATAGGCTTTTTGTGTACATAGAAAAAGTCTTAGATCTTTGAGTTCAGCTTATTAAAAATAAGGGGACAAAAATAAAAGTATAATTTTGTTTATAATTTTGTTCAGTGTAGCCCCAACTCATTAAAAATGAATTCATGCAATGAAATGTAATTGAGTTGGGCCAACTCATTTTGATGTGCCACACTTCCTTCTGCCAGCAGGTGGTGCTTTGACTATAACTGAATATTGCTGTGTAGATGTCTTCAGGTCAGGACTATTATGTAATGTCAAGTTTAGAGCAGATCAGACATTGTATGCCTGAGTTACAACAGCTTCCTGTTTTGTGGCATTAATCGCATACATTAGCACTACATGGACCTACATGGCGCAATGACTCACTGAATATTGGCATGTAGATGTCATAAGGCCAGGATTATAATAAAACATGTGAAGTTTGGGGCAGATCAGACATTGTATGCCTGATTTATAACAACTTCCTTTTCATGGCGAAACATCAAACTTTATCAGGCCGTCACAGTCACACCTTCAGGGAAAACTCAAGATCTTCACAATTTAGCATCACCAAGGCCTTTACATTTGATCGTGCAAATACGATTTTTATTTGATTAAATCTCTAGGAGGAGTTTGTTAAAAGTAAATTCAAAATATCTCACTTCCAGTTGGTTTTCAGATTTCATACCAGAAGACTTTTTTGTAGGTATTGGGGTGTTACATGTGTGTACCGAAATTTCATACCTGTATGCGAATCGTAGCGGGAGGGGCACTTCATTGAAATGTTGTAGGTGGCGCTGTTGAGCCATTTTGCCATGCCTAATTCTAAAACTCATATGCAGATGTCTTCAGGCCAGGACTCTTATCAAACGTGAAGTTTGGGGCATATCGGACATTGTATGCCTGACTTACAACAGCTTCCTGTGTCATGGCATCAGACATCAGACTTTGTCAGGCCGTCAGCTCAACAGTCAGTGACACGCCCTTCAGTGAAAACTCAAGATCTTCACAATTTAACATCACCAAGGCCTTAAGATTAGACTGACCAAACATGTTGTTCTGGTTAAATATCAATGAGGAGTTAATCACATTGTAAAACAAGGCATTTCATGTTGCCAATAGGTGGCACTATGACTTTAACTGAATATTGGCATGCAGATGTCTTCAAGTCAGGACTCTTATCAAACATGTGAAGTTTGGGGCAGATCGGAAATTGTATGCCCGAGTTACAACAACTTCCTGTTTCTTGGCGAAACATCGAACTTTGTGAGGCCGCCAAGTAAACACCCTCCAGGGAAAACTCAGATTTTCAGATTTTGCTTTTTTTGTAGGTATTGGGCTGTTACATGTGTCTACCGAATTTAATACTAGTACTTGAAACGTAGCTCGAACGAAGCTTAATTGAAATTTTGTAGGTGCCGCTATCGAGCCATTTTGCCACGCCTAAGGGTCCTCACACAATCTGTGCGCAGGCCCAAATAACACTTTAATCCCAAAATTTTCTCTTCTAATGAAGTCCCTGGGAACATGCTGGAACTACAGATCCACTACTCAGTTAGTTATGTAAACACAAATATCTCATGTAGTTTTAACACAAATGAATTAAGTAAACTTCCATTTGAAATATATTAGGTTGATTGAACACAATTAAATTCAGTTTTGACAAAATTAGATAGGTTTAAAGTAAAGTGAACAGAATTTAAATGTGTCATATCATAGATATGGGCCTTTTTGAGTGTAGGCTACATCTTAATCAATCAGATGAAGGCATCACTGGAGACAAGAAGTGAAGCTAACATTGGATTTGGACATGCATTGATGCTCTCCTACCTGGCAATGCATCTTCCAAAAGCAGCTATATTTCGGATTCACCCGAAATCGCATATACTTTCCTACTATATAGTAGGTGAGAAACAGTGTTTGACAAAAGTAGTAGGCCCTATGTCCGAATTCACAGTATGCATAAGATTAGGCAAAAAATACCCTGATGACCTACTTCTTCAGGTGAGAATCTGTGCTTACGATGGACTCTTTACTATCCCATGAGGCCATGGGAGAGGATTTGTGAATGGAGGTGAAGCGATATAACTGAGCTGGTAGGTCATATGATAATTATGGTGTAGTACGACTAGGTTTTTTTTTAGTGGTTGTGAAGTGATTACTTATTCAAAATATGTACCTACTCAAGACAGTATGCGATTTCAGTGTGTGTGCTCTTTAAAGTTCTGGTGATGAGGACTATATGAGTTCCAGGTGTGCATAGTTCAATTCCAGGAAGGATGATAGGAAATGTAGTCCGTAAAATCAGTACTCTGGTGGTGAGTGTGATATAGTCGGATGAGTGAGGGAGTGCCTGGCGTGATTGTGACAATTATTTAATAGAAATGTAATAGAAACTAAATATTTTTTAGACTTTATACATAAAATGTTACTTTTTAAGTTTTAACATGTTCCTTTCAAGCCGCAACAGCAGTCAATTGTGCCAAAAGCAGCAACAGCTGTCGAATTTGGGCAAGAATTAATAATTTCACGCAGAAGTTTAAAATATTCTGGCTGTCCCCTGGAGTTTTTGATGAACGATCATTATTTAGAACGTATCATTTTATTGTTTCCATGCGTCACTGCTTGTCACGTGACACACCACAGTCACAATAGTGCTGTATGACTGATGACCTGCTTTCATTATTTTTTTAAGTATCCTTTTTTAATAAAATACTCACAAATGTGTTAACTATAACATGAAATATCTGTTATTCCAATTGTCCAATATGGGCAAGTGGATGTGTTTTGTTACCTTTATAACAATCACGTTAGTTGAGCTATATGAGCGATGGGCGCCACCATTTTAGTTTGTGAGAACAGTTCAGAGAATCGGTTCTATTGGATTTACAACACTTAAATTAATCCACTTCTCCCGAAATACATGAATAGAGAGCATTTTTAAAGTTACTAGCACAATGTGTATCTGATATGAATAAAACTTTTTGTCTAATTATAATGGAAATTATTGTTATTTCCACTTCCATAGACACCAGTGTGTATTTTACAAATTCTAAATGTATTGTTTTACTAGTACTTATGTGTATTTAAATGTCTGAAATCTAAAATAAACATTATGCGGTTGAAAACACTGAATAGTTGTTGGATATGACAAACACTGAGGGCTGGGCAAAAGGACATTAAGAATCAAGTGATGCACTGACCTCGCTAATCACACCGGTGTGACCGTATGCTTCAGGGACCAGCCAAGATTGATCACACCAGTGTGACTGTATGTGTAAAAGAGTTAAACAGGCTAAAGGACTGGAGAAGTCTGGCATACGTCACCAGAGAGAAATCTGTCATTTCACCAGAAGACTACAACTACAAGGTCCACAATTTTTTTTTAACTTTAAAAAATAATCGTATGCATAAATTAACTCTCACAATAAGATTATTAAGAGGCACTTGGAAAAAAGATGCAATAGAATGCATTTCCATTTGATGCCAACTTTGAAATATAGTTGCCTTCAAAGGAAGGATGTCCCTATAAGAAAAGCATCTGCATTGTTACATCTAGTGACTCTGAATTGATTTCCCTGTGCAAAAGAATGGAAACCAGGTGTGTCGTGGCACAGACCTGTTAAGACCGGCAAAAAATCACATTTTTAACACAAAAACACACACACACAGCAGAGGAAGAGATGTGATTTGAGTTGTATGTCACACTAATGCCACTTGCAGACTTATTAAGCTCTTCACCATGGCGACGATGAGTCATTCGCCAGCTCCAGACCCTTGCCATTGTCACTGTCAGACAGCTTCCAAAAGAAAATAAATAAATAAACACATTAAATGTTTTAAACCACATCTAACACGTCTTACATTAAGTACACATGTCCAGTGTATAAATACAATACCAAATGCTAGTCTACATGACATTCATTTGATTATACTTTTTACCCTGTCCATATGTTGGTCCATCAAGTTGTTGTTTTTGTTTTGTTTTTTAGCCAGTAATGTTTAAATAGGACATAAGAAAACATATTTAGTGTTTATCTATGCCCCAAATGTGGGTGATTTCAGTCAATGACAGCAAGGACTGTAGTTATTTTCATCACATGCGATTATGGCTGACAGCCCATTTTCACAAGCTGCATGATGCACTGTCAATGTTGATATAACTCACATGTCATGCATTTTACCTCGATGCACAGTAATGACCGCCTTTCCCTCGGTAAGGGTCTCGAAGTGCCGATACGTCATTCACATGCCACCTTCTGTGAGACTGGGAGGATTTATAGCATCATATCATGCCATTACCCAACATTCATCATTGTTCACATGGTCCATATCCATAATTATCTCTCAAGCTCAGCAGGGAGAAGCTTTAATATGCATGTGAAAATAAATCTGCATTGTTCTTTTTTTTTCTGAACCTTTCATTGAAGTATAAGAATTTCATTAAAAAATGTCATTATGAAATTAATGTTTTTTCTCTAAAACACATTGGACATAATTAATTGTACCCTTTTATTAAATACTTTTTGCAACCTCACTTTGCCAAGATTACAGCTCTGATTGTTCTCCTCTAATGCCTGATGAGTTTGGAGAAACCTGACAAGAGATCAGAGACCATTCATCCATACAGAATCTCTCCAGATCCTTCAGATTCACAGCTCCATGTCGGTGCTTCTTCTCTTCAGTTCACCCCACTCATTTGCTAGGGTTCTTGTCAGGGAATTGGGCCGGGACTTCATTTCGTGCTGAGTGACACATTTCTGTTTTGATTTTGATGTTTGTTTTTGGATCATCGTCCTGATGGAAGATCTAACTATTATAAGTTTTCTAGCAGAGGCCATCAGATATCAATTTTTTTTATCTGTTGGTATTTAATATAATCCATGATGCCATGTATCTGAACAAAAAGTCCAAGACCTCCAGCCAAAAAAAAGCAACAACAGACCTTCAACATTAAAGATACAGCAGTATATTTAACTGTGGACATGTGGTTCTTTTCTATAGCTGTGCACTAAACCCATCTGATAGGTTTGTTGTAATTTTGTTGTTTCATCTGACCATATAACAAGGTCCCGTTTGATGATCCAGTCGTGTCTGACAGCTGAATATGCTTGTTTTTGTTTTTAGTTTGTTTTATGGATAAGAGCAGAGGATTTTTCTTGAAACCCTCCCAAACAACCTGTGGTGATGGGTGCAGTTTGATTTATGATTTTTTTTTTTCTGACTTATCATCTTTGATCCTTGGAGAGTCTTTGGCCACTCAAACTCTCTTCTTTGCCACACATTAAGACAATATTAATTATTGCCCTGATGGAGGAAATGGGGGTTTTCAATGCTTTAGCTATTTTCTTACAGCCACTTTCTATTTTGTGAAGCACAACAATCTTTTCCTGCACATCAGAACTACATTCTTTGGTTTTACTGATTGTGATGAATGATTAAAGGGTTTGTTCACCCAAAAATGAAAATTCTGTCATTAATTACTCACCCTCATGTCAAGACTGCAAGACCTTTGTTCATCTTTTGAACACAAATTAAGATATTTTTGATTAATTTCGAGAGCTCTCTGATTTCTCCATATTTAGACAGCTATTTAATTAACACTTTCATGGTCCAGAAAGGTAGTACAAACATTGTTAAAACAGTCCATGTGACTATAGTGGTTTAACCTTAAATGCCTCTTACGCAGTTTACATTTTTTTTTTTTGCCACAAAAAGTACTCTCGTCACTTCATAAAAAAAAAAGTTAATTAAATTGCTGTCTATGGAGTGGCCACAAAGCGCTCGGATTTCATAAAAAATATTTTAATTTGTGTTCAGAAGATGAACAGAGGTCTTGCGGGTTTGAAATGACATGAGGGTGAGTAATTATTTTTTGGGTGAACCAACAAACAGGAACAGGAAAAGGAAACTGTAAAAAAGGAAGTCATGGCTAGATAATTTCATGCTCCTGGTCACTCTGGTGTGCTAAAACATGTAAACATGGATGGGAATATACTTTAGAGATATTTTACTCATAAGAATTTCTAGGGGTGGCAATAATTGTGGCCATAGTGTATTGGGGGTTGGATTCACACCCAAAAAATTCACACCCACAGCGACTTCGAGGAGTCAACAAGCCGTGATGTGCATGGAACATCAGGCAGGGGACGTGGCTAACTCTGCATTGGTTGTTAATCCTTTCAGGACGCGTAACGTTTGCTCCCCCCACCTCGGAAAAAGCCGCTCCGATAATTACCCTCATTTTACTTCGGCTCTATCTAATTCTTTCTTTTTGTCTTTTTTATCATCGTCATCTGTCTTTTTCCTTTTACCCGTCTTTATTTATGAGCAGGTGCCACTCGAGGAATTGTTTGGATTGTTTGTCCGCCATAAGCAAAGCTGCACAGCACAGCGGTAATCTTGAGTTTGAACAACGTACGCTCTCGCGCTGTGCATGAGAGGGCTGTGATCAGCGCGCACGAGCTTGATTGACACTGCTAAGACACTCCTCCTGGCTCTGATTGGTTGTTTCTTACCGGGAGCCGTGTGTTTCTGCAAATGTCAATAGGACCACTGGGAGGAGCCAGAGGAGCTTAATTTTTTCCACATGATTATCTGTTTCATATTCTACTGTCAGGACATAATGACAGGTTTAACAAATATGTAAAAAAAAAAAAAAAAAAACTTTTTTACAAAAGTTACCAACTGCAGCTTTAACAGACCTTTTTTTATCTTTGGCTATCAATAAGAAGCTTTTGCAGGTTGGGTTTCAATTGATGGAAGATAAATAGTCCACTTAATCCCGTGCTAATGTATCCTGTACTGTTTTATTAACTGACAAATGGTTCCAAATGATTTAATGTGTTGTCCAGCTTTAGCTGTCTGAATGAAAAGACTCAACTCTAAATAGCGCATAATAAAAAATAAAAAATACGAATGGTTCCAACTCATTTGCCTCCTGAGAAATGTAGCTAAACTAATAGCTTTGCTCCTTGAAGCGACACAACTGCCCAACACTGATATGCCAGATTTCCTGCTGCCTCTATTTCAGAAATAGAAGGAGAAGCTTCAGTAACAGTGTAACACACACACACACACACACACACACACACACACACACACACACACACACACACACACACACACACACACATGTTTGTTTTTGTGAAATGTGGGGACATTCCATAGGCGTAATGCATTTTATACCGTACAAACCGTATTTTCTATCCCCCTACACTGCCCCTGCCCCTAAACCTACCCATCACAGGAGACTGTGCAGTTTACTTTCTGTGAAAAAAACCTCATCCTGTGTGATTTATAAGCATTTTGAAAAGTGAGGACATGGGGAACGTCCTCATATTTCACCCTGTTTTTGTAATACCTATGTCATACCCATGTCATTATACACATTTGTGTTCTGATATTTCACAAAAACATGCCCACACACACACACACACACACACACACACACACACACACACACACACACACACACACACACACACACACACACACACACACACACACACACACACACACACACAAGCACAGCCATAATCTCCTCTGTAACAGCAGGTGATAAGCTAAGCCATTGGGGTAAGAAAGGATATAATCTCAACTACTTCCCTGGACACTTTTCTTACAAAATAAGACTCTAAAGCCAGTCTATTAATTTCCTTGTTAAGAGTTTGAACCTGTGCAATATTCCCTGGTGGGTTTACAAAAAAACACACACACACACACACACACACACACACACACACACACACACATCTAAATGTAGAGGAGAGAAACACGGATCCTGAAAGGATCTCAGACAGAGGTGTAACTTTCCACTATTGCATTTTAAGAGGCCATACTTATGCAGATATGCTAATTAGAGATGCACAACACAAGCCTTTCCATCTAATGAAAATTAATTTAACCCTGCCAGGGAAAAAGATATCATCCACTTTGGCTCGGATATAAGGATCCCAGACAAAGGAAAACGCAATTTATTCATGCCTGACATATCTGTCCACATCTGCAGAGGTCAAGCAAATAAAATTGCAAATTGATTCCCTCTCCATAATTGGGAAGCACTGTGTGTGGAGGAGAACCAGATGCACATCTCTGAAGACTGCCAGTTTCAATAAGTGTCAAGGAGGACTTTCTTGCGTCCACGTAAGCAGAAGACACTTCTAGGTCCTGAAGAAGGCTCTTCATATGGTCACTGACAAAAATATCAATCTTCACATACACTCAGAGGATCTGGAAGAGAAGACTGTATACGTTGAGTGCTACTACAAGGATTAGACTATACAGATGACAGACAGTGTGTGTGTGTGTGTGTGTGTGTGTGTGTGTGTGTGTGTGTGTGTGTCAGGTGTGCGGTCTTTGTATACAGTAAAAAACGTTGGGTTATTTCTTTAACCCAACTGTTGGGTTACATATATCGGGTCAATATGTTGGGTCATTTTAACATTGTTGGGTTATTTTTACTAATAACCCTGCCATTGGGTTAAATACGGTTTCCCCAGCGACAGTTCAAATTTGTGAAGTGAAGCAAAGACAACAATTGAACCTCTTCCATTGAATGAAAGTTCAGTAAAGGTGAGTATTGAAATAAGTTGTACACAAAAGGTTTTTATTTTTAAAGACTAGTTTACTTTTTTGATTTTGTTGTTGTTGTTCATTCTAATGCAGAGGAAGGAGTTAATTTATGCTGCTTGATGACCGTGGTTTTTTGACTCTAGTCCTGGTGTATCCCCAATAGTACGTAATTTGGACATCTTCCTTATCTGATGCACATTTCCGGTCTTGGAGTCTCTCTACTAACAAGCTGGTAAGTTTAATAATGATTAGAGAGCCCAAATGTGCAGTGCTGGGGCTACTACAGAACCAGGCTGTTTGGGTAACAACCTGTATATTACTTAAGTATGTGTACTTTTAACCCAACTGTTTTTTAACCCAATGCATTAGGTTAAAATAACCCAACGTTGGGAAGGTGTTATACCAACCCACAGTTATACCAACATTTTTAAGTGAGTATGAACTAAATTTACCAACAAAGATGGCAAAACCTACATATAGCAAACAAAAAAGTATGTGAAAAAGTAGTATTTCCAAATGCATATTCAAAAACAGTAGGTGAAAAGTACCCAGATGACCTAATACTTCCGCTGAAAAATTGTGATTGTCATGTGACAGTATTACAACTGATTCTGTGATATGATGGATGTAGTATATCCAAATTACACTCATAATGCATACATTTATACTTTATAGAATGTGCTTCATTAATCGTTGCAAATGTACTACTTACTCACACAGTATGCGATTTCGGGGACAGTGCGTTTTAAGCCAAAGTAAAGTAGGCAAAGTAAAGGAGAGAAGAAAAAAACACATACTGTATGATCAACCTCTGCAAACAAACAACTAGCACATTATTAAACTTCACCAAGCCTGTTGCTCCCAAGACCAAACGGTAACGCTTTAGATTACCACCCGAAAACGAACTGCATAATTGAAGCGAATTTTCAGCATAACTTCCGGTAATTATAGAGTATGTGTAGGTACAATTTTGTTCCCTTGTACCTGTGTGTGTGTGTGTGTGTGTGTGTGTGTGTGTGTGTGTGTGTGTGTGTGGACTGGTAATCCTACGGTATGGGGACAAAATGTCCCACAAAGATGGCAATATCCAAATTTTTGTCCTTGTGGGGACATTTTTTTGGTCCCCATGAGGAAAACATCTTATAAATCACACTAAGTGATGTTTTTGAAAAAGTAAAAATGCAGAATGTCTCCTGTGATGGGTAGGTTTAGGGGCAGGGGCAGTGTAGGGGATAGAAAATACGGTTTGTACAGTATAAAATGCATTACGCCTATGGAATGTCCCCATAAAACATGGAAACACAACATGTGTGTGTGTGTGTGTGTGTGTGTGTGTGTGTGTGTGTGTGTGTGTGTGTGTGTGTGTGTGTGTGTGTGTGTGTGTGTGTGTGTGTTACACTGTTACTGAAGCTTCTCCTTGAAGTCTTGGAGAACATCAGTGAAAACAAAGACAGAGTCCCTTGAGTCCTGACTGACGGGTTAGTGGTTTGAGTAAATAGAAATAGAAGAGTAAGCAACAAGACAAGAGTAGTCACAGTGATTCAGTGAGAGAGAGAATGTGGGAGATGAGGAGGATAATAGTAAAGAGACGAGAGATGTGTTGCATGATTCACAAAACATGATAGTGGATGATATGAAGTGGCCTATATTTTTTTTAAGTTAGAATGAATACAAATACAGCTGGTCTATATTTTAATATAAACAACTGTGGCCATATTAAATGTTACAAACGTATAGAAGCTATCAAGCATATGTATGAAACCATAAGGATTATACAGTTCTACAGCATGATTTTTACATGATTTTACAAAAAGTTCAAGTTCGGTTTGCTGTACAAGGGTACACAATAAGAATGATGAGAAACACACAATTAGAATCACCATAAGAACAGACAGAACTACACATTAAAATCCAAGTGAAAAAGATGAGTTTTAAGACTTTGAACAGATAAAGTGGAAGCTGTTCTAATGTGATTATGTAGGTTATTCCAAAGAGTGGGACCAGCCACTTCAAAAGTTGTATTTCCTCTGGTCTTTAGGTGGGTTCTTGAGATCTGGAGGAGGTTCTTGAGGACTCACAGGCAAGTCAATTTGCATAGGCATAACAGTGGAAGGAAATGCCATGTTTCCTAAAAATAGATCCCAGGGGAAGTAAATAAAGAGAAAAAAGAGCAGGGGCTAAAATAGAACCCTGAGGCACACCACACCTTAAATTACCTATAGAGGAGTTAAAGCTTCCTATTTTGAAAATCTTCTATTTGTTAAAAAAATCATTTAAACCAAGTGTCAATGTGTTTAACTCTTTTTGCATTAGGAAGCAGTGTCTGTGTGACCTTAAACCGAGATGGAGGTTGTGACAGCTGTGAAGGGCAGCTCAGTCTTGTTAAGGCTTAGCTTGTGGTGACGAGTAGATATCCATGTTGAAGTCTGGCCTGAAATGTTCTCAAAAAAGTATAAGGTTCAGAATGGGCTGTTGCTGGCAGAAATTAAATATGATGAAATGATTACAGAAGAACCAAGTGATTTGTTATAGCTTAGTGGCAATGGCCAAGACCACATTCCCTTGAGTGAATGGATACAAGATAGATCTTTCCAGCTGACTTGATGGACCTGTTGTTCTGGTAGAATACAAACCAGGAATGCACTGATCCAGAAATGCTCTTTACCAAGATACCAGGGTGCAGGGCATACTATTACAACAAATATAAATTATTGATGTGCATTACTATGCTTATCAAATATGTGATTATATGTTGTAATCAACCATGTCCTCGTCATGTTTTTAGTGAGTGTGAAAAAGCTGACTATAGACCTTCATGTAATAAGATAACTCATTCATAAAAAAACTAAAACTGTTTTGTTTAACAGGATACGGTGTCAATTATTTGCTTCAAATATCGAGGATGTATTATATCATATAGGGACATAAAGATGGTTTAAGTTTAGCGATGACTTCCTTTACTGATTGTAAGAAGACAAGCTCAAAGTAGTAGCTACAAGAGGCTGATGGATTCAAGAACATCAACACTTCCTAATCTGTTACCTCAGAAATCTTCAGAGTTCAGAGTTGGAGGAAAGAATATACAGAAGGGTTTAGCACTGAGTTTAAAACAGAGAATTTAACTTTAGGAGTGTGGTATGTTTTTCAATCATATTTGAAAAATAGGTGGCTTTAGTACAGTGATGGCATAACCATTTTAATTTGATATACACTATTATTCTTACATAGATTGATATATTGAGATCATTCACTGTCATTCTGGTTTTGAACCTTTTCACTCCGACGCCCTCCACTGTCCATATTTGAAGTTTCCATGACTTTTCCAGTTATTTGTGACTACCAGCGTGGCTGGATCATTTCTTCTTTCAGCTATTACTGATGCACTTGCAGTTATACACGTCCTTCTAGTGCGTATATATATTAGAGGTGGGCATAGATTAATTTGTTTAAATCTAGATTAATCAAGATTAATTTTGGAATTTTTGAATTCTGCCGGAGGATTCAGAATATGTGTGCTACTCAAATAATGACTGGTGCTTTCACACTTGGTTCAATTGCCTGACCGAACCCAAGTTCGATTGCTCCCCCCTGCTGGACCGTGTTCATATTATATTATTTGGATCTGAACCGGGGTGCGTTTGCATCATCAGAGCAGCAGCTGTTTACCCGTTGCTTGGCAACAAAGGCGAGCGAGAAGGTGGCAAAATGAATAGCATTGTTCACCTAACTTTTCATATTTTTGTTTTTGAACCATTGGTTTTGTTACCAAAGCTTCAGTATGTAATGACACTTGCGTCTATCTGCCGAGAATGTACTGCAAATGCTCTTAAGAACGCTGAAGATGAGCAGAAATTAGATTTACAGCGTGTTCTGTGTGAACGGTTCCTAAAAATGTTTGGGCATAATGGATTAGCACTTGCCCTCTGACTTCAGGGAGAAACAGCTGTCTTTTCAGCGCTATGACCGGCCTAAGGAAAAAAACATTCATATCCACCCTGAATCAGATATGCAGATCAAACATGTTTTTTTTTTTTACATGTCAGCTTCTGTCACTGTACATAAAAGGTCAGAAATCAGTCATAGTGAAATCTACAAAATGAGAACTTCAGGTTATTTGTATGGTAGCTATGCCATAAAGTGTTTATTTCTGAATGTAATTGTTGTTGGTACATTTTACCAGTATTACTATACTTTAAATAGCCTTCAAAAAGCCTTTTTCCAAAAGGTACATCTTGAAAAGGGGAAGGTTGGGGTGGTCTTGTCTTACATATTCGTAATAATACGGTAAATTACTTTGAGGTCTAGAATTCACACTTCAAAGTATCAAAGTGACACTGTAGGAATCCTGCTTCTTCAAAGAATAACAAACAAAAATGTTAATTGTATTGCTTGTTTTGTCATATTTTAAATAATTGTAGTCATCTTATGGCCCCTTCAAAGTTTGCAGAGGCCCTAAGTTGAGAACCATTGCAGTGGAGAGCATCTGATTGGACACAAATCTGGACACGCCTATGAGTGCAAGATGAGTCATTAAAACTTGTGGTGCACAGTACAGTAAATTTTAAATGCATATAGCTGTTAAAAACATTTTGGCAGTACATTAGCATAGATTTAAGCTAATACTCATGTGCAAATTTTGATTCTGATTTTTAGGTGTTTTTCAAGGAAAAGCTGCCTCCTTTATGTTTATTTTACCGGCCGAGCCCATGTTGAGAACAGCCCCAGTGGTAAATCAAGGTTAAACAGACAGCATCACAGAACACTGCATCTTTTTTCATGTCGGTAATTTCCTTTCCCTCCACTGGGTCTCTGCCGCTCTTCCAAACGCGTTTAATGCCAGTTGGAGAGCGATATGATGGAGCCCACAATACTATCCATAAAGATTAACATTTCCCATTTTCAGACCAAGACCCTTCCATGTTTTATTCATGGAAAAGCTTGAGCTGTGTGGTCCAGAATTCTATGAGATTTAGGTGGCGTACCAGTCGATTTGATCTTCCTTCCTACTCTTTTATTCATGAGATTCTCTCTCTTCCTCAATGTTTGAGGAGGTAAATTAGTGGCCACTCCAGCTCTGGTGACTGTGGCTCTACAGCGAGAGCTGAATGATGCCAATTTGTTTTTGTAGGAGCAAATATAAATCATTGAGTAATAGATAGCATACATGCGCAAACATTCAAACACAGAATACATACACATAAACAAACATGAGCAGTCATATACAGGTGACTGCAAACACAAAGAACAAAACAATCTGGTAATGACATATGCTAATCAGTTGACAGAACACAGAGGAAAGAGCTGTCTGGCCATCTGATTAAAGGATTAGCATAACACTGACCACACACTCATCACAAAATATCTGGAAAAGGCCAATGGTAGTTCAAAAGTTTCACATAAATCACTGGTATTTACAGCCCTCAAGGTTATGTGCATGAATGGTTTAAAAAAGCGAATTTCTGGCCTGTGTTGCATATACTAGTGGACCCAAATTTTACATGCTACAAGCGGTGACCCAACACAGTACCGATATATCATACAAAAGTGTTCTTAAAGTCACAATGAAACAAAATTAGCGACAGATCTTTTCTTCCATGTTGAAGAAAAGTAAAAATGTAGGGCAGGACTTGGTTATTTCCATTGTTGCTGATCCTGATCACATGAAGGCAGATCTGAATGTTAGTTTGGCTGCATGATATTTCGAAATTATCAAAATATCGAAAAAGTACATATCACAATATTGCAACTGTTTTACATAACGGAGTGATTTTAATACAATAACAACATTGCTGCATCCAAAATTGAAGACTTCCCTATTATATATAATGCAAAAACAGATTAGTAAAAGAGTAGTACGTCAGAACACACAGTACTCGAAAAGTAAGTAAGTGAAAAGTACCCGGACAACATAATACTTTCTCTGAGATTCTGGAGTGTGCATTTGATGGACACTTTACTATCCAATGAGGCCACTGAAGAAGATTAATGGATGACAGTGCAGCAACTCAACTGATGTTTTGGATTTGGATTTTTCTGGAAACACTTCAGGAGTTTCAAAGTCTGAGAATGATTGGAGAAGTCAGAAATACGTCAGCAGAGAGAAGTCGAACATTTTCACTGGAAAAATAAATAAATTAATGAAATATATTTTCTAAAATGTTTCTAAAATGCTGATGATTCCATGTCCTTGGAAACCAATAATTCAATAACTTTTAATTTCAACAACAAAAGATATGACCAGCATTTTCTCCATTGTATAATTTGATAAGGAGCTTGTTTACTTTGTAAGCTATTTTGCTGCTGTATGGGACCCTATCAGAACAGACCTCTGACCAATGTTTGGGTCATGACCCACCAGTTCATTGCCTCACAATCCAATAGTCAGGATTGTGAGAGGTGAGAGACATACACTGTCCTCAGTTCATCTTTAACTCTGCAGGGAGATATATAGTGTGTATATATATATATATATATATATATATATATATATATATATATATATATATATATATATATATATATATATATATATATATAGTGAAAGGCAGGAGAGTGGTTCTGAGTGTCTCTAGGGGCTGATGGCTCCATTAAAGCTAAAATGTCACTCAGCAAAACAAGCTCCTGCCTCACATGACCCAAATACACCGCTGTTAGTCAACAAACTGTTTGTTTCATTCCCAAATGCTGCAAATTATCCACATCTCTCTTTAATGTGCTTACAATTAGTTTAATTTATGTAGCATTTATGTAGCTGTCTTATTAAAAGTTTTCCTCATTATAAGTTTTATCCCTAAACAAATGAATCATACTTCTAAAAAAAAAAAAATAAAAATGAATTCGATTAAATTACAGACTGCACATTTATAAATGTAAAATAGCATCTGTAACTAAAAACTAATTCGATCAGAATCTGTTTAAATAGCCAATAACAACCTGGACATCATTTCCTCTTTTGTATGACATATTAAATAAAGTGAACAGACTACCTGAATTACACTGTGGCATTAAAGCAAATATGATTATATAGAAATTAAGGAGTTAAACAGGAGTTTACAGAAGTTGACCTTTATGGAAGCAGGTATTATGCGGGAAAATGTCCAACCAACAGCCAGATAATATAACATACTTAGCCTTCATTACACAGTACACACACACATAACAGAACTCCACAAACCGTTGTAGTATAAGGTGACACCATTAAATCATGTTCAGTTTTAGCCATAATATGCAATAATATATGAGCAAAAGAACAGAAAGCTTTCTGTTAAGGATCATTAAGCACATGCAGTATCTGTTGCCTTGGTGCAGTGATACTGTAACGGAAGCTCTTACACTCACTGATGTGTGACTGATATATCTGCATATAAACATGTTGCAGACCATGGGGAATGCTAAGAGGCTTTAGAGAGGAGATAAAAGTTACAGGCCTATAGTATGAAGGGCTTGCTTGGAATATTTGATTGTACTTTAACTGCCTCACTATGAATTGATCTTTATTAAAACAGTTTGAATTAAGATTTGAGATCAAAGATTGTAAATAAGATTACACAGTGTGCTCTGCACGCACACAAGGTGTTAAGACGCCCTGCTGTTTCTGGTATTGATGGAAAACTAAACTGACAGTAGCAAAAGTCAAACAAGCATGAAGCATTATCTACTGGACCTACATCATAATTTTCAATCAGTCATAAAGGCCAGTTCACCACACTGACAGACACCGACAGATGGCAACAGACACTTTGCATGTTTTTTTTTTCTTTCTTGGATTAGTGTTACCCCTATCAGTGTCTTGGTGTGTTTCGGAGCTTGTTTTCTCCGACTGAACATGCTGAATTGGTGCTTGTTCGGGTTGTGGAATGTTTGAGATATGACGTACTGTAAAGGTGTTCCCTTTCAGTCGGTCACGTTCAGCTTAACGTCTCCGTTCCCTCCTTCAGGGAATGAGGTTTACATACGTAACCGAGATGATTGTCGGTATTTGTTGCTGTCTGCCTTTGCAGTGTAAATCTGCCTTAAAGAGAGAAGAAAAAAAAGTCACTTCCAGGAAATAGGGCAATCATTTAGATGACAGGCTCTGGAAATTCAGAAATTACTTTAAAAAAATAAATAAAAAAATAAAAATATATATATTGTTTTTGCATTGTGCATGCAGGAATCCAATATAAAAAATATCAAGGATTGGTTCCAAATTATGAGACAAATTTCAACATGAATCCATTAGGATTTTTGGACTAGGAGAGAGTTGTTTGAGAAAGTTCCTTCACACTCAAAAGTGTCTTTGATATATTGAAAAGTTCTGAATGCCATGTCAATGAATGGAAGAGGAAATTCAGACGTGGGCTGGAGAACTCTGAAACGATGGAAAGTTTACTCAAAACCACATCTGTGACCGAAGGCATTAGCCTTTAGAGTCCCATCACTTAAATTTTACCGCAAGCCATCCCTGTTATTTCTCTCTCCCGGAGGTCGTTAAAGCTTGTCATAATCAAGGAGAAAGGCTCTGTGACCTTCTGCTTTGACATTTCTGTCACTTGGCAATTGTATAGCAAGAACACCTGAGGGAGGGGGTGTTGGGGGAATGGGTGAGACAGGCTTGACATTGGACAATAAGTGTAAACAGTACATCATCCAGAGATGCTGAAGAAAAAAGAACTAGAAAAACAGATCGTTCCATCACAGCCTTGATTGCAGGAGGAAGCGATGCTTTTATGTCTCTGCGTGGATAGCTTCCCAAGTTAAATGCATCAGAAAATTATACATAAAATCTCAATTAGATATCAGTGACAGGAATATAAAATGATCATCAATTAATGTGTTTGTGTTCAATGTTCTTTGATTGTGATTGCTTTTGCAACCACAAGTGCTTGATATTCACAACAGTTATCGCCACCATTGGACAACATTCATATTAGTTGTCTCTAACTACTACAGTAGTGGAGGAGGGTATATTTGTTTTTCAAAAAATCTAAATATGAGGAAAATATTTTAAATAAGAGGGAAGAACAACACACTAAACTTGGTTAAAGTATTTGTCTGACAAAATTATTTAGGCAAAAACTATACAAATTTATTTAACTTAGCCTATTTAACAAAATAAAAATGCATAGAAAAGCAAAAAGCTCACAGGAAAATTATACATAGACTACAACATAATCAGTTTTATAATATCTATCTATCTATCTATCTATCTATCTATCTATCTATCTATCTATCTATCTATCTATCTATCTATCTATCTATCTATCTATCTATCTATCTATGTATATATATATATATATATATATATATATATATATATATATATATATATATATATATATATATACTGATATATATATATATATATATACACCAGTCTCACCTGCTCCATCCACATCTCTCGTTCGTCTTCCTTGTCACAGACTCCAATCCTAACTATGCAATATGCTTATTTTGTTATTGTATTGTTGTTTTGCAAAACACTTTTGGTACTATTGAGGTGGGATAAGAGTAAGGTTAGGGACAGGTTTGGTGGTATGGGTCGGTTTAAAAAGGGTGGGTTAAAGGGGACATATCATGCCCCTTTTCACAAGATGTAATATAAATCTTTGGTGTCCCCAGAATGTGTCTGTGATGTTTCAGCGCTAAATACCACCCAAATAATTTATTAATACTTGTCAAATGTGCCCCTACTTGGGTGTGAGAAAAAAACTCGCAGTTTTCGTGTGTGTTCCTTTAAATGCAAATGAGCTACTGCTCCCCACCCCCTTCCAGCGGTTCCTTTTCATGAGCTTCGGATACAACGTCGACAACAAAACAAATCTCATTAATCCTAAATGTCAGAAATAAACAGCGATGTGTGCAGTCTTACACGTTTGAACCAGGGTCAGACACAGATGGAGAGACTCAGGAAGAGGTTGTAAAAAAACAAACATTTGCAAACATTCACAAAATAAGAAGTGCCATCCTTACTTGTTCGGGATATAAAGTTAGAGTACAAAGCGTTGGGAACCATCTATCAGAAACAACTTTTTCGCAAATCCATGGTTGTACTGACCCTCCTTGGTGAAGTCACGCTGAAATTTGTGCAAATACATAAAATGTCCTTCAAAAATGAAATGTTACCACTGTGTCCTCAGTGGCTCAGATGTTTGTTGATACATCCAAAAACAGAACATTTTAAATGTTTTTGGCACATACATTGTAATAATTTACCTGGCTGATACAGCATAAAGAGGTGAGAGATACACTGTCCTCAGTTCAGTAAACAGAAATGGCTGTGCTTCTCACTCAGGGGTGTGTCTATGCTAAAAGGGCAGATCATGAACAGTCATGGGCAGGGTTTCTCTACTCTTACATAGGAGTAAGGGGGGAAATCTGGAACAGCCTGTTGTGAGAGATTGATAATTGATGGAGATTATAAAAAAGTATTTTACAATTTTTATAGGCTGGTTGTTTACACAAATTGTGGACACACTTCTGTGTTCACTTCAAACATCTTATAAAATTGAATTTTGCATAATATGTCCCCTTTAAGGGAGTAAAGGATGGGTCAACCGTGCAATTATACAGTAGATATATTTACAGAGAATAATTACAGCTGTGGTTACATGCAGCTTGGTCAAATTCTGTTAAGATTTTTTTTTTGAATCTGTCAATCTTTTTTAAAGGCAAGATAGTCAGTGAATGAAAACTTAACTTTAGAGGGATAATTCACAGCTGAAAGGATGGGCTTTTAATAAAATGTGTCTCTCTATGAAGTAGAAAGACAAATTTGCTTTTAAAATATGGAAGTACGGTCTTTAGTTTTCACAAAAGCTCTGGAGCTGTCAAATGTAGTAGTAAAACATGTCATTCTGATCCAGCAGACTTTTGCTGACAAATAAATTATATATTTATATTGTAGTAACATGGTGAACAGGTACATTCTAAATGGTATCAGAATGTTAGTTTTTGGGTGAAATATCCCTTTAATAAAAAAAAATCTACTGGTAATATTCGCAAAATAGACTGATAGACGGCTGCACATTGCACAGGATATGACTAGGTAATAAGCAACTGGGGAAATATGACTACAGACATGACATTTAGTGTTTGTGTGTGTGTGTTTAGCATGCATATTTAATACTGTAATCCAAAAGACTCCTAGTTAAAACTCGACATTCAGGCAAAAGTGCATGGAAATATCTCTCACTGCTCACTAACACGCTGCAGCCAGATGAGAAAGTGGCCATGTCATATCTTAGTGTATGTTAACCTATAGTAGCCAACAGGATATGGTGGGAAGTGTATTATCATGCTCTAATGCATAGCATGTATTTTTGTGTGTGCATACGGCACATGAGCATAATGGTGCTCGCTGCGGCAAGGGTTTGATGTCTGTGTGGGTGTTAGAAATGTAACCCTAGGGGAACGATCTACACATGATTAAAATACATCAGAGAGATAAAGTGATAGCAGAAGACAGTGAATAATAATAGCCATGAATAGATTTTGAGAGCCTTACGTAAAATAGAATGTGTTCCAACACAAGCTTCTATACACACAAACACACATTCGAACGAATGTAATTACTCACTAAATTGAGGCAGGTGCCGAGATCCAAGCTCCTAATTGAAGCATTAGTGAAGGTTGCTTGTTACCGCCATAATGATTCTGTGTGATCAAGAGAGCGTGAACAGGTCATAAAAGGGTTCATAAATAAACTTGTGTGTAATCGAGTCCCACAGACCATGTTTGAAAGCTAATGATTTTCATCTATCTATCTATCTATCTATCTATCTATCTATCTATCTATCTATCTATCTATCTATCTATCTATCTATCTATCTATCTATCTATCTATCTATCTATCTATCTATCTATCTATCTATCTATCTATCTGTCTGTCTGTCTGTCTGTCTGTCTGTCTGTCTGTCTGTCTGTCTGTCTGTCTGTCTGTCTGTCTGTCTGTGTCTATCTAACATGGTTAAAAATAGTTAAGTCAGCCTTTAGTCATTTCAGTCCCAAGCTATGAACTCTCTTCCTGACAACCTACAAGCAAAAAGTATCTTTTAAAACGTATCTCAAAACACATTTGTTCACTAGGGCCTTTCCTTCCTTCGTTGTATTGTTTTATTTTACTTTCTTACACAAAATGGTGCTAAAATAGCACTAAACGTGGTTCATTGGCTTGTAATCATTGGGGAACCACTTTAAGTGCTATATTGCACCTATCTTTAAAGGTGCTATAAAAAAAAACCTTTGTCAAATGCGCTACGTAGAACACTTTTCCACTAAATGGTACGGCTCGGTATGGTTTGTTACACGGCACTTTTCCACTGCATGGTACAGCTCGGTACGGCTCACTTAAACAGTACCACCTCGGTTGGGGTTCCAAGCGTGCCTTACCGATACTAAAATGTGATGTAAACACTTCAGATCACTGATTGGTCAGAGAGAATCGTCACTACTAGCGTCATTGGATTTGTGACACCAAACCTGCTAGCAGGTCCAGAGGTTTTGTTGGCCTGACCCCATCATGTAACTTCGCTGATGTTCTCGTGTCTGAATTGCAAACCCCCATGATCCACA
Source organism: Gobiocypris rarus (assembly GCA_023029165.1). Classification (NCBI taxonomy): domain Eukaryota; kingdom Metazoa; phylum Chordata; class Actinopteri; order Cypriniformes; family Gobionidae; genus Gobiocypris; species Gobiocypris rarus. Next base: position 22,334,907 of record CM040933.1, read on the forward strand.
TCTAGTGTAAAGTCTTCTCAGAAGAGTGGATGCTGTTATGAAGGACCCATGCTTTTAAAATAAAATGCATTCACATATTGTATAGGTGTGATGTTGGGATATTCAGGTTTTCATATATATTTGGCTATATAGTGTAGCTTCTACATTATTCAATCCCACATTGATTCATCTTCTTCGTTCATCTAACTAAAAGAGTGTGTACAGCAAGATCTACAAGCGCTTGAGAAAAACAGCCGAGACCTACTTCTAATTTAATCTGTTATATCACAGACTTATATTTTCAAGACATTTTCCTGAGTCCACATGAAATGGGAAATAAGATGGGTCTGAGCAACCATGTTGCCATGGCAACAGAAAAGAAAACATCAAATATTGATGAAATGCAACAGGAAATAGAGTTGTGCATATGTCTCATTTTGAGAGTGTGATTGTTTGATTTTGTAGTTAGCACTTGAACAAATGAAGTCTGTGTGGGCCGTAACCCACCTACAGCTGTCTACCATGTGCTGTTTTAACCTGCAAGTGCAAAAATAAAAGACAAATATGATTTTTGTTTATTTTTAAATATATACCTCCTGGTGCTGCAGAAAAAACTGTTGGAACATCCAGTGTTGGGAAGGTTACTTTGGAAATGTAATAGGGTACAATATACACTATAAAAAAACACTATAATGTTCATGTCTCAGCAATTATTCACAAAATTATTTTAAATCTGGATGAGGAATAGAACAGCTCTAAGTGTAACCTTTCATTAGAGCCCAAAACAATGTCTGTACATAATAGCATTCAAGAATAGCAACATTGTATGTGTCAATGGTTAGAAAGGGTCATTTGGAGTCTCCAAGAGGCTTTTTTTGGAAAGCGCTTACACATGAATTTAGATAAGCATGTGCAAAACACTCATTTTCTAAAGGTATAGTTATCAAATAAGAAATTGGACTTGGTAAGGCTTCATGCTGTGATCCCATTGTGTTTTCCAGCTAATAGCTCCCAGCTACAGTCATATGCAGGCATCTTTTTACAATTTTTTTTTTTTTTTAGCGAATTACATATTTTCTTTTTTCAGTGTTTTCAAAGTTCTATTACTCAATACCAGTATGACTTGCAGTGATTCTGAATTAGATTGTCACCTTTTAAAAGAGACCAAAAATATGCATATACTCCAAATGGTTCAAGAACAGCATGCAATTTACTTTGGGTATGTTTTTTTTAGGCGTTTAAGGAAATTTTGTAGGAATATTAAACCCAGCTGGCATTTTAACGTTGAGTCACTGTTGAATCAACGTCAGGTGAACCATAATAACTGGTGGATAACCATTGAATTTTGTTTAGATTTTGCAAATCTTTTCATCCATCCATAAATCCATCCATCTAGCCAGTCAACAAAATGTTTATGGTTGTAGTCATGGTTGTAAAAATAAAATTGATTTGACGTACAGCTTAAAAATTGTTGATATTCCTATGTAGAATCTGTGGTGAGTTAAAAACACCACTTCAACTATTTGGTGTCCCAACGTTGTTTTGACGGTGAATTACTATCCATGTTCTTTCCGGACACGCACTGTATACTGTGCATACATTTTCAATGGAGGGACCGAAAGCTCTCGGACTAAATCTAAAATATCTTAAACTGTGTCCGGAGATGAACGGAGGTCTTACGGGTTTGGAACGACATTAGAGTGAGTCATTAATGACAAATGAGTTTTCTTTAAAAAAACTCATCAAGAGAACTAACCCTTTAAATAGTCAAAACGGGACAAACCAATAAAGAGATTTGTCCACTAGGTGGCACTTACGGTTAACATTCATCATAGGAGATGCTTCCTCAGATTCGACATTGAAACTTTCGATGTTGATAGCATTTTTAAATTTGGGAAACATATTTTACACTTGAACTGTTATATTCAGGGTGCCGCCAGAAATTCTGGGCCCTATGGAAAACAAAATTTCTGGGCCCCCTACAATTTTACAGATAAAATTTAACCCAATAAACATGCCCTGTATACTTTAAAAAAGATACTTAGCACATTGCATAGTTAAAATGTCTAAAGATGAGTACAAAGCCTACAAAAACAAGAAAAAAATATAGAAAGATGTACTTGTTTACATAAAAGGGAGAACATTTATTATCTCAATTGCAAGCATAACAGAACATAACATAATGTCTTAATATAAAATATTAAAATATCTATTTTGTAAACTCCTTATAGCCAGGTGTTACTACACATGTTTTATTCCATTTTATATTATATTATTTTTTCAGGGGCATTTTGTTCATATTAAGAACATCAAGTGACGCCCGTTTCACACATACTCTGTCTGCAGGGAGTATGCGGTGGGTATTTTTTTCCGTACCCATGTTAACGGATTACAGCTTTCACACTGCACGCGGATGCTGTCCGGCCGTGCGTTCTAGGTGTGATGCGTCTGCAGCAGTGCGGCGATCGTTTCCGTACAGAGTCTATTTTTTGCTGTGCTGCACTACTGCATTAAAGTGACAGAACATTGTTCGCATTAAAATAAACATGTACTGATGCGAAAATCATAGTAATTTCACCACATATGCATATAATTTAAAGTCTACTTGTTACTAAGTCTACACATGGCTTTTTCTCTCTTTTTTGGGTAAAGCAAGGAATGGAAACAACACCTTACCTGACATTTAGGTAAAAAAAATGTAACATAATGGATAGCACTCGTCCTTTCTTGGAGATTAAAAAAATAAAGTTCTTTATGATCTGTAGGATTCCTTTTAAAGGGGTTTAAAAACGAAAGAAAAGAAGAGAGTCGGCTGTTTTTTAATAGCATATTGTAAGTTTCTAATTTAAAATGCTTGTGAGTTTAGGCTATAAACAATGTTTAAATGTTTTGCCACTTGCGTGAGCTACATCTAAAGTATAGGCTATATAAATATGAGTGCTTTAAAACCTGACATCTATGAAATTGTAAACAAAGAGAAATGCAATTGCCATGTTCAGTAACAACTTTTAGATTTGAAATGAAAAATAATGAATTAATGCTGTGTTTGTGGTATACAACCGCAGATCAGTTGCGCACTGCAAACGCAGCATATGTGAAAGCACAACAGCTCGTGCTGCTCCGGCACCGAATACACACCGCAACATGCACTGCAGACGGAGTAAGTTATGTGTGAAACGGGCGTAAGACAGCATCAATCGTAGCAGCAGCACTGTCACTTCACAGAACATACGACACACACGGCAAACTGATATTGTAGTTTTTGTTTATCATTCATGTGGCGAACACAGTAGATAAGACGTGTTTAGAGGCTTCATTCTTTGTGAAGTTTCGCGCTCAGGCTCACCTTGTTCGTCTGGGGGATGTGGGACGTGGGGAGGAGAGCAGCAGCCACTGAATCTGTGTCTACGAGACATGATAACCCGAAGACAGCACAGCAGATATGTAATGTTGGATGTAAATCATAATTCAGTAATTATTTTACTAAGCTAGCTAGATAAAAGCAGGTCATACGTAGCAACAAAAATAAGTAACTCTGAAAGTTTTGGAATAACGTTACAGGAATAGGCAAGCTACCTTTCTTTTTGAAAAACTGTGTGACATACTGTCGACTTCGGCGTTCTCTGTCTTCTCTTTCCTTCTTTTCTTTCCGTTTTTGATGCCCCGACTTTTGATGTGACATGCCTGCGTGTATCACTGTCTGCGCTTCTTCATAGCAAGTGCAATAACCAAGAGACGGACGCTAGCGATCTAGCTCGGACCGCGCAGGTGGAATGAACCATTGTGAGAGGGGGTTGTGACTGACATTTTGAAATTCGTTTTTAAATATAAATTCTATGGTCAAAATGGACAAAATACACATTTAGGGCATGAGGGCCCTAGCACATTTAATGTATGTATAAAAATAGAAAAGAAATAAAAGAAAAAGGGGTCTGCTCTTCTGGGCCCTAAATCAGCCTGGGCCCTTAGAATCGTCCTAACCTTCCACCCCTTTACGGCGCCCTTGGTTATATTTGTGCCCTTTTCTAATTTCTGGATGAAGTGATTATTAGATTTCCAGCACTGGAACACATTTTTATCACGTGGCATTCCTAATGGCAAGTGATAAAAATGTGTTCCAGTGCTGGAAATCTAATAATCACTCTTGACGAGAGAGAGCTGTCTCGTGTCATATTGTAATGACGAGTGTGATTGAAGTTAGGATAGGATAGAATATGCCAGCACTACGTTTACATTACTTCTCCACTCTAGTTTGGCTTTTTATAGAAATAAAAACAATTTAATTCAGGTGGATAGCAGTCACTTCAATCCCATCAGCTCATTCCAACACGAGCGGTTCGAGCCGTACATAGTGCATAGCACTGAGTACGTGTCGCACTAGCATTGAGCATGTGTTACGAGTGTGTGTTACATGTTAAAGGGCTACTTCAGCGATTAGCATTAAGCTTTGTATCAGTAGAAACCCAGGAGTATATTCAAATTATCGTACTTTCCCCCGTCATATCAACCTGACACGAGATAATTATGTATTTTATTTCTGGAAAAATTACTCCGATGACGCAAATATCATCATTTTGCGTCATCGGAGGAGTTTTTGTCCAGAGGCTAAAGACTACAGCCAGCAGGAGGCGCTATTTCTACATGTTTTCAACATCACACTCACAGCACTCTGCTCAGGGAGCTGCGGAGATTCACGTAAACGGAGCGGTGGAGAGCAAAGTGAGTGTTTCAACTTTTCAAATGAACTCAAAAATATGAACTGAAAATGAAGGCACCAAATTAAAAAATAATTTCACACTTCCACTACATTAATGACCCAGATTAAATACAGATTCATCTTTCCAGTGCTGAAGTACCCCTTTAATGGACTCCGCAGCGGAGGTTTCGTTGCGCAGCAGAAGCGTCAGACTTATATTTGAAAATGCGCGTTCAGCACCACCAGTACTATTCCCTGGGAATACTATTCCCAGAGTAAACATGATCATGAAATTCAAAGTGAAAGTAAACGCTTGCGTGCATTAAAACGTGATTTCAATACGTTACCGCTGTTTGAAAGCGGCTCCCTGAGGCAAGCAGTATCTCCCAATATATAAGCTATCCCATTGTACCCATCTCTTAGCTCTGTATAATGCTAGAAGAAAAATGTGGTCTCTATTTGCACTTTGAATATTGAGTACTTTGATTATGGTATTGTGGTTATTTTTTGCACTCAATATCTATGATCAATCTATAGGAAGGAGTTCAGTTAGGAGGTCAAAAGAAGCTCATGTGCAGTTCTAAGGTCTGAAGAGACAGTCATACAGGAGAGAAGCCAGTCAGTTGAGTTTTTGGCAAAACCGTACAGTGCTTGAGTATTGTTGTCTTTTACTGCATATGATAATTCATACTCGGAAAGTAGAACTGAAATGACATTCATTACAAGATGAGTTAAAATATTTCAAATGCACCTGCAAACAATTATTTTCTAGTCATGTATTTCATCATTGAGGATTTCTTAAAAATACTATGTAAAAACTTGTCTCGTGAACCCAATCTCATATCTTGTCTCGTCTCGTGAGATAAGTGTCTCGTCACACCCCTACTTGCCATGGTGGCAACTCTCAGACAGGTTGCAGCCTCAAGTTTTCAGGGGCAATGTAGATTGATGTAGCCTAACTGGCAGACTGTAACGGATTACAGTTATATTGATTTTGTTATTAAATTACACAACTCTGATACATTCATATAAACAAAAAAAATAAAGACAAAACTGACTGTGTACAGAGTTTAGGAGACCTTATGTTAATAATCTATGAATTACAGCATGTCCTGTATAACTGAATCAATGTTTTGAAATGTAAAGATATATGATGTTACAGACTATGGTGAACGGATTACAGTGATACTGACAATCCACTGCCCAATTACTCAATAACACTGGTCTAAACCCCAAAATGCTCCTGAAATGTCAAACTTTACTAAGTCTGGGTCACTGAGAATGAAAATTATGCTTAAAATGGTTATTTGGCTCTAGTCAAGATGTGCTATTAGGTCAGTATACGACCTTGACCTGGGAATGGTGGAGGATGAGTGAGTAATAAAGAAAAGAGATGAAGTCATCTTCAAGAAATTAAGTTCAAGTAGTTTTTTCAGCTATTTGCCTTTATCAGTGTAATAATTAAATTGTTCTCAATAGTCCATAGACTCCAGTTGAACTTAATCTGGAACAGCAAATAATACATTTAAATAATAATGGGAACAATAACACATCAGGCAAAATTGCCATTATATATTGCGTGTATATACACTGATCAGTGAAAAACACTGATTATCTCTTCATCACGGCACCTGTTAGAGGGTGGGATATATTAGGCTGTGAACACTTTGTCCTCAAAGTTGAAAAGCAGGAAAAATGGTGTTTTGACAAGAGGTTGACAAGGGCCGAATTGTGATGGCTAGAAGACTAGGTCAGAGCATCTCCGAAACTGCAGCTCTTGTGGGGTGTTCCTGGTCTGAAGTGGTCAGTATCTATAAAAAAGGCTTATTGATGCACGCGGGGAGCAAAGGCTGTACTGTGTGGTCAGGAGAGCTACTGTAGCACAAATTGCTCAAGAAGTTAATGCTGGTTCTGATAGAAAAGTGTCAGAATACACAGTGCATCACAGTTTGTTGCGAATGGGGCTGCATAGCCGCAGACCAGTCAGGGTGCCCATGCTGACCCCTGTCAACCGCCGAAAGTGCTAACAGTGGGCAGATGAGCATGAGAATTGGACCATGGAGCAATGGAAGAAAGTGGCCTGGTCTGATGAATCACCTTTTGTTTTAGATCACTTTGATAGCCGGGTGCATGTGCGTCGCTTACCCTGGGAACACATGGCACCAGGATGCACTATGGGAAGAAGGCAAGCTGGCTGAGGCAGTGTGATGCTTTGGGCAATGTTCTGCTGGGAAACCTTGGGTCCTGCCATCCATGTGGATGTTACTTTGACATGTACAACCTACCTAAGCAGTTGCAGACCATGTTCAGCCTTTCATGGAAACGGTATAACCTGGTGGCTGTGGTCTCTTTCAGCAGGATAATGCGCCATTCCACAAAGCAAAAATAGTTTAGAAATGGTTTGAGGAGCACAACAACGAGTTTGAGGTGTTGACTTCCTCCAAAATCCCCAGATCTCAATCCAATCAAGCATCTGTGGGATTTGCTGAACAAACAAGTCTGATCCATGGAGACCCCCCTGACCAAGGGGGAGCCACAGGGACTATCAAAGCCTGGTAAAGTCTCAGGGGCGACGGTCCTGGGTAGAGCTGAGGGGACGAGGAGCCTAGGTGGAGCCGACTGCTTAACAAGTCGAGGTGGAGATAAGGTTCTAGGCAGAGCTAATGGGTCAGCACTCCAAGGCTGGACTGGCGTGCTATCGGTCTGAGGCGGATCCACGATGGGTGGATCAGGCAAAGACGAAGGGCTGGAGTGAGACAGTGCAGGAAGGGCTGAATTGACTGTGAAGTGCAGACATCAATTTCAGGAATTAGCCTCTTGGCCCAGAACAGGCAGACATCTTTTGGCTGACCAGAAACAGGCAGAGGAGATGAGAGTGGGAGGTAGGGCAAGAACACAAACTCAAATAATACAGCGCTGGGTGAAAAAATAGGCCCAGTGCAGGGAAACTAACCGGCAGGAAACTAACTTTCCTAATCTATCAGTGCTCCTCCATCAGCCACTGTTGAGGGGGTTGGGCTCCACGTCATCCCCCAACATTCTCCACCAGTAAATCCACAGGAACACGTGAACCAGATCACGCACCTGGTCAGACGCGGTTGGCTCAAGCTTCAAGGTGATCCGTGGCTCTGGGTATAGCTCAGGATTTTCTATTGCGGCATGCTCGGGCTCATAGTCTGTGGTGGACTCTGGCGTCACTTTTACTGAGCTGGTGGTAGTTTCCTCCTTGTTCCCACAGAGACTGAAAGGGGAACCATTGTTGAGGAGTACCCACCCCACATACTCCTGGAAAGTCATAATAGTTTTTTGCCTTTTGTTTCATAATCATTTTGATTTATATAACCCTTTTGTTGATTTATAAATTGTTACATAAACAGGACAGATCACAGGTACTATCTGCACAATACACATAGACGTAAAATGTAAAGACTTAAATATCTTGGAAATAGTAGCCAATCTGTTGTTTTAATAGTCATATTTGAATTCAGCACATCAAAATACATTATATATAGCACATTTTATCTCTGAAGTCAACGATTTATAAAATATTGTAGACCAGCATAATTCATGTGAATTTCAATACATCGAAGGTTTTGTTTTTATTTAGCAAGCACAAAGCTATGTGTGAAATGAAGCATGATGGCAGATACACATGCTGGGCTGTGAAACTGAGGTGCCACTCTATGAATGCATCTCATTTGCACATTTTCTTAGTTGAGAAATACCGTTGCATGTCAAAGAATGTGAATCCTTTGTCATAACATTTTTCACAGCAATGGATTAACAGCCTTCTCAAAAACCAATAACTCACAAACAATTATACATTTTCATACAACCCCAAATCAGAAAAAGTTGGGACAGTATGGAAAACGCAAATGAAAAAGAAAGTAGTGATTTATAAATTTACTTTGACTTGTATTTCACTGCAGACAATATGAACACAACATATTTCATGTTTTGTCTGGTCAACTTCATGTCATTTGTAAATATGCATCCTTTCCTGTCATTCAGACCTGCAACACATTTCAAAAAAAGTTGGGACAGGAGCAATTTAGGGCTAGTAATGAGGTAAAATGGTTAAATAATGATATGATTTGGAACAGGTGATGTCAACAGGTGATTGTAATTATGATTTGTACATAGAGGTTTTGGAGCATAATATGCTGCCTTCAAGAAGACATCTTTTCCAGGGACGTCCATGCATATTTCAACAAGACAATGCAAAACCACATTCTGCACACATTACAAAGTCCTGGCTGCGGAGGAAGAGGGTACGGGTACTTGACTGGCCTGCCTGCAGTCCCGACCTGTCTCCAATAGAGAATGTGTGGTGCATTTTGAAGCGCAAAATGCGACAACAAAGACCCCGTACTGTTACCCACCTTAAGACTTGTTTGCAGGAAGAATGGGACAAAATTACACCTGAAACACTTCATCACTTGGTGTCTTCAGTCCCTAAACGTCTTTTAAGTGTTGTGAAAAGGAATGGCAACTTTACAAAGTGGTAAATGATTTAATGTTCCAACCTTTTTTGAAATGTGTTGCAGGTCTGAATGACAGGAAAGGATGCATATTTACAAATCACATGAAGTTGACCAGACAAAACATGAAATATTTTTTGTTCATATTGTCTGCAATGAAATACAAGTCAAAGTAAATTTAGAAATCACTTCTCTTTTTTATTTCCATACTGTCCCAACTTTTTCTGATTTGGGGTTGTATATTTATTGAACCCACTGTTTAAACATTCACAGTGCAGGGTGGAAAAAGAATGTGAATCTCTAGATTTGGGGCTGCTTTGTTGCCTGAGGGACTGGACAGCTTGTTATCATTGACCAAACTAATGAATTCTCAGTTTATCAGGACATATAGCTGGAGAATGCAAGCCCATCTGTCCTCCACTTAAAACACAAGTGAACTTGGGTGATCCAACAGGACAATGACCCAAAGCTCAGGAGCAAATCAATAGCAGAAGGGCTTCAACAAAAGAAAATATACTTTCTGATGTGGCTCAGTCACAGTTCTGACCTCAATCCTAATTATTCATGGGATGTCCGGGGGCTTTCTTGAGGTCATGTCAAGCCATCTCACACCGTGTCTACACTGGATGTGTCAGTTGTCGCGCCACTACAGCTTTGAGGCTGTCTACACTGGATGCGACAAAGCTTCCAGAGTAGACCCATTATAATCCATGATGCTGTCTACACTGTATCCGATGTGGCGTGACGTAAGGTGAACAGATTTCTCATGGTGGAATGCGGGAGGGGACGTACACGCTCTCTAGTATCCCGCCTTTACTAAGTGCAAGTTAATCAATAAAGAATTGTGATTGGATGGTAATTTTGCTCTCCAAAATATACTATGACGAGATTAGCTACCTTTGATTACATGACAGTAAACTGATGCCCCATTCTATTTCTGATATACTTCAAGCACTCACGCAACTTCTGATCTGAAGAACAAATAGATTTGCAACGGTCGCCTTGTCACGTCCAGTGTAGACAGCCTCAAGCTGTTGTGGTGCGACAACTGACGCATCCAGTGAAGACACGGTGTGAGATAGCTTCCAGTGTAGACACGGTGTGAGATGGCTTCCAGTGCTATCCCACACTGGAAGGTGAGAAATGGTGGGTCAAACTATTATTAAATGCACCATGCACTGTGAAAGTTTATATTATATATATTGCCAGCATGCCGGCAAATATATATTAAAACAACTTCTTGCGAGAATTTTTAATAATGAACACAGTGCTTTACAACCATAGAAAGCCATAGAAAGGGGCTTTTTGATAACTTCTCTTTAAAGTATGCAGGAGAGAAAAATATTTCTCATAGGCTGTGTAAACGTCCATAGCACTAGCTGGCATTTGATTTAAGTCCATCGGAAAATTGTCCCACCAGTGAATAAAATTGCAAGCAGATAATCAGCCAGTCAATGCAACAAGTAAACAATCACAATAACAAGTTAAAGTTGACAAGAATAAGCATTGTGTACAATTTCTTTACGTTTCACTGACAGTATATATATATATATATATATATATATATATATATATATATATATATATATATATATATATATATATATATATTTCTTTGATTTGGCTTCTTTATAGTCTTTTTTTCACATTCAGTGGTCTGTGGTGTAAACCCATGACAGTGCTGGCTCTTTGTTGTCTGTCTCATCGAGAAGAATCCGTATGTGGCAACAAAGCAAGATACAGAGCGGCGCAGAAAACATTCAAAAAACAATCGAGGTGATGCTGACGGACGCCTTCAACAATGCACAGCCTCGAATGTGATTAACTTCATTTTATGCACAAAGAACACTACAGCAACTGTTTTGCAATAAGTTTTCATTTCTTTACAAGTATTTTTAAGCTTGAATCTGTGCTACCAAACATACATGAATATAAAATATTTTTGCTTATTGTACAGTCAAACCAAGAAAAATATCAACCTTTTTTTTTTAAATAACAATCAGGCTTTACGAGTCTCTGTAGTTTCAGATTTGTGTCATAACTGTATATAGTTATATCATATATAGTACAGTCCATTTACAATATACTGTTATGCACTATATATACTCTATAGTGTATATAGTACAGTCCAACACTTGGCAATACCACAAAAATAACTGATACACTTAATCCATAGGTTCAGAAGTATGTTTAAGGCCATGAAATTCTACAGTCTTAAATTTCAAGAGAAACATTGATTGTAAAGAGAGACATAAAAAGCATCTGTACAAGGCTGCAACACTGACTGACAAAGGTTAATAATTATTGAATAAGAACAGAATTGTAGACAATAACATCCAAATCCAATTAAGACACTGTAAAGTGAGCCCCTTTGTCCCTAAAAGAGCGTGTCGTTTAACATGACTCCGCCCTCACTCCTAGCCCAACCCTTTCCCCCGCCCACCTGGCGGAGGTGACTGTGGTGCTAGAGTGTTGTAATCTGAGTCAGCTCGGAGTTTGAGCTTCCTGACCCTGGATTGGGTTGCGGCTCTGGGCTGACCAGGGGCAGCTCCACGCCTAGTCATGCGGGGTTACTATTACCATCCGCAGTCTTGCAGTTGTAGGCCACCTCGCGCGCGATGTTGCGCATGCGGCTCGAATGCTGTGCATCAAGGCCAAATGGTGAAGGGTGGCAGAACTCGCGGAAGCAGCGCTTGAAGTTTTCGTCGAGAAACGCATAGAGGACAGGGTTAAGGCTGCTGTTGACGTAGCCAAGGGCGATGCAGAAGTGCATGAACACCACCGTCTGTACGCTCCCCAAGTTGAAGCCCAGTGACTGTGCCAGGGCCATGATCTGGATGGGCGTCCAGCACACAACGAATGCAGCGACTACCACCAGCACCATGCGTGTGATACGGCGAAGGTTGCGATCTTTCTCCTTGGATCCCGATAGGATGCGAACGCTGCGGAGGCGCTTCACCATGAGGCTGTAGCACACGCTAATGATCGCCACAGGAATCAGGAAGGAGAGAAGGAAAATACACGTCCCAAACACTGGGTCCCAGTAACCGCGAGGATCCGGGAGAACCAAGATGCACTCGATGCCTGAGAGGAAAGACAAATATTAGTCATATTCAATTTGAATTTGGATTGAGGTAGCAAACAGGGTTCAGAATTGTATTTTGAATCCAAGGAAGTAGAACTGAAACGCAATAAAAGTCATACAACTGTAATTTTAAGCTATAAAAAGATGCTCAACCAAAAACTTTGAATTGGGACTTAACTTAAAAAACACAAAAAGGCTTGACGGACAGACGGATGGACGGAGATAGACAGACAGACAGACAGACAGACAGACAGACAGACAGACAGACAGACAGACAGACAGACAGACAGACAGACAGACAGACAGACAGACAGACAGACAGACAGATAGATAGATAGATAGATAGATAGATAGATAGATAGATAGATAGATAGATAGATAGATAGATAGATAGATAGATAGATAGATAGATAGATAGATAGATAGATAGATAGATAGATAGATAGATAGATAGACATTTAAATTTTTTTATAAAAAATAAACTTGTAGAAAATGTAAAGAATATCACACTGTATTCAGTCTAAAACTGATAAGTAAATATCTTCCAGAGTTCCCCTCAATGATATTGAGATTTTTTCAGATTCAGCATGCCCTTTTCAGAAACTGTTTTTCACAGTTAATCATTTTCTCCCTGCCACTCCTCTTGACATTTTTGACAGCCTACATCTGAGAGCATTAAAAGCCTTTCCTGTCTCCATTCTTGAGATATGTGAATCTGGACTTCCTGCCTTCTACATCAACACTCCCATGAAACATTTGACAAGAGATGGTCTTCCATCCATCCATTCATCCATCCATCCACTGATCTGTCCGTCTGTCTGTCTATCTATATATCTATCTATCATACTGGTCTACAGCTGCACCCTGACTAGCACATCTCCACATAAGAGGCAATCTGCAATTCGGTCCAGAGAACAGCGCCTTTCATACATAACCTTTTTTCCCCCTTCCACTATAATCAATCATCCTTCACTAAAATTGACCAATTTCTAATTTCTAAGGTAACAGGCAGACTGCAAACAGACTGAAAAAATATGCTTGCAACCGGTTGGCATTAGTTATATGTGCAAATAATAGAATTATATGTAAAACATGCAACAGTGTTTCTTATTTTTTATGCTCCTACCAATATGGAATTCATCATTTTCCATGTTGGACCAAGCAATTGTTCCAGGTCCGCTTGTTTGTTTGGAAGCTATTTTGAGATGGAACAGCTTTGATAAGAAGTTAAACAAAAACTGAACAGCTACACTGCTGGACATTTGTTTACAGACATTCGTCTACATCCCTCCACCTCTGAATCTGTCATCCTCCCTCCCTCTCCTTCTGTCAGTCTTTCCCTGCAGTGTCAAAGGCAGCAGAACGCAACTTGCATGAAGTGATGAATAAATAAATATGTTGCAGCCTGGCAGTAGCGGAGAGGAGAGTGTTACGAAAGAAAGCTGTCTGAACATTCTGCTGAGAGAAACACTGATCATCTGAACTGTACTGCGTGTCCAAAGAGATTTAGCTGTTTTATATTTGGGGCTGTCTAAGAACTTTCTTTCGTGGATGCAGTTGGTGCAAAATGCAGCGGTTAGACTGCTGACTGGCACTCAGTATCTGTCCGGTGATGGCTCCTCTGCACTGGCTTCCTGTTGAGTTTAGAGTGCAATACAAGTTCTAATTAATGTTTTTTAAAGGTTAACATGGTCTTGCTCCAGAGTATATTTCAAACCTGTTTCAGCATCAGCTCTGCTAGACCCTTAAGATTGTTTCCGAGTTTTCTTCTAAATGTTCCTAAATCACATGTGAAAACTGAAGGAGATTGTGCCTCTGGAATAGCCTTCCTTTACATATTAGATCCTGTGACTCCTTTAAATGTTGAAAATCTATGTTGAAAATGCATCTCTACTCTGTTGCTTATAATTGCCCTTAGGTGTTTGGAGAATAGTGATGTGTAGATGTGTTGGTCAATGTGTTTTTTTTTTTTGTAAGTGTAAAGTTGATTTTAAATGTGCTATAGTAACAAATGTTGATTTATTGATTGATTGATTGATTGATCAAACTCTATATACAGTAAAGCACATTGGCGTTGCTAGAACCTATTTAGGTGGGCTTCTGTCTTTCATCTCAGACCCCAAAGGATCAGCGAACAATTCAGCTCTTATCACTGTAAACATTTGGTGATAATGTTTTGTGAACAAAGGTGCAGTAAGCTAAGCGGTGCAGCAAGCTATTAACTAATTTCTCACTCTTCTTTGACCAATGAACTTGAATGTATTTAGTGACATTTAAACAAAACAAAAAAGGCATATTACAGTGATAAGACTTTGAGGAAAACGTGCTGACATAATACAAATAATAATAATGTTTTTAAAATAAATGTGATGAACAAACTTTGATCCTATATGTTATGCTAAATGTAATGTGTTATACGCATACTAACATTAGAAGAAAATATTGGATTTAAAATTGGATTTAAATTCTTAAGAGTCTATGATTGGATCATCATTGCAGTGATTATTATGTTTTTAGCATGTTATATGTTTGGCAACAGTTCTTCTAACTGTGCTCAAACTGTGAAATAATGTTTAGGAGGGAGTATGAACATTATTTGTCACACACACATTTCCACCTCTGAGTCTAGACCTTAAATTCATTGAAATTATTTGTGATGTGCTCGACTCTTGCATTGTCAATACAAGATCTTGACCAAAAATGGATGCACTTCTTGATGGAAATAAATGTTGTGATGTTATTTCCATCATGAGGTTCATCCTTTTTTGGTCAATATCTTGTATTGTATACAATATTACAGTATTTACTGCATTGATCAAATAAAAGCTTGGAGAGCATAAGAGATGTATTTTACAAAATCTTACAGAATACACACACTACCATTTAAAAGTTTTTGGGTGAGTAAGATTATTATTATTTTTTTAATGGATGTTAACTGGATAAAAAAAAAAACAAGTCTTATAATATAAAAGTAACCTCCAATAGAGCTCCGGAGGTTGACGTCACACAGCCTAAACTCCGCCATTTTGGCAGGCAATCAGGGAGGCGCTAGAACGGCTGTAGCATTGGTTTCTATAAAATAATTTAAGTGTTTAAACCTTACTATGTCAACATGATGGACAGCTGATGTGCATCAGGATGCCAGAACAGGCGGGGGAAAGCAAATGGGAAATAATTGTATCATAGTAAGTTGTTGAATGCTGTGAATTTCATTTATGAGTGCATAAGTTGCGCACAACTGGTGCAACAGGTGTCCTGACAGGAAAGCTATCCGTTCCTTTATCGATACATGTGAAAAACACCCTGGGGGCATTATAGGGATCTGTTATGTTTAATCTATTAAGTTTGGCTATGTACAAGTCTATGTCTTTTGAATTAAAGTGCGCCCGTGAACTCCGTTGCCTTGAAACTCATGCTGGTCGGCCTGGCGCCGGCTGTTCCTGCATGCCAAAATGGCACCGTAAACAGAATGGGTCACGTGACCTCCGGAGCTCTATAGGCACAAATGCATGCATAGGCCCATTTATTGCATCATGTTTATAATTCAGCTGTAATGTAAATGTGTTTTCGTTTAATGTGTTAGTTTAGTGGTGAATACGTCACTTTTCTTTTACACAACACATGGGCTTATCCATTATTCTTCAGGATGTATTGGTTCATGAATAATGGATGAGAAGAGGGAGTTGAGGAGATGCCGCTGAGGGCACCGCACAGATCCAAGACATGGCCCAAGATCCAAGACAGGCCCCAGTGTCACACAAACACACGATTACAAATGAGTGGTCACACACATACTTTTACTGATGTTCACATAGTTAACAGGTCACACATCAAAATGTAATTTATTTTAATCTGCAATTTTTATGCACTCAAAATGCATTGCACACTGACATAATAAATGCACACTTGCATTCATATCAGCATTGTGTTGAACCTGTTTCCAGCTAATACAATTAACCTAGCAAGGTACTTTCAGTGTTTTTATTGTTTGTTTGTTTGTTTTTTACTAAAAAGAATCCTCATTCAATTAGAAAACCTTATGATTATCAAGAGCTCAAAGCCACAGGGAGGAAAGGCCCTTCTGGGTCACCTGTGGTTCTGCTTTCAGAAGAGTGTGCAGAGCAATTACCGTAACTTCAATGGAACCCATAACAGCAAAACGATTAACACTGAAATGCTCTGATGTGCTTTTTAAAGCACATTAATAGTGCATGTGTTATTGACAAACAACCCCCCTACAGTCATATTATGATTCCCCTATAGGTCTAAGGTTATAATTTGTTATTCGGTGTGCTAGTTCATCCTGTACTAGTAAAATGGCTACTCCAGATTGAATGTTAAATAAATGTTTAATATTTACTTACTGGCCTGTGAGTTACTGTGATCATTCCTAAGCTTTCTGTAGCTGAGGGATCTGTTACATTAAAGTCAACAGGAAACTTAAATTTTACTGCCAACATTTGACATATTTCCTAAATTTAAATGATATATTCAATATTCAGAATGACATGAAACCCTGCCTGCACTTACTTTTGAGGAGGGTTTTTTATTTTTTTTATTTGGAAACAAGGTTATTTAACTAAAAATATAAACATTTTTTTAATAAGATTATTGTTATTATATATTATAATAATATATGATTTCATTTAAGCTAGTTGGCAGGTCAACATTTCTATTTATTTCACCATTTTAACATTTTCATTTAGTTAAACTCGATGTGCTAAAATAACAAACTGAAATAAAATGGATAAAAACTACTGTATATATATATATATATATATATATATATACACACATATATACACACATATATATATATATATATATATATATATATATATATATATATATATATATATATATATATATACACATATTATATATACATATACACATATATACACATATTATATATACATATATACACATATATACACACATATATATATATATATATATATATATATATATATATATATATATATATATATATATATATATATATATATATATATATATATATATATATATATATATATATATATATATATATATTTAAAGCCACTAGCCAGAAGTGAATAAATTAACATTTTAAGATTTTTTTTTATAAATATTGCTTAACGTTAATAAAAATCAATTTTTTCATTGCCTGTTCATGTTAGTTCACAGTGCTCCAAATGGTAACAAATATAACTATGGATTTTAAAAATGCATTAGTAAATGTTGAACTTACCATCCACTAAGATGAACAAATCCTGTCGAAGTATCGTTCATTATTAGTTCATGTTACCTATAGTCTTACACCTCATTTCGATAATCTACTTTAGTCATTCTAAGTATAACCTTGCAACTACATGTCAACTAATTCAGTATTATTAGACTAAGGTTAGGGTTAGGTGTTAGGGTTCGTTTGAGTTGAATAAGTTGAAATGTAGTTGCAAAGTTTCTTATAGTTAGTATAATGTCTAAAGTGGACTATCGAATAAAGTGTTACTTAATATAGCTAAAGAAACCTTATTGTATCCTGCATGTGCTCTGATGAATCACAAATGAAATAGTAGTAAATTGTTAATAGAAGTAAACAAACAAAAAAAGTAAATAGGGTCATAACTGTACATTCACACACACTCACCATTGTCATCTTCCACGTCTCCAAGTACCATAGCCGGGACCCCTATGGCTGAAGCCAAGACCCACACGCAAATATTGACCACTTTGGCCTTGTGGGGCGTCCGCATGTCCAGGGCTTTCACTGGGTGGCACACGGCCACGTATCGATCCATGCTCATCACGGTCAAGGTGAACACACTAGTGAACATGTTATAGTAGTCGATGGAGATGACCGCCTTGCAAAGGGCATTGCCAAAGGGCCAGAAACCAAGGAACACATCCGTTCCTTGAAAGGGAAGCGTAGCCAGAACCAGCGCATCGGCCAGTGCCAGATTAAAGATATAGATGTTGGTAGCCGTCTTCATCTTGGTATATCTAGGAAAGTGACAGAAACAACAATAAACAAGAGAATTACACTATGAATCAGGATGAATAGCTGAACACATTTATCCGGACAAAAAGCAGACTGTATTTGCGAGGAAGTAGATTAGTTGTCGCTCCCCTGGGCCCTCTGTAACAATGGCATTAAAATGCTACAACCTGTGATCCCCAGTGTGAATACACCAAGATTCATAAACAACAAATAACAAATATTGGAATAAGAATCAGAAAGAGCTTTATTACCAAGTCTGCTTGCACACAAGGATTTTTTTCTTGATAAATATAAGCAAAGCATTTCCATGACAATGTATTAAAAGCAGAAATTATTTGTTTTACACTTCCAAAAACCTCTTTTTGACCATATGGTTAGAAATAACCAATTTGACAGGTTTGGTACCTTTCCTTTTATAACACTTTTTATGAGTTGCATTACTAACAGAAACACAAACACTCCTACCATAATCCGAACTATCCATTCTGACCATGATAAATTCCCTGGAATTTTTGCTAATTTGCTCTCTGACATAAATTTAGCTACTCCATTTGCAACGATAACATGACCCATTGCTTGAATTCCCTCCACTTGAGCTGCTTTAACACTTTGCTTAACTTTTTTAACCATTTCAAAGAGCTCATAATTCTTTTTTCCTCTGCTAAATCATTATTCCACCACTGTGGCTTTAAGTGCAACAATTGCACATGTGGAACATGAATTCCACCCAATTGAAGAGGATTGAGACTCTCGACGCAAAATGGATAAGGAGGAATTGGACACAGCTTCCCTCTGCATATGATATTCTCCCTTATTCCATCATGTAATTCAAACAGTGCTTCCGACACCCGCCATGCACCTGTGGCTTGATCTAAAGGAACTACCTCCCAAACTGCAGATCCATTAAGAGATAGCCCAATATCCATGTATCCCTATATTCATCAAATCACATAATCTCCTTGTCTAACAACCATTGATTGGAATTGTCTAACTGTCATATTGAGGCGATACCATAAATAAAGGTAATGTTCCGGAACCTGACAAAGAGTCTTCATCAATGACAATTTTGACAAAGGGAATATGTTTAGCAGAAGTCAAATTAAGACGATTACCAAAAACCACTCATTTAAATGCTGAGCTAAATACAAACATGCTGCACGATGTGTCTCAAAATCAGATGATTCTACTAATGCATCTGCCAATTCCTTCGCTGCATTTTTAAGATGCTGACCTGCAGCTATAATATGTAAAGAACCTTTAAGATCCTCCGAGAGTCTTTCCCTGTCATTTTTCCCACCCACTGAGTGTATGCACTTAATTGATTCATTTGAGCAGTACTTTTTGAACTGACAGAACCAAATACCCTGCTATGTCTCCCCATATACTCCAAGGTTTATGACTTTGACTAGTCAATGGATCTTTAGAGGTATACTATTTTACTATTTAGTGGAAATTTCCACAATATGACTGATGATGACAAAGACTGTAATAAGGGATATCAAATTATAATTGATACGTTGTCGTGCCACATGGGCTTTATCAAGGTTTTGGTTTCTTCTGCTAACAAGATACCATGAGCTGGCGCAATAGTTGTAGTTTGGCATGTTTTAGCTTTGTTAATCTTTTCGGAAAGATAAAACACCGTCCAATTTCTCCAGTTTCTAGTTCAATCTCACAATATTCATTCTCATCTTCCGAATGCCATACACTAACATATTTTCTCTTGAATCTTGATGCTCTCGAGGCAGTATCCCTTCGGAGTCCCTCACATGGCAACACTGTGAGATAAATACACCCTAGGGCCAATGAATCCCATACTGTAAGCATGTGAGTACATTTGAAAATTTAGTTCATTTCCACATTAGTATAAGTTATGAGGTCTAACCCCACAGTTTCACATTGTTCTCTTCAACAAATTTCTCGTCTTTGAGCACTACTAGAATATTCCCCAATCTTTCACTGGCCAAATTACTCTGCTTTTGTAACATTGATGGTAATAGTTACATCCACCATAGATGCCCTCACGATATTTAGCAAGCTCTGTATCATTACTTGGCACCCAATCCCATAATCCGCATTTGGAAATAAAGGGTAGAGTAATATGTTGGCCACATTTCAAAGTTGTATTCCGAACAAGCATACCATCGTCGTTGTGTATCAAGAATAACTTGCAACTATCTCTAATCACTGTCAATGGGAATGATTCCTGAAATGGAAGCAGAAAAATTAATTAAACATCACTTTAAACAAGACTTTGTTACCCAGTCTTTAAAGCTAATGGATGCACATTGCTCAATTTCAGGCTGTCATTATCATTGTGTTCATTCACTAAATAATATAAACATGTGACCAATGATACCATCTATTTGTTCCTACACCCTTCCCTTTAAGGCAAACACTAGTATATGTTGTTAACCCTTGCACGTACGTTCTAAATATTCAGACTGGCAGCCTGGCGTGAGTTTTTTAACACGATCGTTTTTATAAAATGACATGTGTTCTAATGTCCATGGTAACATATCAAACTTGACACGTGTTGTTTTTTTTTGTTGTTTTTTTAATACAAAATACTCAGTGACTAAATTAAATACATGCAAGCGAACTCCTTATGGTTTAAACCAGTGGTCGCCAACCCGTCGATCGCGATCGACTGGTCGATCTTTATCACTGTCCCGGTAGCTCCCGATAAACAACATGTAACAAGTAGAATTAGGTACTGTGTGGGCGGCAGTGGCTCAGTGGTTCATGTAGATTGTCTGCAAACCGGAAGGTTGGTGGTTCGATCCCGGTTCCACCTGACCAAGTGTCGAGGTGTCAATGAGCAATACACCTAACCCCAGCTGCTCCCGACGAGCTGGATGGCGCCTTGCATGGCTGACACCGCTGTCGGTGTATGAATGAGTGAGTGAATGGGTGAATGTGAGGCAATGTGTAAAGCGCTTTGGATGGCCATTGGTCTGTTAAAGCGCTATATAAATGCAGTCCATTTACCATTTACTGCTCCTTTAAGGCAGAACGCACACACTTTCACTCGCTGATGAGTGGGCAGACCGTGGATGCGCGAGCTGTATGAACATCGCATGTATGCATGTGAAATTTCCAACCCAGGCTCATTGGAAATACGTGACTCTGCCTACATTTTTGCAAACCCTGAAATATGTACCTCCAGGTACGTTTCCCTGCACTTTTCGGGTGAAACGTCCACTAGAGGCGCTAAGTGGTATCAGCATCAAGAAAGACGTGATGTAATCACGAATTTTAATTCCTATTGAAATACATTTAATTATTTGCATTTGTAAAAGTAGACATGATTTTATGAATATTTAAAGGCTACTTTAATATTTGGGAGCAACTAACCCCACTCCTACCCTAAACCTACCCACTTCTCAACAATAAAACACATAACAGACAAATAAAAGTACAGTCACAGGTATTTATTGCAAAAACTGACCAAAAACAGTGTAAAAGTATTAACTCATGTTGCATTCCAAGTCTTCTGAAGTCATACGATATCTTCATGTGAAGAACAGAGTTGATCTTAAAGTTTTAATCGCTGAAATGATGATCCAATCTGCCGCTCCGTGAACACCCTCCACTCGTTCATATTTCATTCAAATAATACTCTTAACTCTTGGCGTGACGCGGTCAGTCACGAGACACACAAGAGCCAATGGCATTTTACAATCAAAGCTGACGTAATGACGCAATTGGTCACGAGACATACGACAGCCAATGCTGTCAAAGCTGATGTAACGCGCAATTTTCAAATATGATCTTCGGCGGGTGGACTCAACACTGATCGCTTTTGGGGATTTTCTTCACAAAAATCAATCGTTTGGCCTCGAAACACTTGGAATATTTGTACTTTTTAAATAAATTGTGCCTGCAGTCGTATCTGCCTGTTATATCCTGTTTTTTTATAATACACAAATGGTTAGGTTTAGAGAAGGGGTTGAGAAAAACTGATACCACTTAGCGCCTCAAGTGGACGTTTCACCCGAAAAGTGCAGGGAAACGTACCTGGAGGTACATATTTCAGGGTTTGCAAAAATGTAGGCAGAGTCACGTATTTCCAATGAGCCTGGGTTGGAAATTTCTGTTGCTCTATGCACGGTTTATTTTCTGTTCAGTAACGCCATTTGTAGTGGAGTGTTTTGCAAACTGCCCCATGTGTGCGTGGGATCAACAACGCTGATAATCCTGTGAAATATCAGATACGTGAGTTTTGCTTACACTTGGCTACAACAATTCAGGCCAGCTATCCGGCCTCTATGTGTAAAGCGTTACAAACACTTTATCAAGGCTCGAAATCACTCCATATACTCCCAAAATGTATTCTCTGCAACCTCAAAATTTTTCTGAGTATCTCTTCAGAAAACTGATGCAAATGAAAGTAACAGTTGCAGATGCTCAATACACAATCATAATCGTTAAAGTCACTGCTTATGTCACTCTCCTATTGCAGTCCTTGATTTTGAAATGAGCAGTTGATCAATAAAATGCAGCTCATTCCAGTTATAGAGCAAATAAACAACAATAATTTGCTTAAAAAAAAATAAAAAATTCAACAGATGGTGTCGAAAAAACTCTGAATCGTCCATGAAAAATCTATAGGTAGATCTTGCCTTTCATCAAGGCTGAGGTCAGGGATCTTGAGGTCAGGTGACCACTGGTTTAAACAATAAAAATAAAAACAAATAAATTATATGTTTGTTGATCGATAAGTTATCACGGGCTGTGGGCGGGGCGCTGCCATTATATGTTTTCAACACTGACAGGGAGTCGGAGCCTGCGGGATTTACAACACAAGATCATCCACTTCTCCTGATATATGTGACACTATGTGAGGGAACAGGGTAGAAAATGGTTGTGTTAGTTGATCGGTAATGTTATCACGGTCCATTATAACACTGATATCTTGCTGTTATATATATTAGTATGCAATTACAAACTATATTTAGTTTTTGCTGATATTTTTGTGGTTGTGTAATGTAATTTGAAGTGTATGAAACCTAAAATAAACATTAAAAGACACTGAGCTCAGTCAGTGTCTCACTCTCAATCTAAAGCAGATTTAAAATTTGAATTTGGCAGTTGATCTCTGAGCGTTCTAATCAAACCTGTGTGATCGTACGCACCAGGCACCAGCCTAGATTGATCACACGGGTTTGATCGTACGTGTCAAAGGGTTAAGAGTATATGATCCCTCCCAAATAGACTCTAAACTTTTCCTAGCAATTTGTTTACCCATTACAAAACTGCCCAACTCGTGAATGTGTGGAATGTCAATAGAGGTGTGTTTTTCAATCCATTGCTGCTGAGCCTCTCGCACTTTTTTGTTATTGTCTTTGGTAGCTTTGTGCAGTATTGTGAGATAAAGTCGTAGCTTCTCTTGGAACAAAGTGTTATCTCCTGTTCCCCCAGGCGGAGGAGCTTTGGGAGGTAGAACCATGAGGTAGGACCTCTTCCAGTCATCAGTTTAAAAGGGGTCAGTCCTGTTATTCTGTTTGGAGTCGCTCTTACGTTCCATAAGATGGCAGGCAAAAACTTGTGCCAACCTTGGCCCGTCCAGCATGTCTCATCATTCGCGGTCCCCACCATGTCTCGCTGATTTGAGCTTTCATTGCTTTTGCTTACGTTATGTTAATTAGGTCTGAGACAAAAGTTTTTATTTTTTCGCAACTTATTAAATTTATTAAATTGTTGAGAGCAGTTTATTGTGGAATATGAGATAATCGGGTCCAGTCGGGTCTGTGTCTTTACGTCGGGTTCGGTTCCAGTTATTAAATAACACACGGGTCCATGTCGGTTCCGGGTGCTACATTTTTGGCAGTTCTCGGATCTGCACGGGTCCGGGTCCAGCTTTTGAAATAATAGATGGGTCCGGGTCGGTTCTGTGTAGCACATTACGAGTCTCTTCGGGTTCGGGTACACATTTTTGGACCCGTGAAGACCTCTAATCCATAGTTCTTTCTTTTCCTCTGTCTCCATTTGATATGACAAAAGATGGAGCTCAGGATTGTCTTTCCTGTTTTCCTCAACCAAGGTTACAGGAGTAAGAGGGAGAAAAGCCACTTCTCTGGTTGCTGCATCAGCCGCAGAATTTCCTTGGCTTTCCTTGGACTTGTCAGATTGATGTGATTTTACTTTGACCACGTCTGCTTCTCTTGATATGTGGCATGCTGCAATCAAGCGAAAAATCAGGGAAGCATGTTGTATTTCGCTCCCAGGGCATGGTAGTTATAGACCATGCCGAAAGCATAATGCCTATTTGTATAGATGTTGATTCAATCTCCTTCCGGTAGTTCAAGAGCTTCCATAATCACTATGAGTTCAGCTGCTTGTGCTGAAAACTGCCCAGAAAGAGCTCCCATCAGCCTCCACTACAGCCCACCGAGTACAGGTCCTTCTAAAAAAATTAGCATATTGTGATAAAAGTTAATTATTTCCATAATGTAATGATAAAAATTAAACTTTCATATATTTTAGGATCATTGCACACCAACTGAAATATTGCAGGTCTTTTATTGTTTTAATACTGATGATTTTGGCATACAGCTCATGAAAACCCCAAATTCCTATCTCAAAAAATTAGCATATCATGAAAAAGTTCTCTAAACGAGCTATTAACCTAATCATCTGAATCAACTAATTAACTCTAAACACCTGCAAAAGATTCCTGAGGCTTTTAAAAACTTGCCTGGTTCAATACTCAAAACCGCAATCATGGGTAAGACTGCCGACCTGGCTGCTGTCCAGAAGGCCATCATTGACACCCTCAAGCGAGAGGGTAAGACACTGTAAGGAAGTTGCCAGGGCGTCTGGCCTAAAAAGCGGTGACTTCCTGGGAACAAAGGACTTTTCTAAGGATCAACATTTGAACACTCTTCTCAATACATAACAGCCACACCCGAGACACACCATACTGAGACACACACACCTCACACTCACAATCTACCCATCACCCACTGT
Source organism: Gobiocypris rarus (assembly GCA_023029165.1). Classification (NCBI taxonomy): domain Eukaryota; kingdom Metazoa; phylum Chordata; class Actinopteri; order Cypriniformes; family Gobionidae; genus Gobiocypris; species Gobiocypris rarus. The sequence goes on from CM040933.1 coordinate 22,360,103, forward strand.
TTTGCCCATTCGCCACCACACTGAAAACCCATTCTGAACCTATGCAATGCTAAATATGTACAGTGTGTAACCATTCATGTTTAGTATCATTTGAAACGTGTCAGTGCGTCTGGTAAAATGGTCTCATTCTCCAAACCAGAATACAAACCTCCAAGAAGTTCTATAAGTTGAGAAAATATTGTGTGACTTTAAGGAGGTGATCACCCACAGATTGCTAATTCAGGATACCTCCTGTATGTAAATAAGTATTCTCCTTCACAAATGGTGAGAACCCATTCAAACACAAATTCTGATTGCCCATTTGTGACCCCTGAATAAGGGGCCAAAACCTAATTATAATCACAGTAAACCTCCATTTGGTATCTATTGAATTATCTGGGTATTTAAAGGAAAGTGACACTAAACTCTACGAGTCTGTATCTAGATATCCCACACTGTTTGTGTGTAGTCTTTCACGACCAGGTAAAGATTTCTGGAATCCTTGATTCTTGAATTATTGTTTCTATATATGATTGATTGATGCTTTTATCCTTTGAATTGAAGTTTGATCGATGTTTCTTACCTGGTTAATAAATCGTTATGTTTACATTTATTCTGACTTACTCTGAATTATTAACGATCTCTATAAGATCATGAATGGGTACTTTCCACAAAGGGTTAAACGGAATAATTAAATGTGTGTCTAACTATTAAATATGAATGACCAAATAACCAAATTGGCATTCTAATCTAAATTCTAAATTATAATAAAATGGAGTCAGATAAAGAGCAATTGGAATTAGATCCATTTTGCCCAGCTGAGAACACCGAACGCGCAGATACCTTCGCCCGCTCTTCGCTGCCGCCATTGGAGCGATTTCAGCGGTCATACAGCTTGGTGACCGACGTGATTGCTGCAGTGCTCGAACACAACGCAGCATGTTTTTCAGCGAAGTATTGGATTCTAAAATCATCAAGAGGTTTGAGCTTCTCTTTCTTCAGCTGTTGTGGTAAGTCAAATTCATTCTGTCTTGTTTAGAAATGTTTTGGGAAAACCGAATGTTTGACCGTGTAAATCCGAGTTTGTGAATTTATTGAATAGACATAACCACATATCAGACATGGTTAACAACAGCGCAGATAAGAAATGAAAACTCTTGCTATTAATTGTTAAAGATCTCCTTGTCGGCATTCGCGCAACAAGAGATTCAAACTAAACTAAAACGATCTATTTTCTGAGCCTCGACGAAGAACTATAAATTAGAGCCTAATGTGATAAAATCAGCTAAATGAGTCTCCATTGTCTCATTAACTATGTGCAACGCGCGATGAGAGCGATCAGACAATAGAATGAAAAATCTAAGTTCAGAAACAATTAAAAACATGCGATTTGATAATGCATTTGTTTATGAAAAGCAAAATGGGGAGAAACAGGGGTGATGCAATGCAATGTTAAAGCTAAGAAAACTTTTTGTTTGACCAATTGCTGTTACTGCTACAAAATCGAAAATACTCGACAAAAATAATCAAGAGGCGGTAAGATTAAAATCTAAAACTGATAAACAGAATGATAGTGATGTTTGTTACTATTTTTGTCAAGAAAACGCACGATTTAATGTTTCTGAGTGGCTCAGCTGAGCCCACGGGGGCATATCACGCCCACTCGGAGAACACAGACTTTCTCTCCACGTTGCATGGGAGCGTTTAGCCAAAGAAGTAACACAAGCTAAATCTATCACATTTTGTAAATCAGTTAAAATTGCCACTGTGCCATCGTGCAGATTAGTCTTTAAATAGACTAAATCAAGCAAATAGGCATTTGAAATCTAAAAAGAGATACAATGAATGTGCCACATCATCCCTGAACCACAGCCTTTTCATATTCAAATGTATTGACACGAAAATACAATACGAAACTTCACTCTCAAAAACAGGGTTTGAGCAGGGATTGGACTGCACCCAGCATGTGCTGCTAGTTCATTGGATGTTAACGACAACAGAGTCCTCCTTAATCCTGACTGTTGTTGTACATGTAATGAACATGCCAGTCGGCTGTGACTGCAGGGCAAAACCAAAATCACGGTCTTTAATACACTTTGACAAATATGTTGTTGCGTTTGACTTCGTTCTGATTTACTACGAAAGTATTGATTTTAGTGCATTATGTGTACCCATTGTTTCCGCATATCTGTGTCAGGTTAGTAACGGACTGCAGTCCGGTTTGGGGTGGAGCTTTGAGGCACACCGACTGAGATTGCAGAGCTCCGCCTAACATTTGGCATTAATTACCAAGACTGACACGTTATGTGATCGTGGCCCGCATAATGGAAAGTGCGAGGACCCTGTGCGACTCTGAGAACCTAATGAACAATTTCAATAAATGTAAAGAGTTAAGTAGAATAATCAAACGTTTATTCATATTTATAAAGTATTAGAAATCAGTAAAAACCTTTTCATTAATTGAGCCAGCTCAAATAACAAGGTAACATGGACCAGAAATAACATTAATATTTGATATTCTTTTTAATATAATTATATTATAAATAGAAATATAATATACATTGTATTACAATTGCCAAGCAGGACATTATGTGGAGGAAGGTGACACAAAACTGGGGAAATCTGTAAACAGAACTCCCACACTTGTGCTGTTTGTAATGTTTGCTACCAGAAAAATAATTCAAAATCCTTGATTTCGAATGATTTGTTTTATACATTTAAACTTACTATGATGTATGTTGTGTTAATAACTCAGTAGATCATGTTGTGTCCATGACACCACAAACTACGCTCAGGTTAGTTACACGGACTAAGATGCGTTATTGGTGAAACACACCAGACTGATGTTTTAGAGCTCCGACTAGCACTTTCGCTAAGGTACGATACTTGGACTGAAAGAAGTTGATAGGCCAAACGAGTCTATTCCGTTTAGAACAATAATAAATTGTTAGACCAATCTAAATAGGGCAACCTCAATTCCTAATTATTGTAACGTTGTTCTAATTACGTAAACGCGGAAAACCACGGCATGATTATAGAAAGTTATCATTAGAGTTATAACAAGTTGGTCGCTTAATTCATTGATAATGGTCATGGCCTCTGATTGGAAACAATTTTGCATTAATTAAGCGAAGTCAGATCCAAGAGAACTGAATAAAAATATTCTGGAATGATCACAGTGGTTACGGACGCCCAGAATATCAGTGTGTCACCTCTGCCTTAATGACCAAGACTGACGAGTTGTGGCAAGAGATCGTAAACCCGGCCGGTGCGAGGCTCAATGTTATCGGAATCTTGATTGCTGAGTATAACACAATGTAAAAGATTTGACATGAATATCCTCAACGGCAGTGTTCATGCAAGATCTTCAGCTATTGATCTCTTTAAAGTGGTCAATAGCAGTGAGTTTAATAATTAAAACATCCAAATTGCAATGATCCTGTCTGTATTTTCAAATTTGTAATTGTACTAAACACGTGCATAGAACACACATTATAGTTGTTTGTGCTACTAGATGCACATAGGCTAGTTAAGTTTATTCTTTAAAACACATGATTGCTTTACTGTAAATGTTGCATTAAACACTTAGGTAAAGGTTGTAGAGATGCTATGCATTCTAGGCCACATATCTTGTGTAAATTGGAATAATCGCAATACTGGAATTGTATAGCAATTTCAAGTTGCATGTGTGTCTGTCTATGTTGAATTTGTTTGTCTTCTGAGTGGAAACTCTGCTATTTCCCATATAGCTGCAGTAAAACCATGTACAGGAGCATAGAATTGCCGTCTGGCTACAGTGTGAATTACAATTGCACTAACCATGAAAATGTTTCCATCACAACAGGACTCAATAACTCTGACCTTTGCAATTTCTAATTTGAGCAAGTTCTAATACTTTTCATTGGTTCAATTCCCAGTGCCAAAATGGAGGAGTTGTGATATTGTCTTATGCCTACAGAACTAGAAAAACTAGAAGTGTGGCACGGATGATAGAAAACCAATTCATCCTTCACTCAAACTAACTGTAATGAGAGCAACTAGAAGTTTCTGATTAATCCTGAAAAATTCTCCAGCAGAACTGGAGTTTATAATGCTAAAACAAAGAAAAATTATCCAGCAGAACTGGAGTTCATAATGCTCAAACACAGCAGATTGTGAAGGCTTGACTGCAAGAGCAGCTTTAAGTGTTAAAAACTGAAACAACAGCAGAAATTAACTGTGTTTCTCTCTAAATTGTTTTCTCCAAATTTGTTTCTCTCTAAATTTGTTTCTATCTCAGGTTGACAATTGCAATTCCTTGGAGGATGGACGACCAAAAGTCCTCCCCTGCATCAGAGCCAGGGCAACGGAAAATTGTCAGAACTTGAGACGTGAGAGATGGGTGCGAATATAAATATGATGGGGTCATTCACATCTCACAATATGACTACACGACCTCCCAGTGTACCACTGGTACTAAATTATGCAACACAGATTGATATTGATTAGATTCCACCCATCTCCCAAACATGAACATAGAACACACCCTACACGCACGACAACATCACCTGGAATAGACCAAATCTATTCAGGCTGAACATTACACATCATGGACGATAAAGATGGCATAGAGTCTAAAAGTGTACTTCACTAAAGATCTATTGCCCATTTTTTCACACAAACGCACAAACAAACACACACACACACACACACACACACTGTTACCAGGAATACACAATCCCCATTATTGTATGACTAATCATATTTAGATCTGCATTAATAACATATGGGATTCCTGAACAAACACAGTGGTTATTATATACCGATAACTTATTGTGTAGGTGAATGTTCAAATAACATAGACAATTTCACCAATCCACAAAATTGTACATAGACATCTAAAAATTTTGAATTGACCACCTGTGGATACACCAAATCCAAAGAATGTCCAAAATTACACCCAATTCCTCCTGGTGGACTGATTAGAGGAACCTTAACAAGACTCTATTACATGATGTAAATTTGGTAATGACGCATGGAACTTACAACATTTCCAATATTTTTCTGCTTATACAAAACATTGTAATGCCAACGATGAATCATATGCATGGCTACAGTCACGAATCGATGATTTAATTTCTGATTACAAAGACAGACTTGCTGTCCAAATTCCATCTGCTCGCTCAAAACGAGACCTACTTGGTAACATAGCAGGCTTATTCGGATCAATTAATTCAGCAGCTAACACCTACCAAATAACCAAACAATCACAATTCTCAACATGGTTGATGGACCAGATGGCCACTGGGTTTCAACACATCACCAATAGCAATGATAACCTAATCAAAGCGGTTAGATCCGGCGCAGGCGCTTCTAACGATCAGCCATACATTGTTCAATCAGACCCGTACCATCGAACGTGACTTAGCCTGTAGATCATATACACAAGATTTGTTCACTGCCACAAGACAGGAAATTTTAGACCTTCGTCTTCATAAAACTCCAAGACATGTTTTAAACGATTTGATTGAGATTTTAGACCTACATAGATGGTTCTATGCGGAGAAAATGAAAAATGTAAGATATTCAGAACTGTTATCTACAATTATGATGTATACTGGAAAAGAATGTACTGGTTGCATTGGGTTTTGCCACCTTTCCTTTGATCCACCCAGACCAAGTTTATCCAAATTCCACTACTATCCGCTTCCATCGGCATGGTAGTTAAAGATCAGGTAATTAAATGGGACCACCTCACTGGTTATATGACTTTGAAGGGTACTGAGACCTTATTTACCAGTCGCACTTGTTGTCAAGAAACTCATAATTATGTTGTTTGTACATGTAACACATTACAACCTTTTTATCTCCCAATGATAACAAACTTGTGAATGTCCAATCATTGCATGGCCATTCGAATGCTGTTCAAGTGTCTCATACACAGTGGTGCATCATCAGTGAGATGAATTCTTTCACATATGGAGGAATGACCTGTCCTGCCAATTACTCCTTTTGCTTGGAAGTGACAGAGGACTTTTCCATGGGTCAGATTGACATCCTTGGAAGGATGCCGGAGGACGCAGAGGTCTCTCCATGGTGGGATGACACCTTCTATGAACACGGAACACAAGCACTGGTCGAGACGATGGACTTGGTACAGAAAGTCATCCTTCAAACAGAGTACCACCTTTCTCAAGCGCAAGTGGAGACAAACTTGGCGCGAAAGACTGCACAGATTCTGACTAGCTCATCTATTCGATCAGCACAGACTGCATACTCTTGGTGGGACTGGATACTTCGAGGATGTGCTGTGGGAAGTGCCCTCATCTTCTTCCTCACAGTATTCCAATGTTGTTACTTCAGACATCTCATCAGATCTGTGAAATCATCCACCAACGCTATCTTGGCCCTCAGTCCCCTGCAACTACCCACCTTACAAAGACTGAAGTGACACCAGCGAAACCCTTGTGAATGGCTCACGGTGCCAAAAGGGGCAAATCTGTAAGGAAGTTGCCAGGGCGTCTGGCCTAAAAAACGGTGACTTCCTGGGAACAAAGGACTTTTCTAAGGATCAACATTTGAACACTCTTCTCAATACATAACAGCCACACCCGAGACACACCATACTGAGACACACACACCTCACACTCACAATCTACCCATCACCCACTGTTTTGCCCATTCGCCACCACACTGAAAACCCATTCTGAACCTATGCAATGCTAAATATGTACAGTGTGTAACCATTCATGTTTAGTATCATTTGAAACGTGTCAGTGCGTCTGGTAAAATGGTCTCATTCTCCAAACCAGAATACAAACCTCCAAGAAGTTCTATAAGTTGAGAAAATATTGTGTGACTTTAAGGAGGTGATCACCCACAGATTGCTAATTCAGGATACCTCCTGTATGTAAATAAGTATTCTCCTTCACAAATGGTGAGAACCCATTCAAACACAAATTCTGATTGCTCATTTGTGACCCCTGAATAAGGGCCAAAACCTAATTATAATCACAGTAAACCTCCATTTGGTATCTATTGAATTATCTGGGTATTTAAAGGAAAGTGACACTAAACTCTACGAGTCTGTATCTAGATATCCCACACTGTTTGTGTGTAGTCTTTCACGACCAGGTAAAGATTTCTGGAATCCTTGATTCTTGAATTATTGTTTCTATATATGATTGATTGATGCTTTTTATCCTTTGAATTGAAGTTTGATCGATGTTTCTTACCTGGTTAATAAATCGTTATGTTTACATTTATTCTGACTTACTCTGAATTATTAACGATCTCTATAAGATCATGAATGGGTACTTTCCACAAAGGGTTAAACGGAATAATTAAATGTGTGTCTAACTATTAAATATGAATGACCAAATAACCAAATTGGCATTCTAATCTAAATTCTAAATTATAATAAAATGGAGTCAGATAAAGAGCAATTGGAATTAGATCCATTTTGCCCAGCTGAGAACACCGAACGCCGCAGATACCTTCGCCTCGCCTCTTCGCTGCCGCCATTGGAGCGATTTCAGCGGTCTTACAACACAGAAAGACATTTCTGAACGAATAGGCTGTTCCCAGAGTGCTGTATCAAGGCACCTCAGTGGGAAGTCTGTGGGAAGGAAAAAGTGTGGCAAAAAACGCTGCACAACGAGAAGAGGTGACCGGACCCTGAGGAAGATTGTGGAGAAGGACCGATTCCAGTCCTTGGGGGACCTGCGGAAGCAGTGGACTGAGTCTGGAGTAGAAACATCCAGAGCCACCGTGCACAGGCGTGTGCAGAAAATGGGCTACAGGTGCCGCATTCCCCAGTTCAAGCCACTTTTGAACCAGAAACAGCGGCAGAAGCGCCTGACCTGGGCTACAGAGAAGCCGCACTGGACTGTCACTCAAATTTTGCATGTCATTCGGAAATCAAGGTGCCAGAGTCTGGAGGAAGACTGGGGAGAAGGAAATGCCAAAATGTCTGAAGTCCAGTGTCAAGTACCCACAGTCAGTGATGGTCTGGGGTGCCATGTCAGCTGCTGGTGTTGGTCCACTGTGTTTTATCAAGGGCAGGGTCAATGCAGCTAGCTATCAGGAGATTTTGGAGCACTTCATGCTTCCATCTGCTGAAAAGCTTTATGGAGATGAAGATTTAATTTTTCAGCACGACCTGGCACCTGCTCATAGTGGCAAAACCACTGGTAAATGGTTTACTGACCATGGTATTACTGTGCTTAATTGGCCTGCCAACTCTCCTGACCTGAACCCCATAGAGAATCTGTGGGATATTGTGAAGAGAAAGTTGAGAGACGCAAGACCCAACACTCTGGATGAGTTTAAGGCCGCTATCGAAGCATCCTGGGCCTCCATAACACCTCAGCAGTGCCACAGGCTGATTGCCTCCATGCCACGCCGCAATCATTTCTGCAAAAGGATTCCCGACCAAGTATTGAGTGCATAATTATTTGAAGGTTGACTTTTTTTTGTATTAAAAACATAAAAACACGTTTCTTTTATTGGTCGGATGACATATGCTAATTCTTTGAGATAGGAATTTTGGGTTTTCATGAGCTGTATGCCAAAATCATCAGTATTAAATCAATAAAAGACCTGAAATATTTCAGTTGGTGTGCAATGAATCTAAAATATATGAAAGTTAAATTCATATCATTACATTATGGAAAATAATGAACTTTTATTACAATATGCTAATTTTTTGAGAAGGACCTGTATGTTGCTTTCCATCAATGTAGTAACTGGATCCTCGACCTATAACTCTTTATCTGGATTTTTTAGAAAAATTGGATTAACTGGACCAAGGGGCTTTTTTCTTCTACTTGTTTTCACACTTGTGTGGTATTCCCTCATGCGGTTACAGCATCTTTGTTGCAGGGTTAAGGGAGGTGTCTGATGATTTCCACTCTCAAATCCTTGTTCAGCAAAGTTGCTTCCTATTTTGCCCTCCTCAGATCAGTGATAGTCTTGATGTTTGTGTTGTTCAACAGCGTCACTATACTTTGCAATATGATAATTTGTGCTCCTATCAGATTTTCCAATGCATCCACTGCCCATGTGGCACTATCGAGGGCTTGTATACATTGTGGTTGACCTATCATGGTGACAGGAATCTTTTTGAAAAAGTATCCTACGGGTTTGTACCAATTACCTGGTTTTTGACACAGTACTGCTGAGTAAGTCTCATCTCCTACCCTTGTCCACAAATGAAATGGCAACTGACCATCACCAAGGCTGGGGCTTCTACTTTCATAGAAGTAAATGTTTCCTCAGATTCTGTTATCCAGTCGATCTATTCCACTCCAGGCTTTCCTCCTTTGTACAGGTCAATGAGCGGGCTAGTGATGCTGGCAAAATCAGGTATATACTGATGACAATAGTTGAAAAGTCCCACCACTTTCCGCATTCCTGTAACTGTAAAAGTTTTAGAAGTTGCCATAATGCCTCTACACGTTGTCATCCTCCTTCCCTCAACAGATATTTCTTGGCCTAAATAGATAACCTTGGTTTTGGCCAGTTGTGCTTTGTCGGGGTTGACTTTGAATCCTCCTTTCCTAAGAGCTTGTAGAACAATATTCACAGTTGATAAGTGGCTGTTTTCACATGGGCTTGCAATCAACAAGTCATAAACATGTTGATGGCAAACACTTCCTGAGCTCTCAATTTCAACTTTTCGCCCAGTTAAGAACCGGTCCAAAGCTCTATGAAATACAACAGGAGAATGATTTAGTCCTTGTGGGACTGAGTCTGTTCCAAACATACTGTTTGCGCCCACAATGAGTTTTTCTTGAGATCTTTCGTTAATAGGTATAGACCAGAAAGCTGACAGCACATCTAGTACAGTAAAAATTCTGGAATATCATTCAGAATCATAGTAGCAGGATTGGCCACAATAGGGTGAGGTTTTGGTGTTACACTGTTAAGTCTTGTGTAATCAATGGTTATCTGCCATTATGCCAATTATATATACTTGATTTCTTGCCAATTTCTTGACAGGGCTGTTGGTAGTAGATGAAGTTTGTCTGATGATCCCTTCAGCTTCTAAGTCTGCCACTAACTCTTCCACGGCTTGTCTTGCTTCAGGTTGGATGGGGTATTGTTTATGAGGGGCATGTATCGGTCGCTCAATAACAACAGGATCAATGTTGGCTTTTCCACAGTCCAATTTGTGTTTAGCCCAGACATCTGGATATAAATTGTACAGATGGTTGGTTTTGCTGCACCAACAGAACTCATACATGTGTGATCTTCATGTGGTCTTATCCCAGCTGTTGTAGTAATTTGATGACTGTTAGTGAATATGATCATGTTCAACAATGGTAGAATGTCCATGCCAATGAGGCTTTCTTGTGAATTCAGCCCCACCCAGAAAGATGTCCATAAGACTTTTTTTCCGAAATGTGATTCTTCCTCCAACTCCTTCAACTTCCAGTGTCATGTGTCAGAGGGAGTTCAGGGCTGCGTTTTCAGATAACGATGGACCTTCGAACTTTTCTACAAGCAATATTACAAATGTTCGTGCTGTTTTCACGTGCGTTTCACAAACACACACTTAACATGATCGCACACAGCTGTGCTTTAAGTGCTACTTAAGAGTCGCTGTCTGTATGTCTGAAAAAAGTCACCTTATAGAATGGCTAGCAGTTGTAGCACACGCTTGTATTTCAAATTGTTTAGCCTATCATTTTCTATGAGGTCAAAAACCTATATAAGCACATGGGCTAGGTGGAGACAAAAAATGGCTGAATAAAAAAAAAACTAAGAAAAAAAATTCAAAAATATTAAACTGTTATTTTACAGGTGGAGCTAAACAAACATAATTGCCAGCAGGTTTAATGGCAGTCAGACACATAAACAAAAACAAAAAAAAAATCTGTGAGGATATTGCTATAAAACTAACTGCAATGCAAGCAGGGGCATTAAAATCAGGGAAGGAGGTCAGGAAGAAGTGGCAGGACTTTGCAAGCCTCAAGGCACAGATATCTCACAGAGATCAACAATGAACAGGTGCATGGTGGGCCCAATGACCCACCATGCACCTGTTCTTACACTGGAAGAAAGGCACTGTCAATACTTGGACTCAGGTGCGATTTCTGGTGGTATTGACCTCCATGGAGGAGTAGGGCCTGAACCTGAACCAGGTCCATCATGCTCCCATGAGCAATCAGATTCACCTCCCATTGACAGACTCCTACCACCACCCAGTCCTCCCAACAGCCCACCCATGTTCGAACCTCCATCTTCAATTGTTAGACCACAACCCCTCAGCGCTTTGAGAATGTATGTGGTTGTAGTCAGTACTTAGTGCAGCTGGAGAGGGAGAAACCAGGTGTCCTTAAAGACATCAGAAAATGTCTTAAAGATGCCAATGAGAGGGACATCAACTTCCAGCAGCAGCTCACTGACCTCAAGAAGGCCACACTGGCTTTAGCTAGCTTGCCAGATGATTCAGGTAATATTGTTTAATGTTGACTAATTATATGTTTTAATAATCTCTTATTATTTTCCATATGTAGTTAGGGCTCATCCCATTGTGCAATGTATTTTGTAAACAAACAACAAACACAAATACATTTAGATTCAGTGATTTGATGTCCTTGTGTTTGCTGAACCACTCAAAGACTAAGGCTCTATGAAATACTACAGTAGAAGTATTCTTAAGTGATTCAAATTTAAATGGCTACTTGTAGTACTGAAAATAAGCATACAAGCCCTATGAATGTCTATATACAGCAGTGAACTTTTTCATACCTTATTTATTAGTGTTCAGTCATGTAGCTTTTATTTTATTTATTTATTAACTACACTAGTTTTATTAAAATATTCAAAATTAATTTAATAAAAAAACAAGCAACATGTATAAAGAAACATACATAAAAACAATTGGACAGGAGTAAAGTTTAGGTGCAGTTCGCCGGTTGTCCTGCAGGTTACCTCATAGCTCTGTTTCCTTACGATGCACTTAGAGATTAAGATTACTCCAGAGCTCTTATAGTTCTGCAAAGATTTTCAAGTACTACTTAAGTTATGATGGTTTTTGGCTAAGGCCCGCACGTCTGAGATGATTTGTGCGATCGTTTTTACAATCTACTTAGGCTTACAATGCTTTTGGGTAACGCAGTCCAGGTTAGTTATAGAAAGCAATGCCCCCGTGTATAAGAGGCAGTCACATGGGTGGCCCCCTATTAGTGCAGGAATGAAAAGTCGATTGTCTCTTTTCTTACTCATACAGGGGGCTGCTGACTCCTGTTGCGGACGCATAATTCCCTCAATAAGCTGGCGAACTTGCTCTTCAGTCCACATCTTTCCTTGAGGGGTTTCATCCTTGTTTTTCACACTGACCTGTTTAAATGATGGACCTTTCCCTTCTGCTCCTCCTCCTTTAGCCCAACAGTCTCTTCTAAACTGGCCAGGCTTTCCACAATTGTGGAAAACCATGTTAAATTGAACTGACGCCATTCCTCTTCGATTGGGCTTGTTTCCTTCATCCTTGTTTGATCTCATAGCCATCTCTAGACGACCAGCCCATTGCATTATTTGGTCAAATGTTTCTCCTGGGTTGACTCCAAGTGATAAGGCTTGTTGGTTTTTTGTGCTAAAGCCATCCAGAAGTGTGACAGTAAACTGTACATCATCTCTATCTGGATCTTTCATGAGTATTCCATTTGTGCAGGGTGTACTCATCTGTAGATCCATCATCTTTTGGCTAAATCAATGTCACAGACGAAAGGGATTTTACCGCTGCCCAAGATCTGTTGGATTTCTTTTCAGAATCCATCTAATGCTTGCCAAAGACGCAGGCGTCTCTGGTCATCTACCCACAAGTTTACCCATTGGGCTGTTGTTGTCGACACAGAGACATACACACCATTGTGAAAGCTAAAACCCCAAGAGACTGATGAGAACGTTTGCCAGTGTCATTTGATGTGTTTCAACCAAGGAATCTAATTCTCTTCAAAACTCTGTGTTTGGATTTGTCTTCAGAGGAGGCAAGGCTGTGAGAATGGATTGACGTTCTCCTGGTGTAAATAGTCTCTCTTCTGTGGAGAAAATTCTCGTCATCTCTTGTCTCTTCACAGTCAGATCCATAATTACGAGCTGATGTACATCGCAGCATGTCTCTGTTTGACTGGGTTGATTTGGATCTGATAATTATTGGAGCTGCTTGTGCAGAAGTTATACATTTTGTCAACTGGGACTCTGTTTGAGCTTGAAGCTTGAGGCTGTATCAGAGGTTTAGAGTAACTTGCACATTGTTCAGGCAAGTCGAATAAATTGGCTTGTAGGGAGGTAGCACTGCAGTTGTTGCCGATTTTGCTGGTGTTTGTGAATATTTCCTTTCAGCTTCAGCTATTATATCTGTCCAATCTGGATCAAATGAATCATCACTGGTGGGATTTTCTTTTCCTGAACATGACATGATTTTGCTCAACTTGTTATGTGCTTCAACTTGAGGCTTTATTCATTGCAAAGTGGAACTAAACAACCTTCAATACCGCAACAAGTCCACCTTGTTTCATGATCCAATTAGCTGCCATTATTGAAAATACTAAAAAGTCTCGAACCAGCTTAACTGCTCATCCATAGATGCATTAATAAAGCTTGCTTCTTGTTCTTCTTTCCCAGGTACCAAACAGAAATTGTTCTGCTGTTACAGCCATTTTCTGCTATTTTGCAAATTATTGGTCACTCTGTGTCTGTGTGCTCAGAACAGCAGGGCTATGTATGTGTGTGTGTGTGTGTGTGTGTGTGTGTGTGTGTGTGTGTGTGTGTGTGTGTGTGTGTGTGTGTGTGTGTGTGTGCCTGGGCTACCTTGCTTCTCTCTCCCTTTCCCTTCTCTAAGTTATGTATTTGGTGTGTAAAAAACATCAGGACTGTATAAGTGGGCGTGGAGGATATGTGTGCCTATAGGGTGAATTCTGAAGGGAGGGTCTACCCTGCGTCTCTCCCTTTCCTTTCCTAATCACCCAAGGAACAAAAGATACAATTTTAAAGTTTTTTTTTTTTTTTTTTTTTAACTCAGATACATTTCTTCCTTCAGTTATTTTTAAGTTTCTTTATTCAGTTGAATTCAGTTGAATTTCTCCTCCTCAAATATTGAACAGCTTCACTGTCAAAATCAAAAGGCCCGCTATTTCAGCTACTTCAGCATGTTTAAACATTTTAGGATTCTTATCTACATGACTCGCCTCTTTAAACTGCTTTAATCCATACAACACTCAACACACTTTCTTGTCTGTTTGTAACAGCACAAATCTTCCGTGTGTGAAATATTTTAGAGTTGATTCTGCCACCTCACTGTAGACTCGCCACCTTCCACCACCTCACAGTCAAAATTTAACTAAATGGTATTCTAAAAAAGATCCACTTTTACCGCAGCTTCATTCAAATATTTTTTGAAGGCCCACTGATCTGAGCAACTTAAATAAACCAATTTGAATTAAATGACACATATCCATTGGCAACACAACTGGTATTTTAAATAACACAGTTCTTTTCAGCAGTTTCAGTCAATTACCCCATTTCCACCAAGGCAGTGATGGTACAGGTTAGGAGCCAGAGCCTAGTTTCAAATCCGTTCTTTGACTTCCCACACCCAAAGCACCAGCTCTGAACCAGGAAAAGTGGTTCTTAAGTAGCACCAAAACGCTTGCATCAGAGGCCCGGGCGGGGTTACTGTGACCAGCAAGATGAACACAAATTTGTGACCGCCATTTTTGAAATAGTAGCTAATCGAGCTAAAAACTGTTCGATTGTAATCTCCGTCTATTCAAGCTGCACGAATGCACTGGATTCGCTGTGTTTTGATGCTGACGTAGGAGTGCATCAATAGTAATGCAGCATTTGCCATTGTTGATGAAAGGCTTGTTCGAGATGCACCGGCGCTGTGCAGACCAATCGCCATATGACATCAAACGAGAGCATACAACTCCTTATGCTTTTGAATCGCTCATGCGGTATTTTAATATCATACGTGGATCATCTGCGCAGCACCGATGCATCTCGAGCAAGCCTGGTGTGTTTCAGTGTTTGTTTTCCACTGCCTCGCTAGCGTTGCTGAGAAAGATGAGCCGTATACAGTGACGTAAGACATGGCTCTGTGCTGGCTCTCTAGTATGTGGAAAGGCAAACCGGTTCTTAGAAGGCTTGTCAGTCGAACCAACTCCGAACTGGCACTAGCACTGGCTCTGAACTAGCACCCAATTCATGCTGGTGGAAAAGGGGTTAATGTCTCTAATCATCAGACAGACTTCGTGCTATTTATAAAAAAAAAAGTTTTACCTGATTGATTGAGACGAATGGCTGAAGATGCGATTCCGTTTCATGATATCAAATCTAGACTTGAAATTAAACTATTTCCCTGATGTCTAACTCACAGGACCGAACACCAGTTTTTGTGCCAAGAGATCTCTTTTATATAATATTTTTATCAGACATAGGAGAGAGAGAGACAGTGAACCAAACGAAGGTCTTCATGCCAGCTTCTCTGGTCCTCAAAAAGGTTTTGTTTTTATATGCTG
The DNA here is from genome assembly GCA_023029165.1 of Gobiocypris rarus. Lineage (NCBI taxonomy): Eukaryota > Metazoa > Chordata > Actinopteri > Cypriniformes > Gobionidae > Gobiocypris > Gobiocypris rarus. The sequence continues at coordinate 22,375,588 of CM040933.1, forward strand.
GAAAAATACATTACCAGAGGAACATGTGATATCCATTAAAATGGAATGTATAAATGTATAACAAACCGTTAAGTCAACATATGCATTAAATGTATAACAAACTATAAGTAGACATAACTTACACTACGCACATATGTGGGCCTTATAATCCACAGTCTTCTCCCCACAACCAATGTATTCAAGCATACAATGATTACAAATTATTATGAATGCTAATAATAAGTAATAATACAGATACACAATATTTACTGATTATCAATACTAATAAAAAAGTATTACTGAATAATAAAATGTTATCTAAAAAAGCCAAAATGATACTTGTGACCCCTGCCTGTGAAACCCAGGCTAAAGTCGCATAATCTAATTATGAGATTAAGAGCGTCAGTGTCATAGCCATAAAAATGATAAAAACATATAATTTGTATTTGTTGCTGTAAATGATAGAATATACCATATCAATCCACACGAGCCAGAAAGGCAAGAAAAGTGCGGCTTAAGCCAGGTTCAGATTTCTGTGTGGATTTTTTTGTGTCATCACCGAAATTTCAGGAACAGCTTATTTGTTTTGTAATTTAACATTCTGCCAAGGTAATCATCTTATTTTTTATGGTTGCTACCTGTCAAAATAATTTGGTCTTTGGATGCTAATGCTTTAGGTTGAAGAATTCCCTACCATACAGGGCGGCACCTGAAGTGAGAGGAACAGAAGCTAGCTAATTGTTTAAACAGCTTATATGCTATAAAATCTTTGTGGAATTGCTTTGTGGAATTTCTTTGTGGAAATCTTTGTGGAATTTGTGGAAAAGTTGAAACAACAGGTCGTGTAGAGGATTACTTTCTGGCAGATGATGGTGATGGCTAGGTGATGGCGGATAGCTGTGAATATAATATTTTTTTTATGATGCATCATGAAAGACGCCTCTCTCAGACAGCATGCAATCCCGAATTTAGGAAAAATCAGATACACATAGAATTACAGTAGCCTATTTCAAAATAGTCTTGCGTTTGGGGAAAAAAACATCTGATGTGTAACATATTAGATACGTAAATTAGGTCTCAACGGGTTAGTCCACCCAAAAATCTTCAGAACACAAATGAAGATATTTTTGATGAAATACAAGAGCTCTTTGACAGCTTCCATAGACAGCAATTTAATTAACAAATTCAAGGTCCAGTAAGGTAGTAGACATCATTAACAAAAAACAAACAAAAATAACTAAATTCTCAATCTTTTCTCTTCTGTGCCAGTCTCCTACACAGTTGACGTAGTGTAAATAGCTCAGCACTTTCGAGTTCTACTGCAGAACGGCAGCTCACCATTGGCTAGCTCCTGCAAAAGCATCACACCCATGCGTCGTGGTGCACACTTGAACAGCGTCGGACAATGGTAACCTGGCATTCTGATGTAGCGCTATCGATAGTACTGCACTGTATTTACTACGTCAACAGCGTAAGAAGAGATTGTGTATATATATATATATATATATATATATATATATATGTGTGTGTGTGTGTGTGTGTGTGTGTGTGTGTGTGTGTGTGTGTGTGTGTGTGTTATAAGTGAACCTTGGACCATTTTTGGTGATTAGGTTTTGGTCAAAAGTTTACTCACAGTCAGTAGACTGTAACTTTAAGTTTTAGTGCACTTAAAGGGGTACTTCAGCGCTGGGAATATGAATCTGTATTTAAACTGGGTCATTAATGTAGTAGAAATGTGAAATTATCTTTGAATTTGGTGCCATCTCGACTGAGAAAACACAGAAAATGTATCAAAAATTCCCAGAACGCACTGCTTCACTGCCCTACTCTAGGCACGGCTAGTCAGCTATAGGATTACTGGATCACTTGCCTACCACGTTCATTTTTAGAAAATCAGTTCAGTTAGAGACACTACAATTAAAAACTGAACGTGTCTGTTCCGAGCATCAAGGCACAAACGCAGCAGGATCGGATTACATTCATCACATGAGCTGAGGTAATCGCGGGATTCGCGGCCGCATTCACAGCGCGTGATCAGTTTGGCGCATGTTCAGTTCATGTCTTTGGAAGCTTAACTTTCATAGGAAGTTTATTTGAAAAGTTGAAACACTCACTTTACTCTCCACCGAGCCGAGTGCTGTGAGTGTGATGTTGAAAACAAGCAGAAATAGCGCCCACTGCTGGCAGTAGTCTTCAGCCTCTGGCCAAAAACTTTGAAAATTTTTCCAGATATAAAATACATAATTCTCTCATCTCAGGGTCGTATGAGGGGGGAAAGTACGATAATTTGAATATACTCCCGGGTTTCTACAGATACAAAGATTCATGCTAATCGCTGAAGTAACCCTTTAGATAGCATAACAAAAACTAGTATTTAAATAATTTTAAATAATTACAGCCTTTTAGTGACTATCAGTGCAAAAAAAATAAATAACGTATAATAATAATAAAAAAGAAAATCTCTCATCTTAAATACATCATCGTTATAAGACATGATGCTTTTTTGACTCCTCTGCTGTCCGTTCTTAGGTTGTTATGCAACAGCGAGAGCCAGACTGAGTGAGTGTGGTAAAGAAGTGAAGAAGACAGACAGTAGCACATCCTCCTCCAGTCCTGAGTCACGCAGGTATTGAGCCATTTTAAACACACAACACCACAAACATCACCATGGAGAAAATAATAATCTGAATAGATGGAATAATGAGGTTTGAGGATCCAAAAGTAAGCACTTTCGAAACTTACCATCAAATATGTTACTGTTTTTTAACCTCCATTTCCTGATCTGTTGAACGTCTCAGGAAATGGAACATAAGATTTGAATTGCATTCATATTTCCAGCTGTATGATAGTACAATACAAACAATGAGAGACACTCCTGTGAAATGACACCAGTGATAATTTCATAACTTCATAACCCTAATTATGAATCTGTATGTGTGAGTCAGTGTGTTAGAGCTACACCAGCAATCAGCATGCCACTTATGAGCCCCTTTGGGTTTATAGTGACAAATTGAAACGGCAAATGAAAACAACACCCTGTTTTCACTGATATATTGTATTTAATAAGCAGGGAACAGACTTCATTATTAGAAGTTAACAGTATATAACTGCCTCAAAATTACATGTGTTTATTTTATGTATATAAAGTATACATTTTAACATTGTTCTGATCAAATTACAGTTCAATATCTTAATAAAAACCTAAATATACAGTCCAATAGTGCACTGTAAAAGCATAAGCATATAAAAACTGAATATTTTAAAAGGTTTTCAAATACGATTTCAAACACTGAGATTTTTTTCCCACAATGAACACATCAACTATTTCATATACTGTGGAAAGCAGTTGAGCAGCTCCTCCGTATATAGGAGTGCAGTTTATTAACACTTGCTCCATTTCCATTGCTCTCGGCCCCGCCCTGCTTGCCAGACATACCTTTTCCTATCCATATAAAAGTTGAACCAGTTGGGACGAGCTCAATTTCGAACATTGGGAATCAATGTATCATACACCTGGCGCAAGTGTTTTTTGCTAGTTTCAACCCAACGCAGTCATCATTTTCATGTCCTGTGCCACGTTGTTTGAATAGCAAATGCATTTGTGCCCATAGGCGTGCTGGACTGAAAATGAGTTGTGTTCAAGCGCATTGTTGGAGCATTGCTATTTTGAGGCAACTGAAATAGACCGCCAATATTATTTTTGTTATTTAAAGAGTACGTTAGTAATATGCGCCTATGGCAGGTTCACAGCGCGCGTACACTTTGCTAATAACACACACAGGGACGCACACAAGCACACAAACATTTTTAAATATTAAAAATAAATAAAAGGATTCCTCTCTGGAGAAGCATTCAGTCTTTGCACTAGCAAATTCCACCATGTAAACAGCAAATCTGCCATGGTGCAAGCGCAACTGGCTTTTAAAGGGAATGGGAGACGAGATTCTGATACGTCCATATTTTGATACGTTACGTCCAAAACAGACCCATTACTCATTAAGAGAATAGGGACAACCCTTTTAGACCACTGACCATTTTTCCTGTTGTTAAACAAGCAAAAGTGAATTCGGACGCGCCCTAAGTGCATTTGCGGCATGCGCTTAGACTGTTAAAATAGGGCCCATTGTCTTGGTGTTTTTTTTAAATGGGTTTCAGAAAAGTTCATAAAGCCTATAGCATTAGATTCTCTAGGACTGTTTTAAGATGTATTCACTTACACTTTGGTTCAACCTCCAGTTTCTCCCATTTTCTTACATATTGTGTTTATATTACTCAGTATGTTTCTGTGCTGACATGTCAAATATCAAATATTTTGACAAATCTGTTTAAACCTAAGCTAGAGCCTGTGTGACTTTTTTAAACTTGCAACAGGTGAAATTTGGAAAGAGGGCCTCTGGCATGAAAGCTGACTTTGCCATTGCTTGATTTCATAAATATGTGATGGTGCTGACAAGAGGGACACAGCTTTTGAAACCTTAAAAAAGAAAAGAGTTACATTTTCTAAAAATATTAACCTCTTCATGTCATTCCATATGGCCTTTTTTCCAATAGTAGAACAGGAACAGAGACATATAGGGCAAGTTGCATAAACATAGCCTTTAGTTTTCAGTGTCTCAGTATCTAGTATGACCACTAGCAGTCAGTCAAGTAAGCAGTCAATCTTACTTTTTGATGACTAACTTGTAAAGGCCAATTCACACCGCACAGCCAAATGCCAACAAACACGTCTGTTGGAGTTTGTTGGATCAGTGTGATATATATGATAAAGTTATCATTTTCACGTCCAGTTGTTTAAATAGCAAATGCACTCGCACACATCTGTTCGCCCATGGGCGTACTGGTCTAAAAATGAGGTGTGTTCAGGCACATTGTTGGCGCGTTGCTATTTCGAGGCTACTGAAATAGTCAGTCAAGGGGAAGTCAATCTTACTTTTTGATGAAAAATTGTAAAAGGCCAATTCACACCGCACAGACAAACACCAACAAAAATGTATGTTGGAGTTTGTTGGATCAGTGTGATACCCCTGTCGATGTATTCCTCAATCCATTTTAAACAATATAACAAGAAAAAAATAATACAATTATATTTGAATGGCTGTTTTTCCACTAGTTTTTTTTTTGTTGTGAAAATTGTATAGGGTCGCTAACGACCCGAGGTGTGTAAGATTGTAGGTATATTTTTTTCTGCACGACAATAAATGAATCTATAATGACGAAATAAGTGCAATTCACCTATATTCCACAAGGTATCTGATACTCAATGATGAAGTGATGTTTCACTCATAGTTACTGCAGACAGAAAGCGAAACAATATTAATTATAATCTGCAAAACTTGAAACGGCTCAGCGATTCAACATTCAAATGTTAGTCTCACTGTCACGTGATGGTGGATCTGGTGAAGAAGCTGTCAGCGATCAAAATATTGATTTTGAAGATGATAAAAATGAGTTTTGAGAATATGCGTGAGATCGCGAATATGAGCCAGATGCTGAATGTACTGAGAAATGTTCTGACGAGGACAGTGATGATGGTATAAAACATTTGCTCAAACTGAATCCTTCCAAGCTCCAAAAGGTAACAAAACATGCTTTATTTTATTCTTCTGTAATTGTTACTCTAATATCAGGAGTTTTATATATAATCGTGACAGGTAGAGATCTATCCATGTTAGATATAGAGTCGGGTCGCTAAAGACCCGAATATGTAAGAATGATTGGCGAAACAGTCATGCATTTAAGGGTTAAATCCAAACAGCTACATTTTTTGGTCTGGCAGTATACATTATATGTAATACACTGCAAAAAAAAAAAAAAATACACTTTGAAAACACATCAGATCTCAATTGGGAAAAATATCATGCTGGATCTATACTAATATGGACTAAGTAATGTGTTATGAACGAAAGGATGCCACATTGTTTGATGGAAATGAAAATGATCAACCAACAAAGGACTGAATTCAAAGACACCCTGAAAATCAAAGTGAAAAAATCCTGCAGCAGGCTAGTCCATTTTGATGAAATTTCATTGCAGCAACTCAAAATGGTACTTAGTAGTTTGTATGGCCCCGACATGCTTGTATGCATGCCTGACAACGTCGGGGCATGCTCCTAATGAGACAATGGATGGTGTCCTGGGGTATTTCCTCCCAGATCTTGACCAGGGCATCACTGAGCTCCTGGACAGTCTGAGGTGCAACCTAGCGCCATCGAATGGACAGGAACACAATGTCCCAGAGGTGTTCTTTTGGATTTAGGTCAGTTGAGCGTGGTGGCCATTCAATGTTATCAATTCCTTCATCCTCCAGGAACTCCTTGCATACTCTCGCCACATGAGGCCGGGCATTTTTGTGCACCAGGATGAACCCAGGATCCACTGCACCAGCATAGGATCTGACAATGGGTCCAAGGATTTCATGATACCTAATGGCTGTCAGGGTGCCATTGTCTAGCCTGTAGAGGTCTGTGCTTTTCTCCGTGGATATGCCTCCCCAGACCATCACTGACCCACCACCAAACCAGTCATGCTGAACGATGTTACAGGCAGCATAACTCCAGGGCTTCTCCAGACCCTTTCACAACCGTCATGTGTGCTCAGGGCAAACCTGCTCTCATCTGTGAAAAGCACAGGGCACCGGTGGCGGACCTGCCAATTCAGGTGTTCAATGGCAAATGCCAATCAAGCGCCACGGTACCGGGCAGTGAGCAAAGGGACCACAAGAGGATGTTGGGCCATCAGGCCACCCTCATGAAGTCTGTTTCTGATTGTTTGGTCAGAGACATTCACACCAGTGGCCTGCTGGAGGTCATTTTGTAGAGCTCTGGCAGTACTCCTGTTCCTCCTTGCACGAAGGAGTAGATACCGGTCCTGCTGATGGGCTAAGGACCTTCTACGGCCCTGTCCATCTCTCCTAGAGTAACTGTCTGTCTCCTGAAATCTCCTCCATGCTCTTGAGACTGTGCTGGAAGACACAGCAAATCTTCAAACGATGGCACGTATTGATGTGCCATCCTGGAGGAGTTGGACTGCCTGTGCAACCTCTGTAGGTTCCAGGTATTGCCTCATGCTACCAGTAGTGACACTGACCCTAGCCAAATGCAAAACCGATGAAAACAGTCAGAAAAGATGAGTTGGGAAAAAAATATCAGTGGCCTCCACCTGTAAACCCATTCATATTTTGGGGGTCATCTCATTGTTGCCCATCCAATGCACCTGTTGTTATTTTCATTAACACCAAAGCAGCTGAAACTGATTAAGAACCCCCTCTGCTACTTAACTCACCAGATCAATATCCCTGGAGTTTAAAGGAACACTCCACCGTTTTGAGAAATAGGAAATCTTTCCTACATTTAGATATGTTGGCAAATGCATTTGTCTCAGTGCATGCATTGTTTTAGTTTGGCAGGGTCGCCACTAGCTTAGCTTAGCATAATGAATGGAATCCTATGTTGCCAGCTAGCATGTCCCGAGTACAAGTGATCAGAAAAAAAAAAAACAACAACACCTAATTACCAAATACAAATAGCGACGCAGATTAAGACTAGGCGATTTCCTAGGCAAATATAGGCGCAGAGATATCACGCAGCGCATGACATCCCTAAAATAGCCAGCTACTATTCACACCAGTATGTTGACGGAAGTTGTGGGATTTCATGTGTTGATAGTATTGCTGTAAGATAGTCGTGCAGCACGTTATTAGAGGTTTCCTTTGAAACCCTGTCATCTGCCTAGATGTGCTACAGGATGTATGTATGTCTGTTTATGCTGCAGCAGCATATTTGATGGATGGATGGATCAAATGTATTTTAATCTATACATTGATCATGGTCTTAAAACAATAATGGGATTCATTTGATCAAGTAAAGAGAAAATGAAATGACATGGACCATTTGTGTTAAGTAAATACTAATGATTGGCTCATTTCAAAGTGGAAATTTGCTACTTTCAAAATGAATCACACTGTGTTCCATGTGTTTGGCACCAGAAGAGCTGATCTAGGTTGTTTTTCCACAGAGTTACTAGGTCTTACTAAAACTAGTGAGATTAAACATTTCACAGCAGGCGTAGTTGTAGAAAAAATTAAATCTAAAGTTGGATGAGTAAAAGAAAATCTCACTGGACAGACAGAGATTGCTTTGAAATGTGAAGACTGAAGGCTGAGAGATTCAGTCTCTGTTAGTCTGGGATGGAAAGAGGAAGGGACTCGTGAGAATTGTGGTTGATGTTGCACTGACAGCATTTCAACTCCTTGAAAACCAGACTGGGATCAGTGAGCACTGAAACTAGATACTGAGCCTGAGAGCAGCAGAAGGAAGAGATCAATGAAGTGGAGGGATGGAGAGAGAGTAATCAAGGTTGAGACATCAGGGAGGGAGAAGAGCATTCAGATCTACAGAGATGATGAGGCTGCAGTGAGCTTTGGGGGAAACCAGTGGGAATACATTCATGCACATCAGCTTTTCTCTCTCCCCCTCTATAATCATGTCTCATTTACACAATCTTGGCCTGAATGTCTACAGACAGTTTTGAGCTTGGGCCAGTCTCAGTCCATTAACTGATGCTAAAACAGGAAGGATATGGGAAGCATAAGACAAAACAATTGGATCTCTGGAATGCTTTTCCAATCTATTAGTACTGAAGTATTAGATTGTATATTAAAAGTATTTTTAGTATACTTAAAATATACTCTTTAGACAACTTGATCTGCAAATGCTGTTCCCAAATGAGAGGCAGCAGGATTAGGACTTCTATAATACTTTCTAGTGGACAAACAGCGAAATACATTAAAAAGTAGTAAACTACTATATTTTCTTTTATTCAATATCAAGGTATAAATATTATAAATAATATATATTTTTGAGAGAAATACATTTTATGAACTTTTGCAAACCTTTACTAGTCAAAGACTAGTGCAAACCTTAGTAAATCACCTTGCATGATTCATTTAAAAATACTCTCCACATACATTTCGTCAGCAGCATAAATAACCCTGTCCACTGCTTTTTTAGCGCAAATTTTTCACTGCGTGTCTTAAATCCTGACAGTATTTTTTTAACGGCAAAAGAGAGTTTGCACTAGCGCAAGCTGTTTGTAAAACTTACAAAATATATATATTTCAAATAATGCTTTTCTTTTGAATCACGTGACACTGAAGACTGGAGTAATGGCTGTTGAAAACTCATCTTTGCCATCAGAGGAATAAATTACTAGCCTGACGTGGTCATACTCAATTCTAGTCAGAATATGAGTCTGGTACCGCTCCATTGGGCTTTGATTATGGGGCGTGTTTCAACCTAACCAGGAAAGACCTCAATTGGATAGACCTACAACCAATCAGAGCAACGGAGCGACACGTAACGTTAGTTGTCAAATGTCAACAGAACTCAACTGCACTGTTGCCAAGTCCTTGATTTTCCCGCGGGTTGAAGCGACCCCAATTATGTGATACATAGACCCAGGAATGCGAATTTTAGCAGGCAACCGTGCCAAAATAACGTATTTTGCCAACCAAACAAAATTTTTTCCGGAGAACCCCCCCGGAAAGAAATTGTTTTGGGCTATAGTTTTAAGTAGCAATTGCGCGACATTGCGAAAAAACATGGCAATCCTGTCTGCTCATGCGCTGGATTAAGTAATGTTAGAAGAAAAAGATGAGTGTAAACGATCTTTGCCAGTGTTGTAAAAAAAGAATTTAAGGATACACAGAGTACTTACCAACACGATCATCGTTTCTGAGAGAAATAGTGAAGGTGAATGCATATACGAACAAGTTCTCCATTTAGGATAATAGCAAATTCAACCCAATCGCCTCTGATGACGTTGATGATTACGTTACTGTTTATCATCTGCCCATCATCGTCTAAAGCCCGCCCTGACAATTTCGTTGGTCCGAACAGTTTCTGTTCGGGCATAATTACTCCTCTATGGAGCGAGTCCAGACCGAATTGCCCGAGCAAAATTTTTTGTGGGCGGGGCTAAATTTGGCTGGCATCCAGGCTAGTAAATTACATTTTTAAATATATTTAGATAGAAAACAGTTCTTTAAACCCAAATTTTGAACAGTATTGTATATCCAGATATAGCTCTTCGTTGCCATTCGATCATCATCATCATAACTAAAATTCCTCACTATAAATATTGCTTACCTGACTGTGAGATATATTTTTTTTCCCATAATGAGAGTTCAATTCTAATTTGGGTTCATGAAACTCTCTGCATAGATTATGTATCCATGCAGGAAAAAGGAATGAGTAATCACTTGATCTCTGGTATAAATATTATATGACCTGCCATGTTAGATGATGTATTTATGTTAATTGTATCATTTTTTTGTCTTGCAGCCACTGAAGTCACAGGGAGAAGGGTTGAGGTTGCTGGAATTTAATTAATTTTTTTTGCAGGGTAATATCTCAAATCTTAAGTTAATGCTGGTGAGAGTATGTGAGTGTCATTCGTGAGGCAGAAGAGTGTTTCTGTAGAGACTCTTACTCCGACACCTGATCTGCCAAAGATATTCAACAGCTTTAGTGAAGACCTCCTAAGCTACAAGTGTTAAATGCGAAGATATGAACTATAGTGTTCTGGAAACTAAGCATCTCTGTATATTTAAAGGGCACCTATTATACAAAATAGACAAACATGTGTGTTTGCAGTGTGTGAACACAATCAACCTACAATGATAAAAAAAATCACCCACTCCTTTAAAAAAAAAAATCCCGATGTTATGTTTTTGGATGTATGAGTGAGCATAAGAGCCTTCATCTTCACCCAGCATCTAAGCCACTGAGGACGCAGTGGATTAGTTTTGTTTTTGAAGGTAATGCACCTCAAAATTGAAAAAGGGAGCAGCTCATTTGCATTTAAAGGGACACACAAAAATGTTTAAACATGCTATAAAAAAATTATCTGTGAGGTATTTTGAGCTGAGACTTCACATACACATGTATTTTACATCTTGTAAAAAGGGGCATAATAGGAAAGATTTTCATAAAATCAAATGAAAAAAATGAAAAAATCTATATAAAAATTAAAAAAAAAAACATTGAGGTAATCTACCTGTAACAATTATCCAATGGATAGGCAAGTTGCTGAACCCAAGTGCAGTTCTTTATTCAACTTAAAGCTTAACATAACTCAGACCAAGCAGACCAAGACACACAGCAAACATGAGGGCTTAAATACCCAGAGACTAATGACAAGACAAGGGACACCTTTGAACAATGACCAAACAATGAATCAATGACAGAACATGACAAGATCACATGAGGGCATGGGAATCATGACAAGACCAGGAAACAAGACTCGAAACATAACAGTGAACATGATAAACTAAAGACATGAAACATGAACCAATACCAAAAAACCCTGTGACACTACCCTACAAAGTTTGTTTGAAGAAATGAATACTCTAAAAATTCTGGGTTGTTTTAACCCTGCAGTTGGGTTAAATGTTTGCTTAAGACAACCCAATCGCTGGGTTAAAACAACCCAATTGCTGGGTTATTTGACCCAACATTGGGTTGTTTTGTACCCAGCATTTTTTAGAGTGTGCATGGATTAACTAAAATTAATAAAAAGTGACAGTAATTAAATGTAAAATGTTACAAAAGATTTATATAACAAATGAATGATGTTCTTTTGAACTTTCTTTAGAATTTCCAACATTGACCATTGCCAACATGCAGGAATAAATTATATAATAAAATATATTAAAATAGAACATTTTTAATTGTAATAATATTTCACAATATTACTGTATTTAAACCCAACCCTCTCCCTTTAATCTAAAGGGATGCGAGCCAAACTAAAAAAAATTACACCTCAAATAAAACATTTTTTCCAAAGATTGTTTCTGTCATTTTAGATAGTTCTTATCTCGTTGACATATGTTCAAGTGTTCATTTGTCCAGTAAGTTTGGTTTTAGTTAGTTATTTGATGCAGTAAAAACAAGAAGCATTTTGGCTTTATTCTTCTGGAAGGAAGTGGAGACACGTCGGCCATCTTTTTTTCATTCTATGTGCAGGCTAGTAATAGTAAGCAAAAATTAGGAATTCCATCTTCTGTTTAGCTGTTTTGTTCCAGTCTCCCTTGGAGCACATTGACAAAAGGGGGTAAAAAGAGCCTGAATTAACTAAACAGAAACAATTTGAACATTACTAAAAATAAAAATATGTACGCAGGGTTAAGGTTCATCAATGAACTGAAGAAATTCATGGAAAGTAAGTGTTTTGATTGGTTTTGAGCACCAGTGAAAGTCTGTGTACAGCACCACATGACGAGCATGGCTTGCAGCACTTAAGTTAAAATACTCCCCAAAGAGGGTATATTTTGATGACAACATCCCATGAACTTCAACCGATCGGGAGTTGAATGTAGGACTTGAGCGCTCATATGTTTTCAGTACAGGCAGCAGCTAACTTCGGACAGCTTCCTGTCATCTATGCACTCATTAAACTTTGATGAGTGAGGCGCTAAAAAAAGATAGTCAGAAGTGATGGCACTGTGGAGCCATGTGCTTTTAAACAATTTACATTAGTTTAACATTACATTATCAGCATGGAAAATACGTTAATTTGACTAGAAACACCAGAGACCGGAAATGTAAAGCATCATTCTAGTACGAGTCGGTGAGACTTCTTTCAGAAAAAGGTTTATACAATAAACAAAAGTCTACTGGACTTTAAAGAGCCTGTATAAATCTGTATATTTGCTTACAAAGTGCATTTTGTTGAAGTACATTACAGTATCATGGCCATACTGTACAGTAGATAATCTCAAAGCAGACACACACAGACTAAAAGCACCAAAACATAATATATGTTTGTGTTATTTAAACCTCAACAAATATTTTCCTTAATAAATCTGTGCAAAATGCTCTTTCTGAACACCAAATAACAGAAATTTTGTAATAAAAGTCATATGGTGACCGCATCATGTGTCATTAATCATAGTTGTGGCCGTCAATGTGTCTGTGATGTGTAAACAAGACATAAATGCCACGGTGTGATCTGAATGATGAAGTTACTGGTGTGTAACCTTCCATTTGGGAGAGATAACACATTTTACTGTTGTTCCTTCTCAAAGCCAAAAGACAGCTTGATTCATGAATGATGGATGACTTGTTTAAATTATCAACATCCAAGACAATACATATTTATTGAAAAAACGAGAAAGAGAAAAGCTTTTTTAGAGAAAAGCTTTTTTATTCAGTGTTGCATTGAATCAAATTCTACTCATTCTACAGGAACTCCAGCAATGAGAGAAACAAATATTCTGTTGAAGTAGTGATCATGTCAATGTACTGCATAATTATTTGCTCACCCTATACAGTCCCTGACAAAAGTCGTGTCGCTTGTGTACAAATTGCAACTAGACCTCTGCAAACATGCCTAAGATTCACCCTGAGACTAAAGTTTTGATTATCAAGAGGCTGAAGACCAGATCCACTGCTGATGTGGCAGACACCTCAGCGTCAAGTACAGAGGATAAAAAAAAGATTTGAAGAGACTGAAGACGTTTATGACAAACCCAGGCCAGGCAGACCCTGCAAGACAACTGCTCGAGAGGACCGTTTGTTGGCTCGAAAATCCAAGGCCAGCCCATTTTCCACTGCAGCAGAGCTCCACGAGACCTGTTCACCTGAAGTCCCTGTGTCAACCAGAACAGTTTGTCGGATTCTGTCTCGAAATGGCCTCCATGGTCGAGTCAGTGCCCAGAAGCTAGCACTAAACAAAAGACAATTGAAAAACCGTGTGGCATTTGCCAAAGCCCACAGCCTGCTAAAAGGATGGACGCTGGAAAAGTGGCAGAAGGTGTTTTTTTCAGATTAATCTTCTGTTGAATTAAACCAGAGTCGCCGCAAATATTGCAGGAGAACTACTGGAGCCCGCATGGATCCGAGATTCACCCAGAAAACAGTGAAGTTTGGTGGGTGAAAAATCATGGTCTTGGGTTACATCCAGAATGGGGGTGTGCGAGAGATCTGCAGGGTGGAAGGCAACTTCACCTTAGTCTAAAATACCAAGAAATCTTAGCTACCTCTTATATTCCCAACCATAAACAAGGCCAAATTCTGCAGCAGGATGGTGCTCCATCGCATACTTCCATCTCCACATCAAAGTTCCTCAAGGCGAGAAGAAGATCAAGATCCTCTAGTATTGGCCAGCCCAGTCACCAGACATGAACATCATTGAGCATATGTGGGGTAGGATGAAAGAGGAAGCATGGAAGACGAAACCAAAGACTATTGATGAACACTGGGAGGCATGCAAGACTGCTTTCTTTGCTATTCCTGATGACGTCATCATTAAATTGTCCTTGCCAAACCGCATGGATGCAGTCCTTCAAGCTCATGGAAGTCATACAAGATATTAAATTTGGATCTCACATCACCACTACTTAATTTGCTGACATATTTTAGTATTTGCAGTAAATTTGTTCAATTTCTGTATAGGCGACAAAACTTTTATGTCTTGCCAAAATTTGACCTTTCTGTCTTGATTAAATGATAAATCTTTTTTCAGTGAAACTAATTTATTTCAGTGCATTAAACATCATTTGGGAGGGTTTTAGCTTTTCATATGAGCTATTTCTAACACCAATTGATGAATAAAAATCTGGTTAATAGCAGGTGTTTCTACAAAATAGATAAGCGACACGACTTTTGTCAGGGACTGTAGAATAATAGAGGCTGTCCTATTCACAACCAAAAGTGATCAACCGATTGAAAATACAAAGTATCTGGTCCTTTTAGACGCTGTGCGGGTAGTTTTATGAGGTGAATTTCCAAGGACCGTGTCACAGATACTCCAGGTTCCACTGTCACTCTCTCAAAACAATCCCCCATCGCCAGAATACTAATCACCTGACATCCATCAGCCTGCTATATAAGCACACACCTCAGCCTCAGTCATTGTCTTATTATTCCAAGATTATTATTCCTGCTCCTTTGTACTAAATTCTCCTCATCAGCTCCTGTCTCCAGCAACTCACTTCCCTGTTACCATGCACTCCCCAAACCACAGTGGATCTCACCTGTCACCGGCAATTGAGGTGTGTGCTATCTATCACTTCACTCTTGCAGTCCCGATATATTCACCAATAGCAAAATGAATAGATTGAACACAATCTTTCTAAGTTACTGTCCTCCAATGCCATCACTAAATTCAATACTCACTCGTTTTATCTACTTTATTGCTGCTCAATTAAGATCACTATTAACATTCATCTGGTTGTTTTCTCTTAGTCTGAGTCTGAGTATCGTTACAGAAGACCAGACCTAACTCCCCAGCAGCATGAGCAGTTCCAATGCAGTCCAGGACATTGTGCTCATGCTTCGCTATTATTGATTATGCTTTACGTTTCCATTCTTTAGCTGCTGCAAGAGGATGGAATGGGCGCTCGCTCCTCACCACTTACCGTCAGACAAAGACACAATCTGTAATTCCCGTCGCATCTCGCTGCATACAATTATGCCATTAGATGCCTGGATTACCAACAGGGTCAACATTCCTCTTAATTTCCCCACAAACCACTGTATGTCAGCTCTCCAAAACCAGGCGTGGAAAACATGCAGAGTCCACCCATCTATCCCTGGCTGAGTGGCAACATTGGCTAGCCCAGGTTCTTTGTATATTGTGTCAAGGGGCATGTCATAATATTTTGCCCCATTCATTCTCTTCATCCAGTGGTGAGTTTTGTTTGCAGTATTAGTTACAATTCATCACCACTTACCTCTATTTTCTGTCTTACTGCATCCAATGTTTCCATTTCAGTCAAAGCCCTTGTTGACTAGGTCAGCCGTCAGCTTAATTTCTGGGGAGCTCTTCCTCCATCTCAAGCTCAAGAAATGGTTCAACGAAGTCTGTTACAAAGCTGGGAACAAGTGTGCATTACTGTTGGACCAATAAAATTGCAGGTGGGTCTCCATCACATGCAGGGCTCGCAAAATCGCCTGCCCAACGTCCCGGGGCTAATATGTTTTCCAGTCGGGCTACCAAAATGTATCACCGCCCTGCCCGACAGGCTATCTTAAATTGTGAAATAATTCCTTTCTTGATGTGCGTTGTTCACACTCTTGACTTTTTATTTGAAGGAAAAATATGATCGCAGAAGTTTTGATCATGCTGATTTGACCGCAGAAAAGCTTTGCTAATCGGTTTCACACCACACGCACAGAAGCTGTGAGTATGGACAGCGGGAGCAGTGCGCGCTGTGCTCACACAGGCAGCATTTGTTGTGCGCAGCTGAAACGTGGCGTGTAATGCAAATACAGACGAATATCATCCATTCTGTCACCTTTTCTGCTGTTCTCCTCCAACCCCTGTCTGTGTAGTGCTTTGATTTATGATGGGGAGCATAAATCTGCTGCAAATGTGACCGTGTTCCCCTCTGTCCCAAACACATGCATATAACATGCTGTGTATAGTTAGTTTACATGATAAAAGTAACCTTAAAGTTAAGATTTGTATCTAATTTTAATAATTTAAACGCCTCTGTGTGCGGTGTATAAATGCTGTAATCTGTTAACATGGGCAGCGGAAAAAATAAACGCTGCTAATGCTCTGCTAACGCGTGCGGCTGCCACTGGCTTGTGTGTGTGTGTAATCGTTATTTTTTACTTTCATTTCAACACTTCAGGGAAAACCAAACAAGGAAACATACGCCTAGAAGAACACCTCCTAGTGGTCATTATAAAAAATGAAAAACAACACAAAGGAACCTTTGCGTTTGCCTCCAATGCCTGCGAGAATTCAGCCTGTTCCTCAAAGTGGAGAAATGTCTGTTTCATCAATCCTCTGTGCAGTTCATAGTATATAACATCAGTAAAGATGTTATCCAGATTGACAAGTGGACGGTAGCAGCCATCAGAGACTGGACCACTCTTACTGTAAAAGAGTTACAAAGATTCCTTGGATTTGCTTTTATCATTGTTTCATCCTCAGTTTCAGTTCCATCACCAACCCTCTAACTAATCTCTTGAAAGGCAGGCCCAAGTCTCTGTCCTGGACTTCATTGGGCTCATTCATCCTGACACAGATAAACCCTTCATTGTGGAAGTCAATGCCTGCACCACAGGAGTAGGTGCGATGATATCTCAACAGCAGTGGACACCACCTAAGCTCCATACTTCTATTCCAAGAAACTAACCCTGGCAGAATTACAACATTGGTAGTCGTGAGCTCTTGGCCATCGAGCTAGCTCTATAAGAATGGCGCCATTTGCTAGAGGGAGATGGTCACCGCTTCACCGTGTTTACTGACCACAAAAACATAGAATATCTCAATCCTGAGTCAAGATAGCTGGGCACTCTTCTTCACCAGGTTCAATATCACCATTTTATACAGACCCAGTTCAAAGAACACCAGGGCAGATGCCATCTTCTGTCAGTTTGCTCCAGAAAACTCTAGAACCTCTAGAACCCATTTTTCTCTCTAGCATAATTGTCATCCCCATCCAGCGGTCACTCGAGGAACAACTCTCTGAGGCCAATGCAGTTGAAACTACTCTGCCGGGGTGTCCACCAAACTTTTCTTAAATCTCCAGAATTCACATACTCCATTGATTCTCTCTCACTGCTAAAAGATTGCGTCTGGTGGCCAGGAATGTCACATGATGTCTGAAGGATGCCAGGAGTGCACCATCAATAAGTCCTCATGCCACTTACCAGCAGGCAAGCTCCTCCATCTACCCATACCTCAGTGCCCATGGTCACACCTAGGAGTGGATTTAATTTCATCACTGATCTACCGTCCTCCAACGGTAATACCTGTAGGCCTATACTAGTTATTGTCGATCGCGTCTCAAACGAGCCTTCCCTTAAGAGCCTTCTCACTGCTATGGAAACTGCTGGAATGATGTTGAATCATATTTTCTGCAACTTTGGTCTTCCAGAAGATATAGTATCAAACCGTGGCCCACAGTTCATCTCCTGTGTCTGAAAATCATTCTTCACCCTCCTATGTGTGAATAATAGTCTCTCATCTCATCACCAAACCAACGGCAATGGAACCAGCAGATGGAGAGGAAGATCCAAGAGATTGGTCCTTTCCTCAGAAACTTCTGTTCCATGGTCCAGGGAAACTTCTGATGTTACAGCAGTTGACTACTGGTTCCGGCAGAGTGAGAGAGTCTGGGACTCACTATGGATATCATTACAGACGGCTATAGAAAATGATTGAATTTGCCTTTGCCAATTTGTGTTTTGAGGAAAGAGAGAAATAAACCTTTGTTTATCCTTGGCATATAATAACAAAGACAGCCTGATTGATTGAAGTTAAGTAACAAATAAATATTTGATCGTTTTTACTGTATTTTCAATCAAATCAATGCAGCCTTTGTGAGCAATGGTTTGAAACCATTCATTTCAAAAACACGAACATTGGTTTTCTCACTATTAACAAGTTGCTTATTAGCATGTATATTACAAGAATATTGGCTGTTTATTAAATCATTTTTATATCACATTTAAATTCATTAAATTCATTTTATAAATCACATATTAATGCCGTATTCTGAATGACCATGTTCTGCATCCCTTAATCCTAATCTATGCCTAAACTTAACCACTACCTTACAAACTAATAATAAACACTAATCAGACAATTATTGAGGCAAAAGATGTAGTTAATAGTGAGAATTGGACCATAATCTAAACTCTGGGGGCATTGAAATAATACAATGTCCACAGTATTATTTCAAGACATAGTTGGAGCACTACCATGCAGAATTTTTAGTGATGTGACTGGTCAAGAAAGACTAATGAGCATTTTGACAAGAAGATGAAAATCACCTGAATGTGGGACCGCCTCCAATATTTGGACCAATATTTTGGAATCCCACAATGTAGCCAAGTATGGTGGATCTGTTTGGAGATCAAATGTGTATTTTTAAATATGATAATGATCCCAAACACAACAACAAAGTTGCGTGCAATTAAAGTGTTCATGTTCTGCATTTTGAATCTTTAAGTGGCCTTTGCAGTCCCCTGACTATAAAACCATTGAAAAAACGTTGGGAAATGATTGAAAACCTTAATTGTGATAAGTCATGTAGGTCTTGCAATGAAGCTCATCTTTGGAAAAAACTAAATGGTATATAATTTCCTTGGGTAATAGTACAGTAACTCTTAGCCTAAATAAGGAAATGTGAGGGACAGTCCTCAAGGACCACATTCATAATCCCAATCCAGACTAAATGAACAGGGAAGAGAGTTGGAATTCACAAAATGACTGGCAGCTCAGATAATGTTTCGCACAAACTTGGCAAAACAAATTGCTTGATTGGCACCATTAGCGTAATGACAATCATTATAATATGACAAAAAAACCTAACGTTTGGTTGGCCGCAGTGTGAAGAAAAAAAAGTATAGTCAATGTAAACATCGACTTTAAAATCAAGCAAATGCCTCTGCCAAATGGATGCTCTGGCACTGGGCTGAACAAATGTGAGAGCAGTAAACAGCTAGCGCTCACTTCACAATGTCCGCTTTCAACAAAGCATTTAGGGCAATTGTTTTCAAAACAATGTTTTAGGCCTAATTATTAAACTTTAATGACAAAATAGTTAGTGACTGAAGTTTCTGTCACTGAGCCGATCTTAGTTAAGTGGGATTGTAAATGTCTAATCAAACGCCTGGTGGCTACAAACATTTGCTATATAACACATGTTGTGTCATGCTGGGTGAAGCCCAGCTTCACTGCTTGTGTAAAGCTTCTGCTTTGATTGAGTATAATCAAAAACAAAATGTCTCTTGTCCCAGTCTCTGCCAGCGGTTCAGATAATACCCAGCAGGCCCTGAGAGGATTACTATGCATAGAAAAGGACAAGAGAACAGAGAGACAACAAATAACTCAATTAAAACTGTCTGGGCAAAAACCAAACAAGCATAAAAAACTCTTCAACCTTTAAATATCAATGTTGTCGAGAATGCAGCACAAACACCTTTTCTTTTTTTTTTACTAAAATGGCAAAATTGCGAGAAAAAAAAAAATTCTGATGTTTTGTAGTAACCTTAACTTGAAACTATATATATATATATATATATATATATATATATATATATATATATATATATATATATATATATATATATATATATATATATAATACAAAATACAAAACAAGACTTTTGCTAGAATATTGAAAGCATATATATAGTCTTGTTTTGTATTTTAAAAGACACA
The DNA here is from genome assembly GCA_023029165.1 of Gobiocypris rarus. Classification (NCBI taxonomy): domain Eukaryota; kingdom Metazoa; phylum Chordata; class Actinopteri; order Cypriniformes; family Gobionidae; genus Gobiocypris; species Gobiocypris rarus. The sequence continues at coordinate 22,395,751 of CM040933.1, forward strand.
AATTAATACACAAAATACACATCAGCAAAAATTTGATTATGCAGATGTTAAACTTCAAAATTCTTTCAAATTAATTGCATACCATTATAACCTTGTATAAAATCATCTTGTATAATAAAACATGACAAAGAAAAGTAAATCATAATGAATGAGAGCTAACAATCATTCCAATTCAACCAGTCAACCAGTTTATGATATTATTTACAGCTGGGACGGCCTAAAGGGAAAGTGGGGATAATACCAATAGGGAACGCATTCTTATGATTTATAACTTCTTATAAATTATTAGAGACATAAATCCTACTAACTGAATAGATCCTACTTGCTAAATAAAATTATTAATTTCATTAAAAAAATACACCAAAAAGATGTTTATTAAAATATTGTCACAAAAAAACAGGGTTTTAAACTGTATTAATGTTCCAAATTATAGTTCATGAAGTTTCCAGAAAAGCAAACCTCGTATAACAAAATTTAGTATGATTTTGTGAAAGTAAAGTGCCTCCTTTTAGTGATAATTTGCTGAAGAGAAAAAACCCTACAGTGAAGACTTTCATATCCTCGTTTATACCCTGTTCATTGGAAGTGAGAGTCAGCCATAAATGCATTTATATTAACTGAGATTTCATAACAATTACCCAGAGACTGTACACAAGCCATCAACCTGTGGCATCTTTATTAAAGGCAAAACACATCCAGTGACTTCAAAAACAAACAGCCTGGAAAGGGAAGTGAATTGAATTAGCCCCTGCCTGTACATAATTAATGATTTACACATCTAAACAGAACAAGTGCATGATTTCACAATGTTACATGCCTCTCATTTGGCAAGAAGCTGCTGGGAATCACAACTTTTTGTCCGCCAAGCAAATTAAAGGGTTTGTGTCTGACTGCTTCTGCATTTTTGCCAAATGCTTTGCATTATCAACTCTCACACCTGTGTGCGAATGTTTACGAATACTGTCTGTCAGCATGCTGATGGCTGAAACAAAGTCTGGTACAACAGAGTATTAAAGCACTGTGTTTTGCATTCATAGTAATAACATCCATTGTAAAAATGAACAATGGAGAAAACAAATTGTATAGTCATCTTAAATTGCTATGTAAGGCAGAATAGCTTGAACGATCCAGCAGAGATCATCAAGGTTACTGGAACCTCACCCAAACAATCCAGACTTAGAAACACATGAAGGGAATCTACATGGTCGTGATGCAGTGAGGCACACTGGATTTAAATATTTCACATTGCACATTGTTATTATAATAAAAACTGAATTTGTTTTCCAACAGGGCATCAGTTCAATGCCAGAGCCATTTAGGTGCAGATGACAAAGTGGATGGTGGCTGTAAATTAAAGCACTTGTAACTGCACAGCTATGTAATAAAAGATTCCCTTCTGATTTTGTTTTACTTTATGAAATTGGAATTTGAATTAGTTTATGCTAGTGTGGTCTGACAGTCTCACTGCACAATGTGCATGAATGTGTTGCATTATCTGTAAACACTGGGTCGTATTCACTTATGTGTTTAGTTCTTATGTGCTCAAAATTATTTGCAGATATTTATCAGATATAGATATCATAGTATACACACTAGGGGTGTAACGGTTCAGATTGTTCTCGGTTTGGTTTGTATTATTTTATTTAAAATGTATTTAACCAGAAAAGACTCTTTGAGTTTAAAAATCTCTTTCACAGGAGCGTCCTGGCCAAAATGGGCAGAAATACATCAGTTGCATCACAAAATATTACAACACAAAGAGACAAAAAAAAAACTTAAAAAACATATTGTTGAGTCAGTGTCCATTTGTCTAATAACGGTTTTAAAATGATCACGGTTTTAGGTTCAAAATTTTGGTGTGGAAAAAAAGGACTACTGTCAAATAAAAATATGGAAAATAAGAACAAATCATTTAAATACAAGCAGCAGCACAAAAATACAATCAAGCAAAGACACTAATACAATGCTTTTCTGGTTGTTCATTAGTTTTCAGGTACAGATATTGATCAAATGTAAAATAACATTGCATATTTGACTGTTTAGATTAAAGATTAATGACTTTTTAAATGTACAAAAGCTATTCAATCAAGAGCAGTGAGTGATGTCCTTGTGTTTTGTTGTTTGATATTAAACAGCCAGCAGTGAAGGCTACTGCCCCTTTAAGACCTAATGCACGAAAATGCGTCTCGACTGTATAAGTGAAGTTCACTTAAGGTATATACAGACTAAATTCGAAAATCGCCCCCTAAACCCTCATTCACTATTCCCTACTTTAGTCCACTAATACAGTTCACTTGAAGGAGTGAATGAAAACGAGTGAGTGAAGTCAGACAGCCGTTGCGTGTACATCAGCTGAACACTCGTTATTGCGGTGCAATGTGGGATTGTATGAGTGCACTCGAACATGTCCACAGGTTTTCGGACACCACTACAAATGGCTGTCCCCTCAAATAATAATTATTCATTACATTTATATAGCGCTTTTCTAGGCACTCAAAGCGCTTTTACATATAGAAGAGGGGAATCTCCTCAACCACCACCAATGTGCAGCATCCACCTGGATGATGCGACGGCAGCCATATTGCGCCAGAACGCCCACCACACACCAGCTGATTGGTGACCTATTTTAGGGTATAGGGGGCGATTTCGGATTCAGCCTATGTCTGCTAGGGTAATCATCAATATGGACATGATGACATACTTTTTGTGTGAGTTTGTCCGTTCAAGCGTAAGACTTAAAAAAGAACTCAATATCTGCACGCTGTGAGACGTATGCACGCTTCGGATACTCATCAGAAAAAATATTTTCACGGCGCGAGTTCTCATTCGCATCTTCTGGCTTTTGAATGTATAAATTGGCAAGGCTTACATGAGTTTAGTTTAAATACAGGTAGCGACCGTAGACTGTATAAAAATATGGACGATCGGTCAAGCTGGCCATTCCCATCTTAGCAGCGCGTCACTCCCAGATAACAGAAAATGGGCAAAAAGGCGGGACGTGGGTGGAGCTGAGGTGAAGCGATGACTAACAGAACACAGATAAATGGCTACCCACATGCAACTCAAAGTGGCCACTCCCTTAATTATGCATAACTTTAAGGCTTTATATAATGTAAACAAATTAGTTCACCGAAACGAAAAATTCACCCCCTCACAGTTGTCATGAAGAACAAAATTAGCCGTTTAGACCAAAACTAGAATTTGTACCAGCCTGTAAGCATGTTTTTTCTAATGTAAAGTTGGGCATTTTAACATGGGGCTCAATGAGATTCTTCTCCCTTCTGGAGCCTGTGCCTGCAACGCAATGCCTGTTAGCATTGAAAGCATACAAACTGCAAATCACCGTCCAAAGACACGCCTCCTCCAAACACATGAACCAGACCAGCACAGACCAGATGCGAAACAATGTTATTGGACTACATCATGTGTCATTTTTTTGAGTTCGAGTTTGATGTAATGATTAATTAATTAATTCAAGACCAAATGCATCACTCTCTTAGTCACGCAACTAGCCCTTGCATCCCCTTCTGTTAAGAGTCATGGTGTTGTCATCTCCCTTCATGTGATGTGACACTTTGCCCACAGTTTGTTCTGTCTGTTCAGTCTACTTCTAACTTCAGTCTAATGATGATTCAGTGACTGAGCAGATGTTAAGTGACTTTCTTTTTTAGGCAAAATTACTTTCCAGTGCTTAGTCATTAAGCTAAAATGTTTCCACCAGGGTGAACATTACTGTTAGAGCTATCAGAGTCATTATAGATTCTTCTAAATATTCAACAGGCTTCATTTCCGATGATCTGGGGAACATGGCAAAGCCAAAGGCCTAAATACATGCATGCCTTAACTCTCAGATCTCAAAGGATATTGTTTTATTCAAGAGATATGATTGAAATATTTAGGCTGAATACTCTGTTTGATCTGAGATAGTATTATGTGCCACAAGCAATTCCGACATTCCTTTTTAGCTTTGATCACAGCTAATGAATTGCTGTGCAGAGGAGCTCACGATTCAAATGCAACAATGCACTTACTCATAGAAGCCTTTTATTTTTGCACCAAGAAGCAATCAAGCAAAACTAATAATGCCAATTGTAATGAGCGTCCACCTTGTATTGAAAGGCACTTAGAGACAGGGTGATGACAAAGTGACCACAGATAGAAAAGAAAGTCTCTTTCATATCTTAATTAAGAGGTTGGAAATCTTCGTCAACCTGTGCCTCTAATTAAGACAAAGACAATGAGGTGATTGTAGACAGAGAAAGGGGTCAGCCACAAAAGGTTTAATTCAATTAAATATTATTTATACAGCACTTTGTTTGCACAAAGACTATCATAAGGTGCTCTGAAACATTTCTTTTTTTGTCTTCATCACAAATAAATGTATTACATCTAGATGTTCTGCTGAAGGTTCATGGGAGATTTTTCAGGTATCTGAGTCCAAGGATTTTCTTTTCAATGGTAAATGTCTTTGAAAAGTAAAGTCGACTTGCGTACCGCTGACTGCCAGAAGCTAGTTATTTTAGTTTTAAATATGGATATTTTTCTTACACAAATGCGCTTCAGAACGCCTTTAATAACCCCCCGGAGCCATGTGGAGCAGTTATATGATGGATAGATGCACTTTTATGGACTTTAAAAATGAACCAACAAGTCAATGCCATTATAAAGCTGGGAAGAGCCAGGACTTTTTTAATACAACTCTTGATTGTATTCGTCTGAAAGAAGAATGTCATATACACCTAGGATGACTTGAGGGTGAGTAAATGATGGGCAAATTTGAATTTTTGGGTGAACTAACCCTTTAATAACTATTAACTAACTGTCAAACTATAAAGAACATTATTGTGTGTCTGAGATGTAATCAGTCATAATGTTCACTCTGAATAATGTCATAAAAATGCATCACTTATTACTCAAGTGTTACCTAGACACCAACTACAAGTGATCCGGACCATTATTTTAAAGTGAAAAAACATGATTGTACATGCATTTTATTGACCACATTAAGAAAAGACAATTGCTCACATCTCAGACACATTAATGTTGTGATTAGTAATTAATTATTAATTCTTTATAATTTGTCATAGTTACCTATTAGTTCTTGATACCAATCTCCTTCAGTAATTATTGATTACCTACACTGTAAACCCAGATGTTGTCATTAATAAAGATATCAAGTTACAATAACTTGACAATACTTAATATACCAAGTTTTGGCATCCAAACTTAAACAGGTGTGTTTAACTTACTCATTTGGCAGCAAAAATCTGTTTAATTAATAGTTTAAGTGCTATGAGTGCACAACTTTAATTTATTTAAATTATTCACTATCTATCTGTTTAAAATGATTGGTCGTTCTTGAAATTCTGCCTTGACAACCGCGCTGATTGGTCGATTTAAGTTTTTCCGTGCTGCTGAATTTGCTGACACACAGAGTGGCAGAACCATCTTGAGATTGAGTGAAGAAAACTAAAGTTAAATTGGTAAGTAGATATTTATATTTTAAACTATCATATAAGTTTGTCTTATTGGCTTTACACGTTTTATTCGAATGTTATTATTATTTTCCCGTTTTACTCCGACAGCGACACAAGTAACGTACATTGGCTGTAAAGCAGGCGGAAGAGATTCGTAGTGAAAGACTCGCAACGTTACGCTGGTAGGTAGGTTACTGGTAAAATATACGTGTACATTTTGCTTGGTAGCCTTTAAAATGTTTAATGTTATTTTTTGTAGAGTATTTCTAGTTATAAACGCACTTGAGTTTCTAACTTTCTATACGAACATTTGAATTTCCCGCTGTATGTTTTGTTTTCCTCCCCCAGCGGCACTAGCAGGCAAGACGGATCATGAAGCAGGAGAGGAGGGAGAGAGTCGATGATAAAGGCCAATGGATTACACTGGTAAGTTAATGTGTAACACGCCTGTACATTTTGGTTTATTGTCTGTAAAAAAACATATTTTATACGGATGGACAAGGTATAAATGCGTTTAAGTTAATATCAAGTTTCTGTGATAACTTCGGAGCAGTCGGCCAACCGGCAAACTAAGCCAATGTTTCACAGACGTTGCTAATTTACAATAAACATACTATTGTGGCTCTAAATTCGAGTTAATTTACTCCCAGGCTCCCTGAAATTTCCCCTTGTGTACGTTGTTTTGTGAAATCTTTTGGTGAAAAATTGGGTTACTATGTGATTTACTGACGTTATCTTTTAAATAATTTGGCCAGTCATGTTGACTTAAAAACTGCAGACCATTTCCCGCCTAAAGGGGGAACAATGCGAGGCTAAAATTAACGAAATTGTGACACATTTACAGAAATAAGCCTATATTTTTAATTATTAGTTCTGTTGATGTAACGTGTCCCTGGTGCATAACATTAGTTGTTTTTTTTAATAGATTTTATTAAATGTATTCAATTGTCTCTATGGATTTTTCTACTTTTAAAATAAAATAAAAAAGTTAACATTATCAGAGCTGTGTGTATGTCCCTGTGAGCGATTTGTAGACTTTTATATTTATATGATTTTCACTGTAGGGTAACATATTTGGGGCAGTACCCTGGAATGGAAAACCTTTGCACTATATCCTCACCTAAATAGTGTATATTAGTACCTTAGAATAGGAATACACATCCAGGAATGTACAGAAAGTGCTTAATGTATTTTTATAAACCTATAAATATGTTAAAAAGGTATAAAGGTGTTTCTTTGAGGGCACTTTCCCAGTGACAATCTGTTAGGTTAGTTCACCCAAAAATAAAAATTCTGTCATTAATTATTTTATGGGATTGTTTCACACCCATAAGACCTTTGTTTATCTTCGGAACACAAATTAAGATATTTTTCATAAAATCCAATGGCTCAGTGAGGCCTGCATCTCCAGCAAGACAATTAACACTTGCATTGCCCAGAAAGCTACTAAAGACATGTTTACTGTGACTATGGTGGTTCAACCTGAATATTATAAAGCAAAGAGAATACTTTTCGTTTATCAAAAATAATAAAATAACAACTTAATTCAACAATATTCGGAGCATGAATTATACTGCCAAATTCACGTGAACCATTGAAATTTAGAAACACTTGCCACGTTATGAAGCCTCGTTTACTAAAATCACTTGACTTTAATGCTCGAACCACTGAATCGAAACACAATAAAACCCAAAACGCAGTGCCTGGGTACGGTTCGATTAGCTGGCCCCGGCCCACTTGGAAGAGGTGGGCCAGAGCACGGTTTGGTTTGGCTCGAGCAATATTACGATGGCAAACAACTTTATTACTGCTTTGATAGTACACTTTTCAATTCATGTACAATTAATTAACACAGTTAATTCGAGTGTATTTGGGTTCTCACCTTATTGAAGAACAGGAATTGTAGTTTGCGAATAAAGCTGCAAAATACCTCCATTAACGCCAGCGCCTTCATAATTTGTAATAATCCTCTGATACATGCAAGTGAAAATTGCTACGGCATAAATTCTAAATCTATTTGGCAATATTTTAGAGAGAGTGCAAGAACGTTAAAGGGTTAGTTCACCCAAAAAAAAAAGATTCTGTCATTAATTACTACCCTCATGTCGTTCGACACCTGTAAGACCTCCGTTCATTTTAGGAACACAAATTAAGATATTTTAGTTGAAATCTGATGGCTCAGAAAGGCGTCCATTGGCACAATGCACTGTACACTCTCAAGACCCATAAAAGCTACTAAAGATGTTGTTACAAAATCTCACTACAGTGGTTCTACAATAACTTTATGAAGCGATGAGAGAACTTAAATAATGACTTGTATAGTGATGACCGATTTCAAAACACACTGCATCATGAAGCGTTATGAATCAGTGAGTCGATTCAGCGGTTTGGATCGCCAAAGTCACGTGATTTCAGCAGTTTGACACGTGATCTAAATCATGAATCGACTCACTGATTCATAACGCCAAGCTTCATGATACCGTTTGAAATCGGTCATCACTATATAAGTCGTTATTTAGGTTTTATTACGCACAAACTATTATTGTCGCTTTATAAAGTTATTGTAGAACCACTGTAGTGAGATGGACTTTGTAACAACGTCTTTAGTACCTTTATGGGTCTTGAGAGTGTACAGTGCATTGTGCCAATGGAGGCCTTTCTGAGCCATCGGATTTCAACTAAAATATCTTCATTTGTGTCTGAAGATGAAGGTCTGACGGGTGTCCAATGACATGAGGGGACGTCATTAATGACAGAATTTTCCTTTTTGGGTGAACTAACCCTTTAAGTGCAATGTGAGTCCGCGGGCCAGTGGGGAGGGGGGACAATCACACTTGGCCTCGGTTCAAGGCAACTGTGCCTAGTGTAAGTACACCCTTTCTCATCCTCAGATCACATTAAATAAAGAAGTTTTTAGCTGAAACTGTTGTCTTGGGTGATATATAACGGGTTCATATAACGCAAGTCAATGGTAACCATCCCTTCGAGAGTCAAAAACAACAACATACAATCAAAACGCAATAAATAATCGTGGCTCCTGACAATACATTGGGATGTTTTGAAGCAAAACGATTGGTCTATGCAAGAAACAGAACCGAACTTACAATATTGTTACCTTTAATCCACAGCCTCTGGAAACTGTCTTGAAGGCATTCACAACAGTCTGAAGCACTGTCTTGAAGGGATAGTTCACCCAGATGTTTATCTGCTTACCCCCAGGGCATTCAAGATGTAGGTGATTTTGTTTCTTCAGTAGAACACAAATTAAGATTTTTAACTCAAACCGTTGCCGTCTGTCAGTCGTATAATGCATGTAAATGGTAACAATCTATGAGAGGAAAAAAAACTTGCACTGACAAATCCAAATTAAACCCTGCGTCTCGTGACGACACATTGATGACTTAAGACACGAAACGATTGGTTTGTGCAAGAAACTGAACAGTATTTGTATAATTGCTTGCCTCTAATAAACCACTTTGTCTAACTGCCTTACGCCAGGCATCCGGTGCATGATGTGTGTACGCACTCAGGCGTAGTTTAAAGGATTAGTCCTGATAATTAAAAAATTTCCTGATGATTCACTCACCTGCATGTAATGCCAAGAAGTTAATGTCTTTCTTTCTTCGTTCGAAAAGTAATTGAGGTTTTTGATGAGAATTCCAGGATTATTCTCTATATAGTGGACTTCATGCTCTCTCCAAATGGTTGAAGGTCAAAATTACAGTTTCAGTGCAGCTTCAAAGGGCTTTAAACGATACCAGGCAAGGACTAAGGGTCTTATCAATAAAATAAAATAAAATACAAATGTATATGCTTTATAAACACAAATGATCGCCTTGCACGTGCTCCACTTTCCGTATTCAAAAAGCTTACGCTCTGTCCTACCATTCCCGATTCTACTTATGAAAAAAATGGAAGTGGCGCCGCGTTTGTTCCGTAAGTTTAATAGGGAAGGCCTATGCCGGATGCCGTGCGCAAGACAGTTGGACATAGTGGTGTATTAGAGGTAAAAAATTATATAAATACTGTTCGGTTTTTCGCACAAACCGATCGTTTTGTGTCTTAAGTCATTCATGGCTTCAATAGGTCAGTGCATGTTTTTGTGACACTTACAGATTGTGTTACCATTGACATGCATTATACGACTGACAGACTGCAACGGTTTGAGTTAAAAATCATCATTTGTGTTCTACTTAAAGCTACACTGTGTGATATTTTCCCCCCATCTAGCGGTGAAAAGGTATATGACCATCCAGTAAATATTAGTTTCTGTTCCTTCCAATTCCGATTTCGTTTTAACTCCTACGGTGGCCAACTTAGTCCAAAATTAACATGGCTTCCAGTTCAATCCAGCAATTCCCCTCTTCACATTCGACACGGTGCCATCAAGTGTTAAAACGCGAAAGGCGAAGCTTGAATTTACGGGTATGTCCCTCTTTGGCTAATGTACTTTCAAGATGGAGGGGCAACATGGCGACCCCCATTCGAACCCCTTACCCGTATGTATTTTCAATGGCATATTATAAACTTACGAGAATACTTTATTACTTGAAAGAAGTAAATATACATTAATGAGCACATATATTTTTGAAAGAACTAAGTGTTTTTAGCTAAGAATAAACTAAAAAAGTTACACAGTGTAGCTTTAAGAAACAAATCACCTATATCTTGGATGCCCTGGTGGTAAGCAGATAAACATCAAATGTTCCTTTTTGGGTCAACTATCCCTTTAATGATTATCAAACGTTGGGAATCTATGAAAAGTCAATGTTCCCTATTTGAGATCATGCACATAAACTAGGGCTGTGCAATTAATCGCAATCGCAAAACAATCGCGATTTGAGCACATGCGATTTCTAAATATAAGGCTGCGATTTTATTTATTCATATTTTAATTCAGAATACTACAACGCTCGTGCGCATGTTTAAGATGTTACCCAATCAGAGCTCCTCAGCGCACCTCAGTTCTCTCACTGCAGCGGACACAGCATGATAAATATGGTGGTGAGTGAATTAGGCTATTAATGAATGATATGCACCATGCGTTCAGAGCTTTTATACGCGCTAAGTTCCTGTACGAACTGAAAAGACAGATTATCAGCACAACATGGCTGAAGCCCGGTTTATTAGTGGCGCGCAAATCAACGTTGCGTCTCTGACAACGCGCGCGCCCTGAAGGCAGACCTCTTTTCACGTGAGGATTGCGCGCATGGAGAGCAGTGCTGAAACGCAGTGTCAATGCTGTCCTGTGACTAAAGTAGCTTAGAAACTCAACTCAACCGTTATAGGCATATATTTGAATACCTTTGAAGTACACTTCATAATGAATAGACGTCATGAGTAATTCACACACACAATCTCTCTCTCTTTAATGCATTCAAATAAATGTAATGTAGGCCTACTGTGCTAATTTATCTGTAGCCTATCTGATGTTAAACAAGCAGAAATCTGGCCCATAGACAATAACTGCTGAAAGTCAACCGTTTCCTTCAAGTATTTTAAAATCACAAAGAAATTCACTTTTTGCATTTTTTGGAAAAATTCCAACTTTAATAGTTGAAAATATTTAAAAACCTTGAATTGAAAACCTTATGAGGGCAAAAATGGAAAGCAAAGTAGTAAACGTATTCAAGTTCAATTGCAAGAGAGTATAGCCTAAAAAAAAAGGAAACCCCTTCACACACACACATGCACCCTTGTCTCTCTCTCCAGTCAGACCAATCGCAGCAATGCATCACATAAGCTTAAACTTTTATGTAGCCACGCAACAATAATTTCAGCATGCTCACTGTATACACCGACGTGATGTTGTGACGCGATTTTTCGAACGGATGCTTCACCTAAAATGCACCACAATGCAAGTGATGCCGCAGTGTTCTATTGAAAATTAATGTATGTATTTCTGCCCAAACTGCAATGAAGCCTCGTGCACACACACACACACACACACACACACACACACACACACACACACACAAACGTTGCTAGGTTACCATAGCAAATAGGCTCACCCCAGAAATTATATATTATTTGTTAGTAGCCTAATGGTAAATGCTGCAGTTGTAGAAATCTACATAAGATATTTACTTTGATGTCAGGGCTAGATTACAGCATGAAACATGTTGTGCATATTAATAAACTAAATTGCTTTTCCTCTTCATTTTTGTTATGCATTATTTGTTTTGGTTGTTAAAAAAAGCTAGATTAATCGATTACAAAGAATCGATAGCTGCAGCCCTACACCTACATCTTGGATGGCCTGAGGATGAGTAAATTAACTGCAATTTTTCATTTTTGGGTGAACTTTCCTTTTAATAGACAAATGTGGACCAAAAGACATTATCATTTGATAACTAAAAATCTTATTATAATTTTTAACCTTTTACAGTTTGTAACTTTAAATATGTAGTGTACTGACCTTTTGTCAATTTTATGTTATAGGTGACCTGAGAGAAGAAAATGTGGAATTGTAAATACTGCATTTTTAATTCTGAAAAAAGAGGAGAAATTCTTAAACACTATCGTCTGAAGCATGGAGGCCATACAAAGATTGTCCCTTTTCCATGCCCACACCAGGACTGTCTTTGCACATTTAAATCCATCAGTAATTTGCAAGTGCATCTTTCTAAAATCCATGCTAAAGAACACAGTGAACATGCGAGTAAAGTACCACCACTTGTATTTAAGTGTCAGCATTGCGAGTTTTCTGAACCTTGCACAGAAACAGATTTTCTAAGACACTTGCGTAGTAGACATTTGAGAGCAAATGAGAACATCCATTGTCCCTACAGAGGTTGCACATTTCAGACTCGTGTTTATGCAACATTCAATTCGCATAAAAGTAAGACGCATAGTGAAAATGACAGGAGGATGCTGAAGCCAGAAATAATTTCTGGTAATAGTGAGGAATGACAATGATGAAATCGAACCGGTTTCTTTGGATGAAGTTGAAATTGAGGACAGTGAAGATCAGTTAAATGAGGAATCCTCAGATTTTGTGATTCAATTAGAGCACAATTTGGCTGGTATTTTTTTGAAGATGCAAAGCATTCTTCATATTCCAGCAAGTTCTGTTCAAAATATCATACAAGAATTAACTGAAATTCATAAGCTGTCTTTCCCATTGGTGCTTAAGTCAGTCTCAACTGTCCTGAGTAAACATTATCCAGATGTTGATGATTCCCTTGTTACAGAAGTGGTAAACGCAGTTTCAGAGAGCAATGTATTTTCAAGGTGCTGCGACACAGGCGGGTGTTTGTCGACAATCAAAAAAAGGAACTCATTTGTGTTGAATGAATTTCCAGTGGTTATGCCTGTGGAATACATGCTTCCTGGGGGAGAGAAACCATATGTGTATGTACCAATCCAGCCTGCTTTACAAGCAATGCTCAATAAGCCAGACATTTTGGATAAAGCACTTACAGTGCAAGAATGTGTATCAAATGGGTACACTTCTTACCGTGATGGCTACTATTTTAAAGAGAACAGTCTTCTCAGCGATGAATTTAAAATAGCTCTTGGACTCTATATTGATGATTTTGAGGTGGCCAATCCATTAGGAACATCCAGAGGCAAACACAAAATGTGTGCAGTGTACTGGGTGTTGGCAAACATAGCTGAAGTACAGGTCAACTCTTCACTCCATCCAACTTGCTCTTCTCTGTAATACTAGCACAGTAAAGGTGTATGGCTACAAAACAATTATGCAGCCACTTCTGAGAGACCTTGTCCATCTAGAGCAAACTGGGTTGTACATTGATCAGTTAGGTGCTACTGTGAAAGGCACAGTCTTGTATGTTTCAGCTGACAATCTTGGTGCACATTCTCTTGCAGGTTTTTGAGAGTTTTACTGTGGAGAGATTCTGCCGATTTTGCATGGCTTGAGAAATGAGACGCAGCACACTGAAGTTGGTACAGGAAACTTTGAACCACGGACTGTGGATATGCACAACAGGCACATTGAGGAGGTAAAGCAAGATCCTCTTTGAGTAAATTGTATGGGGTGAAGGGAAGTTGCCCACTAACTGATGCTTTGCAGCATTTTCATGCAGTAACTGGCTACCCACGGACATTTTGCATGACCTTTTCAAGGTGTTGTGCCTGTTGAACTCTGTCTCTGCCTGTCAGATATGATAGAGAAGAAATACTTCTCTCTTGATTCAGTTAACCGTGCCATCAAGACTTTTGGCTACACTTTTTCTGACAAAACCAACCAACCACAGCCTATTCCAAAGGGTTTCGCAAGTAAAGGATCAATTGGTGGCAATGGCCACGAGAATTGACTTTACTTAGGTTGCTACCGCTTATCGTTGGTGATAATGTCCCAGAGGAGAGAGCTCATGGGAAATTCTGATGCTGCTTAAGGACATAGTTGAATTGGCTGTTGCTTCGAAACATACAGACGAGTCCATTCATGACTTGGGTTGTAAAATAGCAGAACACCGAGAATTGTTGCAGTCGACATTTCCTGATTTCAGACTTAAACCAAAGCACCATTTCATGGAGCATTATCCCCAAGCTTATTAAAGCATTTGGCCCACTCTCTGATGTTTGGACATTGCGCTTTGAAGGCAAACATAAATTTTTCAAAAGGTAATTCGTGAATCTCAAAATTTCAAAAATGTGGCACTAACATTGGCTGTCAAACATCAGAGAATGATGGCATACTATCTTGATTCGAGTTTATTTTTCAGGCCCTCAGTTGAAATGGAGAAAGTTAAAACTGCAATGGTTGCTTCATTTCCTGGCCACGTTCAACAGGAGTTTCATCAAATAGCACCTCAGCTGAATACTGTGCTTGTTGCATCATCTGTGATGGTAGAAGGAATCAAATACAGTGCAGATATGGTGATCTCTGCTGGTTCGTGCTCTGGTCTTCCAGAATTTCAGCAAATATCACAGATTGTAGCGGTCAACTCAGAGATTTTGTTTGTCTGTAAAAAAATGTCAGCATGGTACACTGAGCATCTTCGGTCGTATGAACTTTGCAGCAGCCATTTCTCAACTCTCTGTGTGGTTAAGGTGTCAGAGCTTAATGAGGTTTCTCCTTTGGGTTACATTGTCAAGGGTAGGATGCTGGTGACACTTAAACGTTTTATTTTTGCTGAGTACGTTGCTGTAATGTTTGATGAGTCCAAGTAATACATTTACTTTTTATTATTATTATTATTTATTTATTTTTACCTCTTTTTCACAGTAGTCAGATTACTTCCAGTTCCAGTGGAGTATTGCAGTTGTCTGAAGACAGTGACCAAACTTCATGGTATTTATGGTCATGCCAACACATTTAAATTTGTTGCAAGATAATTTTATTGACTTTGATTATTGATTAGCATGTTCACATTTGCTGTCCAGATGGGTTCTCATGAGAAGATGCTCTTGAGAGTTATCCTATGTGAAGGGGATATAAGGAAAATCACCCTTGCAAAGAAACCAGGTTCAATTGATGACTTGGTTGCATCACTAAAAGAAAGTTTAAAGGTTGATTTCAATTTTCTCTTCAGTATGAAGATGAAGACTTTGACAATGCACTTTGCAATTTATCGGACATTTCAGCACTTAAAGACAGGGCAACAGTGAAAATAATTCCTGTACTCGAACTTACACCAGTTGATGTGGTGGAAACGCCTAATGACTCAGCAAGCACAGCAAACACAGAAATTCCCTTTACTCTACCTCAGGAGAGACAGAAGCACTGGCCAAATGACTTTGTTGTTCCTAGCTTTTCAGTTGATGTTGAATATCGTCTGCGGCAGGGCAACTTGAAATACCTCAACGATGGCACTTTCCTCAAACCGTCTAGGGACCTTAAACATCAAATCCTTGAAAAATTGGCTGAAAGCATTTTTGCATTTAAAGCCTATCCAGATGATAAAGATTATGAACAAGTAGCATCCTCCCTTGTAAAACAGCATCCATGTCTGCAGGAAAGTGGTTCACGATCTGGCTGGGAGGCTGGAAAAACAGCCTAAAATTCAAAATGGGAATTATAGAACCAAAATGCGAAAGTTGGGTGTTCCTGATGTAACAGCAAATGCAGGAAAGCGTGGTACTAACAACCCAGAAGGAGAGCCATCACGGAAAAACAAAAAAACCCAAGAAATGTGAACTGAATTTCCTACCCAACTATCCTGAAGGACATGATGATGCCAGCCTTGAGAGTGCTCGTAAAGAACTGGAAGAAGAAATGAAGAAGAGAGCACCCAGTGCTTCTGTATTGTCACAAAAATGGACTTGACGCGTTTGCGTTAAGGCGCAAAGAGATGATGTCAGCGCCTGCGATCACCGATGTACTTGACCGCTGGCCAGCTCTTTTCCGTGAGGCACAGGTAATTTCCTATTTATTTGTTTTGTTAGTGTCATGTAATAATTTGCTTTAACTCTTTTTATGAGAAGGCTTATGAATACTTAAGTTATTATGAGAAAGCAGCCCTTAAACGAAGTCTCAATGAAGGTGGAGAAGGTGTAAAAAAATACCTTGGAGCTATTCCAGATTTTTCCTTTTTCAGCACAACTGAAAAAGCACATCTGAGCTCTTTAGGTCTGTTCTATACAATAACAATTATAACATCAGATTCATCCATCAAAGAAGTTACAAAAAAATGTTATAACCTAAAATGAAAATGTTCATTTATTCAAGAGTAGTTCACCCAAAAATGAATATTTGCTCATCCTCAGAATTGTTTTTATTGTGTATATATTACAACATCAAAAAATATGTTTAGTCAATGGTAACCATCCCTTTGGGATTAAAAAATACAAGCAAAACAAAATTAATTTTTGTGGCTCCTGATGATATATTGGTGTCTTATGAAATGAAATGATTGGTCTATGAAAGAAACTGAACAGTATTTACAACATTATTACCTTTAATCCACAGCCTCTGCAAACAGTACTGATCATGTTCAAAACAGTCTGGTGTGTGATCGTAATAATGTATATAAAACCTGTATATATAAAAAGTAAGATTACGTTTGTGTGCATGATATCAAATAGGGAACATTGACTTTTCACAGATTCCCAACGTTTGATATATCATTAACATAGTGCTTTAGACTGTTGTGAATGCGTTTGCAGAGGCTGTGGATTAAAGGTAACAATGTTGTAAATACTAATTGTTTTGCTGTATGTTTTTTTTTTTATTCTTAAAGGGATGGTTACCATTGACTTGCATTTATATTGATTACTGAAGACCACAGTTTCATTTAAAAATACAAAAACTTTAGTGTCATACTAAATAAATAAAAAGTCACCTACATCTTGGATGATGTGACCGTAAATCAACAGCAAAATTGTATTTTTGGGTGAACTATCCCTTTGACTATATAATGTGAATTTTCATTTTAGGTCAACACATTTTTGACTGGGATGAATCTAATATTATTTTGAAATGATTTTTCTTTCCAGATCTACATGGAGTTTAACAGGATTGCTGGTAAAACCTGAAAAGGAATTTTACGAGACCCTTGATCGACATAGTACATGCCTCTTGGACATTTTCAGAGCCAAAAGGGAGTTGCTGGTCAGCTCTTGATGAACCTTCTGAAGCAAACAAAGGTTTGTTAAAAATCCAAATATCATAGATATATAAATGTATTACAATAAAGTACATTTATCAAAGGGTTAGTTCACCCAAAAATGAAAATTGTCATTTATTCCTCACCCTCATGCCGTTCCAGTAAGACCTCTGTTCATCTTCGAACACAAAAATTAAGATATTTGTGTTGAAATCCGAAGGCTCAGTGAGGCCTGCATAGTCAGCAATGACATTTCCTCTCTCAAGATCCATTAATGTACTAAAACCATATTTAAACCAGTTCATGTGAGTACAGTGGTTCAATATTAATATTATAAAGTGACAAGAATATTTTTGGTGCGACAAAAATAAAATAAATAATGACATATTAGTGATAACGATTTCAAAACACTGCTTCATGAAGCTTGGAGCGTTATGAATCAGTGTTTTGAAATCACCATCACTATATATGTCGTTATTTATTTTATTTTTTGTCGTACTCAAAATATTCTCGTCACTTTATAATATTAATATTGAATCACTGTACTCACATGAACTGATTTAAATATATATCTTAATTTTTGTGTTCAAGAACAACGGAGGTCTTGCGGGTTTGGAACTGCATGAGGGTGAATAAATTACATTATTTTCATTTTTGAGGGAACTAACCCTTTAAACCTGTATAATCTGCTATACAGACTTCATAGTTGATCTGTTGTGCTCAACTATTTGAATGCTGTTAGGAATATGTATGTATGTATGATTAATAACAAGTGGTTGGATGTAATAAAATTGTTTTATAAATTCCACTCAAGTTGTCAGAGCCAACTGAGGTCCGAACTTTAGTGCTTCAAGGACTACCTCTCGTGTTTGGAGATGACTCTGCTTTCTTTAAGACATGTTTGGTAAGTGTTCCAAGTAGAAAATAATGTTCAAAAGACATTCACACTGTCTCACACATACACCTTCACACTCTCTATCATTCACACTCACTGTATCAATTTTAATCTAAAGGGTTAGTTCACCCAAAAATGAGAATTATGTCATTAATTACTCACCCTCATGTCGTTCCACACCCATAAGACCTTTGTTCATCTTTGGAACACAAAAATATATTTTTAATGAAATCCAAGAGGTTTTCGTCCCTCCAAATCGATCCAACACTACTATCACTTCCTTGTCTATAAAGGCAAGAAAGACATAATTAAACAGATAGTTCACCCAAAAATCTGATACTGTATACATTTCTTTGTACTGCTGAATGCAAAGATATTTATAAAATTTGTAACCAGGCCGCTTTGGGCCACCACTGACTTCCATAATAGGAAAAAAATACTATAGAAGTTAGTGGTGGCCCAAAGCGGCCTGGTTACAAACTTTTTTCTAAATATCTTCCTTTGCAATACAAAGAAATGTATACAGTATTAGATTTTTGGGTGAACAAAGGTGATATGGAACGACATACGGGTGAGTAATAAGTTGAAGCCCTTAAGTTGAAGTTGCACCATTTGAAATGTACAGTACTGTGCAAAAGTCTTAGGCACGTTAGTATTTTACCCCCAAAAATGGTTTTAAGCCAGTTATTTATAACTTTTATAATAGTGTGTCAGTAGGTTATATCAGTTTACATTTTCAAACATTAATTTTGCCATTAATTGTAGTAATCCATTCCAGTGAGATTTTTGTATGCAGAAGAAGTCTGACAAAGAGTTATGATCCACACAGAGATCTGATCTCACCATCATCGAGTCCGTCTGGGATTACATGAAGAAACAGAAAAACTGAGACTAAATCCAGAAGAACTGTGGCAGTGTCTCCAAGACTCCAAGACCTTCCTGCAAAGCTCCCTGAAAACTATGAGCAAGTGTCCCAAAACAAAAGCTGTTTTCAACGCAAAGGGTGGTCACACAAACACTGATTTGATTTAGTTAATAGAAGTTAATTGATCAAAAATTAACAGTCTACTTATGACATTATTTTTGAAAGTTTCCTGACTTTACAGCATTTTTACACAAGTGTCTAAGTACTGTAGCTTTGCAGGAAGGTTTCTTCAAGCGTCTTGGAGACACTGCCGCAGTTCTTCTGGATTTAGTCTCAGTTTTTTCTGTTTCTTCATGTAATCCCAGACGGACTCGATGATGGTGGGATCAGATCTCCATGTGGATCATAGCTCTGTTGTCAGACTCCTTCTGCATACAAAAATGGAATGGATTATTACAAATAATGGCTAAATTAATGTTTGAAAATGTAAACGGATATAACCTACTGACACACTATTATAAAAGTTTTAAATAACTGGCTTAAAACCATTTTTGGGGTGAAAATACTAACATGCCTAAGACTTTTTGCACAGTACTGTACATAATCTTGCATGCATGAGAATTTATGTTTTATTAATTAATTAGTTTTATTCATCTACACTAGATGTCCGATGATCGCTTGAATCTTGACATGCCAGTGGGGATTGTAATAGTTGAGGATGGGATGACTCTTCAGCCCTCAACTCTCTGCATTTGTCTCCCTCCTCATTTGGGATCGTAATTGAGGGAAAAGTGGTGATGGACAATCTACACAACCTTCCTGAATCAATGTGCCTTCTATTTGGACTAATTTATGCATTACACTTGAATTACCCAAAGTCGCTGAAGTACACATTTGAATTCATTCAACGCATTGTCCTTTCCATGGGGCAGAAAGACCTGCAGCCTAAAATACAATCCTTGGCTAATCAGCTGTTTGGTTAAAAGGAGAAACAGGATCAGCACATGCATTTTCAAAACTCTTTTTTTAATGCTGTTAAGATACACCATTGAGGTCTAACTGGCCTTTCTGTTTTGTGCTTTTCCTGTCCGGTAAGAAGCAAGTAAGACTTTAACCACCACAGGATCAACGCCTTTTTTTTGTCTCAAGATTCTGTAAAATGATCACAAACTTCCCTTACAAAACACTGTGGCAGTACCAGATTATTACCATGGTATTGACACATTTCAAGGAACTGGCACATAGTTTACAGTTTTGTTGTTCATGTGTCTTTTAAAAATATGACTTAATGTGAGCTTACTGTTTAAAATGAGCTTACTGTTTTGTTGTTCATGTGTCTTAAAAGTGTGATCTTACTTTTAAAGATAACTTATGTTTTTCTTTTTTTTTAATGTGAACTTAAAAATTAAAGCTTACTATAAAAATTGTGAGCTTACGATTTTGTTAGTCTGTTTAAAATGTGAGCTTACTGTTAATAACTAGAAGACTACTGTTTAAAATGTGAGCTTTTACTGTTAAAAATGAGCTTGTGATTTTGTTTGTCTTTTTAAAATGAGCTTTTACTGTTAAAAATGAGTTTTTATTGTTAAAAATTAGCTTATGATTTTGTCTTTTTAAAATGTGAGCTTTTACTGTTAAAAATGAGCTTATGATTTTTTTTTGTCTTTTGAAAATGAGCTTCCTGTTAAAAATTACGAGCTTATGGTTTTGTTTGTCTTAACAATGACTTAAAAGCTTACTGTTATGAGCAATGCTACCATTAATTATATGTAGTATAAACCTAAATATAAAGTGTAAAAATATAAAAAGTATAAAATAAAGTGGTTGTTGTGAAAAACAATACTTGTTTTAGTGATTTAATGATCAATTCCCATTACTCAAATGAACTGAGGGAATCCTTTCCTCAAATCATTTGAGTTTAGTCTGTTTGCCTTTTAAGTTATCTGTACTTAAACATTTAAGTTATCTGTACTTAAACATTTAAGTTATCTGTACTTAAACATTTAAGTTATCTTCACTTAAACATTTGAGTTATCTTCACTTAAACATTTGAGT
Organism: Gobiocypris rarus; assembly: GCA_023029165.1. NCBI lineage: Eukaryota > Metazoa > Chordata > Actinopteri > Cypriniformes > Gobionidae > Gobiocypris > Gobiocypris rarus. The sequence continues at coordinate 22,416,559 of CM040933.1, forward strand.
TATCTTCACTTAAACATTTGAGTTACCTGTACTTAAACATTTAAGTTAATTCAATGAAGAGACCACATTAGGTCAACTCAATTAAACTGAGTTGTCAGTTTCCCCATTACTCAAATGAATTGAGGGAATCACTTTCCTCAATTCATTTGAGTAGTCTCAACTTATTAGGGTTTACAGTGTAATAAATAACTATCTTACTCCTAAATTCGATATTAAGATTCTATATTAGTTAATAGTAGCAGCTGAAGTGGTAATGTAGTACTACTCATTAGTCCTGCATTACTTCCTGCATAGTTACCTATTAATGATGGACCCTTATTCCAAAGTGTTACCCAACATTAACTTCTTGATCAATTTGAGCTATAGTAGCTTGTCTGTTTGATCCGACCACACGGGACAGCCTTTGCTCCCAACATGCATCAATAAGCCCTGACCCTGTTGCCGGTTCACCACTGTTCCTTCCTTGGAGCACTTTCGATAGATACTGACCACTGCAGACCGGGAACACCCCACAAGAGCTGCAGTTTAGGAGATGCTCTGACCCAGTCGTCTAGCCATCACAATTTGGCCCTTGTCAAACTCGCTCAAATCCTTGAGCTTGACAATTTTTCCTGCTTCTAACACATTAGGACAAAATGTTCACTTGCTGCCTAATACATCCCATCCACAAACAAGTGCGTATATAATCAGTGTAATCAAACAGAGATAATCAGTGTTATTCACTTCACCTGTCAATGGTCATAATGTTATGCCTGATCGGTGTATCTATATAGCATCGCCTAGCATTGCTCTAAAGAGGGGCAGGCATACGTGAATGAATGTGTTTTTGAGCATTTCGAAAACAAAGTGCTGACCTCAGTGACAGGGAGGTGTTTAGGGTCTAAAGCATCACTGAAGCAGCAAAGTCTAGGGCAGAGATCGCACAAGAAGACGGTGATATCAGATGCTGTGCGCTCGGCTTGAATAGCTTACACTGGATAAAATTGAAAAGTAGTTCAACCCAAAATGAGCATCTCTCATCATTTACTCACCCTCATGTTCTAAACCTGTTTGAAATTTTGAAAAATGTCTTTCACCTTCATTTTAACATTTAGTTGTATAAACTGTACGCTACTGTTTCTAATGAAGTGACTAATGCTCACCAAGTCTGCATTTATTTGATCAAAAAATCCGCAAAACTGTAATATAGTGAAATATTACTACAACTTAAAATAACTGTTCTCTATTGTAAAATGTAAAACATTCCTGTGATAGCAAAGCTGAGATTTACAATAGGTACACATACACTTGTTTTTATTCTTGTTCTAATATCGATTCTACTGTAAGTGAGTGTATTCCTATCTAACCCTTTATATGTATACCCACATCTACAGTATACGTGCATTTTTCAAAATTTCTACTTTTGTATGGTCACAGAATATTGCATGCAGGTTTAGGACAACATGGGGGTGAGGAAATTATGACAGAATTTTAATTTGGATATCCCCTTAAGACCCAATGCTTTATCTAGTGCAAACATTGTTTAACATTATTAGCCTGCCAGGCCTTAAATAAACTATGAGAACAACTCAAAGTTCTGTCTAATTCAACTGACAGAAATTCAATGTAGTGGCACGGATGGCCTCTCAAGTCATTTTTTGAAAGAATTCCCTGAACTGACAAAACTGAAATTAAACTGTCTTTAAAGTATATTAACATTATATTGAAACAGCATATCTGCATTAAAAAACTGCCTTAATAAATGTGCCATGACCTTGACAACTGATCATAGCTCATGGGATTCTTTTGAAATCCTTGGTGGTTTTATGTTTTATTAAGAGAGCAGACCACACATGCTGTAATGTGAGCACATACTGCATTCAGGGATGCCAAAAAAAAGACAGCGGCTATTTTTACTTAGTTTAAATAGCAACTAGGGGAGCGCGGGGCACAACCTAACGCGGGGTTAGTTTTAACACGCATGGTTTAACACTTTCCACACATGCCAGGATGACGAAACTTTGCGTATTTACTAGTTGCCATATCAACATTATTTGGAGAACATTTTTTTTTTGCCAAAATTCCAAAACTCTTTGGAAGATATCAATGAACATTTATTTAACCATAGCAAAAGTAAATTTCATAAGTTTATTTTTCATCTCTGTTTTTGTGTTTATTTAAAACTAGACAAATCTGATATTATTATAATTTTATATCTGTTTTTTAACAGTTGAGATGGTTCTTTAATGCTGATCTAACCAGCAGAAGATACGAGCCACGGTTTAAATCCCAGTTGTGCAGGTGGGGCATGTTGTTTCACTGCGTTACAATCAGCCCCTATTAAAACTACGCTATATTCTATACTTTTATGAATTATTTTGAGAAACCACGAGAAAAGGGTGAATAATGAGTCAATGTTCAGAAATTATTCATTATTATTATGTTTTGAACTATGCTGTATAGCTGTATTTATGTGCTTCTTGTAAAACTCAAAAATAAGTGTATTTTTAATGATAAAAAAATGCCATTATTTTATTTTAAAAAGTTAATAATTGTATTTTATTGAAAAAATATTTTAGCTTGTCTTGGTTATTATTTTATTATATCAGATAACATTTTAAGCTGTCATTTGATCATGTTACAATGTGCCCCTCACATGCCTCTCACATACCTATGGGGCATGTTGTCACATTTCACTTCCATTCTTTCGGGGTACATCAAGAAAAAAAGTATACACTGTATTAATTAAACAAAACCACATAATTGTACTAGACATCTGTGAAATTAATGTGTGAAAATAAATACTCTGAACCCCAAGTGGATTTACACAAACTGAGAAAGTCAAAAAGCGTTAGGTTGTGCCGCACTCTCCCCTAGATGCAATTTACACTAAGTGAAAATACCGTAAATCCTCTAATATTGGCCTGTAGTCCATTAGCGGCCGGGTCTCCAACATTGGCCGGTCTCGCTGTCACCGAAGGTAAATAAAGGCCGGGGCTATTATTAGAACCAACGCTTTTCTGGGCAGGCCTCAACATTATGCTTGTGAGACCGGTAGTAACATGCAAGTGCCTATGGTAGCCTGGTCATGTCAATCACCTCACTCTTTACTCGCACGTGAGACTTCAGACTGCTGCCCGCCTGCGCGAGGATGAGAACAGACGCGCAGCGGAACATGAGGAGGACGAAAAGGAGCTGTACAATAATGAACTTGTTGTAGAGGCTGGGGCGAGTTTACATGGAGAGATGAAGAGGAGGAGAAAACTGAGGAGGACGAGGATTAAACAGAATTGGAGGATTTTTTTTTTTGTTCAAACCTAACGAGATACCAATGGTTAAACTTTGGAGCGGTAAGGTGTCTGTTGCCTTTTATTATGAATCAATAACCTAATTATCACCGTGTATGGTTATGTGTTTACAATGCACTTCCGGTAGCCTATGTCTGCTACGTTTTTGTTACCATATTTCTTCACTGGAATTTAGCCTGAATTACCGGTATTTGTTGTTAATGTTCTGTATGCATACCATAATGTTATGGTATGTACGTTTTCAATAAATGAACCTAGTATTTTATAGGTTGAAATAGAAGCAAAATCTCATTTTTATTCATTCTAATGGTAGTTTGATTTGCTCAAATAGAAATTGAGGCCTGCCTCTAATTCTGGCCTCCTTCCAATAAAGGCCTGGACCGCGATGCGCTTGAGTAAAATAAAGGCCCGGGACTATATTAGAGGATTTACGGTAGCATATTTTCTTGGCGATAATTGCTATTTACTAATTGCTATTCACTGCAAATAGTGATAGATGCCATTTACACTAAATGCAAATAGCGATAGATGTTATTTACTAAGTGAAATAGTATACTAAGTTAAAATAGTGATGCAATATGTGTAAATAGTAACTACATGCAATTTATACTTTATTTTAACAGATCATACTATTTGCAACTCAGTATTGTTGTACATTAACAGGATGCAATAATAACAGTGTAAATGATTATATTTATTAAAATTATTAAATGGATGCCACCTTAATGGGACAATAAAAGCCCTCCACCCTACCCCTAATCCTACCCAATAAATGCTTTTATTATTATTAAACATTTCATTGGGCACTTTATTTCTATTTTCAGAACATGTTCTTAATTTTTATTGAGCGTAAATGCCTTTCCGATGTGATATGTGTGGGGAAAAGGGAGAAGACCGAGCTCACAAAAGGCGGATTCGAACCCAGGTCGATCACGTCAAAAGCTAGATTCCTTAAGCTTTATGCTTGACTGACTACACCACTGAAGACATTGAAATATGCATGTATTTGTTATTACCAGGCATCGTTAGGTGGAGCTAGTGCAAATAGCACTTGCCAACAAGGCACGTTATTTGCCCTTGGTGTAAACTGACACTCTGAAAAAGGCAAGCCATTTTGAATCTCACAGAAAAGCCATTTATTGAATACCTCCTGTCACCTACTGTCTGTATTCCCAAGCATAGAGTAAAATACCTTTTCATTTTTTCCCTCTATGTGGGCCTGATTATACACAAAATACACATGTATAAATTATAATCAGTCACACTCGATGCTCTTTAATATGCCTGCTACTGTCTAGTGATTTTGCAAGCCTTGCTAATTTGCTGGTAACAATTTCATTGCATCAATTTTAATAAAGGTAAGGAGTTAATAGCATAAATCTACATATATACTGATATATAATGAGCCAATGAAGTCAGGCACCCTGAGTCACTGGCACATTGACCATGCACTCACAAATTAATAAACAAATACAATTTGATATAGATAATACGAAAGTAATTTCTGAAATCAGCAAAGGACTGTAACTGTTCACCTGAAATTTGCACAAACTAGACAAAGAAAAAAAAAACACCATTGGACGTGAGATCAAATTAATCAAGCCTTTGTTGGCAAACTATACTGGTGTATTATGGAAAAGCTGCATCTTATAGTAAATGGAGGCCAGGCATAAAGTGATTTAATTATATTAAAATCAGTTTACACAGGCAAGATCCACATCAAAAACCTCTAAAGCTCAGGATAAATTGACATCAGCCAAAAAACCATTACTACAGCCAAACAGCATTTACACTGAATTAAGGGCATGGCAAGGCAGTGCTAAAGCTGTTATGCAGCTTCATATTCATTCCTCCATGTAATGTACTGTCTTCAGTACAGTGAGAGAATGAATTCATTACAGCTCCTATATCGATCTGACAGGCCTCAGCTGAGTCAACTGGAAGAGAACTCTCTCCAAATGCCCATAAACACATCTTTTGCATCAAAGCTCATCCAGGGAGTTCATAGAAGAATGATGGATGGGTAGACAGATGGACAAGCAGACAGACATAAGTACAGTATGCAGAGATGTGCTCGGATAGATGGACAATATGGACGGATGGATGGATGGATGGAATGCCAAACAGCGTTTACACTGAATTAAGGGCATGGCAAGGCAGTGCTAAAGCTGTTATGCAGCTTCATATTCATTCCTCCATGTAACTTACTGTCTTCAGTCGAGTGAGGGAGGATGAATTCAGATGAATGAAAGGACAGATGAATGGATGGATGCACACAGTTGGACTGGAAACCCATGGATAAATGGATGGATGGATTGAAAGGCAGATGGACAAACAGATGATGGACAAAGAGATTGATGAATGTAAGCTCACAGACAGACAACGGATGGATGTATGGATGGATGGTCAGACAAGATAACAGGTTAAACTCCATATACATTTCATCATCCCTTATACCATGACACTCATGAAATAACCAGCCAACCATTTACTTCCTCAACAGTAAAAAAAAACAAACAAAAAAACGGTCAAACATCTGACACTTCAGTCTGTTTTAACTGTGAAGAAACACTAGTCAATGTCATCAGACAACCTAGACACAAACAGAGATGAAACTCATGGAAATCGCTCTAGCATTAAAAGGCTTTCCAGGAACAACTGCATTTAGAAAGTGGATCCACTCAGCATTTAGAACAGCACAAGACAAAGTGATTCGAAAGATGCATATACAGTTTAATCCTGCCACAGGGTCGATGCTTCTGATTGGGTGCGTTTGGTGAAATGCTGGTCTAGCAGGAACGCTCTTCTCTTAAAGAGGGAAAGAACCGCATTTCAGAAGTAAACCGCTTACATCCTCATTCCTACACACAAACACATGATTGATTCACACAATAGAACATGCAAGAGGGAGTTAAAAATACAGAGAGTGTGTGAGAGAGTGAAAAGAGAAAACATGCCACAAACTTCACAGCTGAAATCATCACGGCACTCATCCAAGCAAATGATACATCAGACTCGTAATCATACACTTTCCTTCAGTGAAGGAGGAACAGTAAACTCATTTGTGGCCTCCACACATGCTGGCAGATGGAGAAGGTGGGTGAGCTGGGTCTGAGTGGGTGATGGCCTAAAGACTCAGCACAGAACAGGAAACTGAGGCTGCCCAATAATTAATCTCTGGTACATCACTATGCACCAATACATCATTACAGGACAACCAGACACAATCAGATGTACTGTTCAGTTCACGGCTGTGGAAAACCAAAATAATGAAACGACTAGATAGTAAGTAAATGATGACAGAATTATAATTTGGGATTTTCTTTTCAGTTTATGATTATATACTTTTTAAATAATCATTTAGCTCAATTGAATTTGTTTTAGATCATTAGATGTGACTGCATGGTGCCCTGGAAATCAGATTTCTTAAAAGGTGTCTTCATACAAAATGCGGTCTGTTAATGCACTGACTGTCTGGGCAATGAAGCAGCAAGACAGCTGCCTTCGATTTTGGATGCAGCCCAGTTGTCTTAAACAAATGGAATTAAATTGGCTACATGTGTGACCTTGCTATGATATCCAAAGGATTGTGGGTAGATATGTCCATATTCTGTCTCTTTAGCTTACAGTATGTTGGCTCACATTATAATTATTGGATTCTCCTTCTGAAATGATATTGGCGTACAGCTAGATGGTGAAACCATCAATAATAATTGCTAAGATACTAGTTTATGACATCTACAATTCTACGAAGGAAGTTTGATAAATCATGAAGGACTGTTGCAACGAAAGATCTTGGCACACACACCAGAAATCAGATAACTGGGTAAACAAGAAAACACTGATTGGGGTAAGAGACAGGAAAAAGTGCCATGATTAGTAAGATACAGATTTCTGACCCGCCATTTTAGCTACACTCGTAAAACTCCAGAACCAAAGCAATTGCTTTAAAGTATATTATATTAATCGAAAAATGTCATTAATTTACCCACATGCCAAACGAAGATATTGTAAAGGATGTTTCTGTCCATACAAATAAATTCAATGGGGTCCAATAAACAAAAACAAAACATTGGACACCATTGACTTTTACTATATGGATCAACATAAGTACAAAACATTCTTCAAAATATCATCTTTTTCCACAGAATAAACAAAGCCATACAGGTTTGGACAGATTTTTCATTTTTGATGACTGTTTCCAATCAGGTTTCCTGGTCAATCAGGAAGTTCTGCCCTAAAACCATGCCACTGATTGAGCCAGTGTAAGAAAAGAAAAGAAAAGAAAAGAAAAAGTTCCCTTTACATGGCAACTTTGGGTATACTGAATTGTCCACTCCTGCAACAAAAAAAAAACGCTTCATTCACTGTGCCGAAGGTCATGACCCAGTGATCTTCTGACAGAATACAAAGGTTTTTCCTTATGGGTCTCAAATAAACATCCATGAGAGTGGAGTGTACTATTGGTGCACTGCATTACCAATTCCACAGATTACAATCCCTCATTTTATTATAAAATAATACAGTTCAATCCTGTTTGATCTGTCAGCTTACCTTATAATGACATACATGACCAGGCAGTTTCCAACCAGCCCCACCACACAGACAATCATGTAGACCACAGCTATAGTGATCTTGACACCCCTCGGGAAGAAGCTGTCAGTCTCATTGAAGGTGCTGAGGTTGTTCTGGAAGAGGGACTCGTTGTACAGACGGAAGTGTCTGAGGTCAGCAAAGCCGGTGGAATCATTTAGGAACTCCATGAGTACAGCTATTGCGCGTACACACACACACACAGACAAAACAACAACACACAAAAAAAGCTGAGTGAAGCACACCCTCCATACTCTCTATCTCACGTGAAAACAGGCATACAAGGAGACTGGTTTTAACTTGGTCTATCTTACATAAACAGGTAAATAATAGTGATGCTCATTTTTTGTTCGGACCTACTAAGTTGTTAAAAAACAAAACCAATTCACCCAGACTTGGAAGTAGCCAGTGACTTAAAATACACATGATGATGTTTTTAAGTTCTGAATTAAAATTCATTTTCAAATCTTTGTGATAAAAAGTCAAAAATAAATAATCCACCTTTAATACTTTATTTTACCAAAAGAGCTTCTCTCTTCTCTGCATTTCTTCTCTCTTCTCTAACCTGCGTCCAAATCTAGTTCCTACGCCTAGCATTGTATATTACTAATATTGTTGGCTCTTTGAAGAATTGCTTTTGTTCCTCTTTTGTAGGTCGGTTTTTGGATAAAATCGTCTCCTAAATAAACGTAAATGTAAACTAAAATAAGAAGTTAAGCAATATAGTTTTAAAATATAAATATATTAAAAACTTTGTCCGCCAAATCAGTCAGTTTGGTGTAACCAAAATGCAGGCAGCCATTTTGTTGTCATGTGACATGACAACAAACCACTAGCCTCCGAAGTTATGAAAATAGAGATTTCGACCATAAAAAAAATAAATTAAAAAAAACCCGCATTGTTAGTTAAAATTGGGTATCCCTGAGAAAACCGTATTGATATTTATTACTCAGAAATATACATGTGAAACATTTTACCTTGAAAACATGCTTGGAAAAATGTTTACGTAAAAAAAAAGCACAAGTTGGAACGTGTGTTTTAAATTGGATTATTATTATTTTATTTATTTATTTAAAGATTTCACGTTATCATCTCAGACAGCATTATTCTTCATTGACTCAAATACATTTAGCTACAGTGGATGGGGTAGAGGTGACATGCCAGGCGCATAGTGAACCATCTACTGTACTGTCAACAGTTTGCGCATGAAATACATCACAGTTTGGCTACACAGAAAACAACCCATCCATGCGAAATTCCCGTTAACGTCCACAACGGACCAGACAGAAACATACAGTAATTTCTATCACATCGCTTCAGGGGGATTCTACTAGAGCAGCACATACCGCTGTTTGAAGAAATCCCGTGTGATCGCTTATGCGTCCGACTCCTGTAAGCACGCGACGAATGTTCCCGCTGTTCTTTCTGTTTTAAGCAGTCTCTCAGCTCTGTTTCCAACAGCCAAAGATATTCACATCACTCTGTATCTCAGGAAAAAGCGAAACATTTTTTTTTCTTTTCAGAGCGAGCCCCAGTGGGAGGGGGAGGTGCGCTAAAGCACTTGCTTGTTGTTGCGAATCTTCAGCAGCGACTTACATCTCCACTAGGTATCTTTCAGTCTCTCTCTCTCCCTCTCCCTCTCTCTCCTGGCACGCGCTAACCCAAACGCTGATTACGCAGGGGTGGCGCGCGCATGCAGGTGTCAGTGGCACGCGCGCGCGCGTCTGAACAGGTGTCTGTGGTGGAGTCTCATTGTAACTGTATGTTTTACTCAATCATAACACTTATAATATGTACATGTAAAATAATATAAAACATGTACAAACGGTTAATTGGTTAATGATAGGTTCTTAGTCCTTAATATAATGCCTCGTCCCAATCCTGAATTGGCAGTTGAATAAACAAGTCTCAGCGCTGAGGTAGAGTATCTCAAAGAATATCATCTTATTAAGACCAGGGATGTAGAATATACATAGGATGAAAAAGGGGGGTAGAAAAGTTTTAACCAATCAAAAGATAATACCTAATCTAGCTCATGGTAAAGGAATGTGAGATCTATACAATAACAAGGCTAAAATGGGTGCCATCTGGTCAGCTATCCATTTGACCTAGAGGCCCTGCAAGACTTCTTCATACATTTAACAGAAAAACCAGGGACCTTTTCTCCATCCAATCCCAGCAGAACCTGCTTCTATAATCCATAATGAAAACCATATGTTGGACTGCATGGACTGCAGCCTCACAGAGAACAAAAACCTATGTCCATTTTTTATTCTATGCTGAGATCAGCACAAAATATATCAGTTAACTCTGTTTAAATATTGCTGTTATCAAGTACTAGGTATAAAAATATATTTTAAAAGACTATTGTAAAATATATATTTTTTAAAGTATTATTTACCTTACAAATGAACTACAATATATTAAGTTTAACAAGGCAATACAAATAACTCAAGGCTATAATCATCTATATAGATAGATAGATAGAGAGATAGATAGAGAGATAGATAGAGAGATAGAGAGATACAACTAAATCCATATTTAATAGAAAATAACTAAACCTTCCATTAAAATGGAAAATAATTAAAAAATATTAAAAGGTGCACTATGTAGGATTTAAATATCCAAAAACCACCAGGCCAGTGTAATATATTTTGTTCAGTTGGGTACTTACAATATCCCAAATGTTTCCAACTATTTGTGAATCGTGAGAAAATTGCTATTTTTACCAAGTAACCGGGACGTGTGAGGGAGTCGTCTGTCAATGACATCATATCTGCGTTACCCTCGGTTTTATTTGGCAGAAAAATGCTTTTCTCTTACTGCAGTGTGAACAAGTGTCAGAGCAGCCGCCGAGCGAACGTACAGATTAACGTCATAATCATTTTTTAACACACTCAAATGTTTAATATGATAAAAAGAGCTGTGTTACCTCATACTCATGACCAGAAAAGTGGAAATGGTGCCGGCAATTGTGTCCCGTCATTATAAAAGTCCTGATGCTCGCGAGCCATGTGTTTTGTGTAACAATCGCTCCTGCAGGTCTTGCTCAGCTCCCACAACACTCGGTCCTGCTCTGCTTCATATTACAGTAAAGTTAATAATCACATCCATGAACATGAATTCTGAGTCCTGTCCCGATTCTTTTCAATCGGCTGTGAGGTGAAGACCTTGAGGTCACCTATAAAAAACACATGTCCAAAGATTCTGCGCTCAAACTTGGTGTCATCAAATTACGCCTTTGTTTTGAATAGGTGACCTCTAGCGGACGGAAAAGTTACATAGTGCACCTTTAATAAAAGCTAATAGTATATCAACGATATAAACGCTAAAAAAATCTTTTTTAGAACTATATCTTTTTATTTAATAATTCATGTACATGTGTATTATGTGTATTTTGTTGCATTTTTTTATTGTTTAGTGCATGTTTACTGCAATAATTTAGTGTGTTGTGTTTTACCCTTGTGTTCTAACAAACAAATTTTAATAGCACGTATTTTTGTGTGTTTTTTTTTTTAAATTTAACTTAAACAGTGCAGGGATACTAAAAATTACACAGTAAAGGCAAAAAGGTCATTAAAATGATGTAAAGCTTATAAGATAAAAGGTGATCAGTAGCACATAAAAATATACACTTTCACTTGAATGTTTATTTAAATAAATTTTTACCTAATATCATGTAGACAAATAACATCAATGAAAACATTATAGGTCAACTACCCACGTTTCAGTTTTCACAACAGTTGAACAATCTAAAAAATGCTAAGTTGCGTCAAATATGGGCAAACCCAGCCGTTGGGTTACATTTTTTTAATTACATTTTTAACCCAAGAGTTGGTTTAGTCCATATTTGACCCAACTTTGGGTTGAAACAATCCAGCATTGTTTAGAGTGAAACATGCATTATTCGTGATAATTGCAACAAATTTCAATTGCAAAGAGCAACAGTTTTAATGGACAAGTCAGTAATGCCTTCTAAATTATTCGTAGGATGCGGCTGATCTCGCATTGCGTATTTCTTTCCTCAGCCATGTGACAGAGAACTGAGAAGTGCACAAATGCTTTCTCAGCTCAGTGATGCATGTTGCTGCCTTAAATGTTTCAGCTCTGAGAACTTTAATGGGAGTTTGAATGGGAGTGTTGGCTACAGGGGGAGCTCATGCTCAGATATAAACGGACCGGTGATAAATCACAGTGTCGTTACTTTGACAACATGTGACACTCATCAGTCGCATAAGCCTTGGTTAATTCTTGCTTCTTTTTTTATGCCCAAAGTAAACATGTGCTGGAGGCTCAGAGTACTTTGGTGCATTAATGTGATCTCATTAACATTTTGCTCCATGAATTTTTTGCTCTCCTAAGCAGTTTCTTGCACTGTGGACCTAGTTGAGTTAATGGAATATGCAAAGTGTTATTTATTAATAGACAGCAATGTCTGAGAGAACAACCTGCTCAGTGAAATGTTACAATTTGACATGCTTTATTCCTGCGCTGCTGTTGGAAACCTGTTTACTGCATAGCCGTCAGACTGTTCACTGTCCTTGGTGCTGAAACCTACAAAAGTAAAACAGACAAGCTAAGCTAGTTGTTCAGAGAACACTAAGCAGAAAACACAAAAGATGAAACCACAAATGTAGACCATAACATAGGAGAGACCAGAGCAAGATGTCCCATAGAGCGCAGTAAGTTTTGAGGCAAACGCTTAATCTTGGTTTCATTCATTCAGCTGAAGTGTTGTATAACATACAATTTTTTGTTAATTACTTCCTTTAATTTTCAATATGATCACAAGTCAACAAGTGAAAAATACAAGTAAAACGGCCCCACTTTATATTAGGTGGCCTTAACTACTATGTACTTACATAACAAAATAAGTACAATGTACTTTCTGTGTTCATATTGTGTTGCAAAACACCTTTGCTGATATTGAGGTGGGATACGGGTAGGGTTAGGGACAGGTGTGGTGGGATGGGTAAGTTTAAGGGTAGGGTTAGGTGTAAGGGAAGTGTCAACTGTGTAATTATAAATGTAACTACAGAAATTAAATACAGATGTAATTACATACAGGTATTTTTTTTAAATGTAAGTACAATGTAAAAACATGTATGTACACAATAAGTGCAATGTATCAAATTATTAATTAAAATGTTAGTACATAGTAGTTAAGGACACCTAATATAAAGTGGGTCCAGTAAAACTACCTAGCATAGATTCAGATAAGAGTCAGTGTCTTGGGGAAAGAATACCGTTTTATCCCATGCATGTATAACAACATGCCCTGCTATTGTGCACAAAAGGTCAATGTGTGTTATTCTGGGCAATCATGGTGTTCAGTAGCTCTTTAATGTTCAATAGCTTTTGTCATCAAGGCTTTAATTCTTACTTTCACAAATAAACTAAAGTAGAATGTGTGACAACTAGCCCCGGCCTATAATTGTAGCTTGTAAAAACAATCAAACTGTATTCTTATTGCAATGCTACACACATTTGAGTCTCCGCTGATTCAACCTGTTTAGATATGAAATATCCTGCTGTGCTTTTATAAGCCAGGAAATTAGCAGCATGTTCTGCTTGGAATCATTTGATCACTCGTATCATTTTATATGTAGCAAATCTGTTTGCATTATAAATGTCACTCTGTGAATAATAATGTGAAAATGTTGCACCATACAAATGCTAATGAGATCCTTCCTTCATGGCGTTCAAAAATTTGGCAGGATTAGACTAACGCTGATGTCATTTCTGATGTCATGCACTATTATATATCTATTTCCCCCTCTCTTGTGTACACACAGGCAACAGGCCTAGGTTTGACAGCATGCAAATGCACAGATTTTACAACATCCCAATCAATAAATTGATATATCAACTCATTATCTAGCACAAGGCTATTCTACAGTAGCCCTACAGCTTCTATATATTTCATTTGTAGTTTTACATATACAGTATACTGCTGTTCAAAAGTTTGGGGTCAAAAGAAGTCTCATGTTGAAAAATAAAGTAACATTGTTAAATATTGTTACAATTTAAATTACCTTTATATTTTGTCTTAAAATGTAATGTACTCATGTGAAGGCAAAGTTGAATTTTCAGCAGCCATTACTCCATGCAGTCTTAAGTGTCATTTATTTGAAAGATAAATCTTTAGTAACGTTAATGTCTGTACTGTCACTTTTGATTAATGGAATGTATCCTTGCTGAATATTTTCAGACCTCTCCAACACAAAATTTGTGTTACATCAAAATTTAATTTCTGTGACTTGTTGTTGGTCCAATTAAATATTTGGTTACACTTTATTTTATGGTGTCCTTGTTACAGTGCACATTTAAGTACTAATTTAATAATATGAATTAAATATTATGTACTTATATGGTTAGAGTTAGAATTAGATTATTTATAGGGTTAGTTACATGTAGTTGTGAATAATTTATTGTTATAAATTATAGTAATTACATATAACGTGTAACATGGGGGCACTATAAAATAAAGTGTATTGTTTAGTTTTTACTGTCCCAAAAGAAAAAGAAAGTATGGGTTACACTTTATTTTAAGGTGTCTTATTATACATTTAACTACTGAGTAAAATTAAGTAACTATGTGTAATATAGGTTTAGGATTAGGTTTTGTTTAGGTTTAGTTGCATGTGATTATGTAGAATTTATAGTTATTTCTATAGTAACAACATGTACATAAAGTGTACCAAAGTATGAAAACATTTTGTGCTATTACTTATTAATTAGTTAATCAGAGTTTCTTGATAGTCAATAGCAGTCACTAGAATGTACTACGTTACTCATGTGTTCCTGTGCAGTTATTCATTAATGACAAAACATTATTTTAAAGTGTTACCAGACATTCTACTAACAATAAGTAACTCTGCAACAGTGACTGTTTACATGTCCAGCAGTAATCTAATTATTGCCTTTAATCTGAATAAGACAATATTCTGATTAAGGTGTTTATGAAATGCTTCTAGAATATTCCGTTCATGTTCCGTTTGTACATGTTATAGAATGTCATGTCTCATACGTCCCCATGCCACGCAGTTCGATGTTCCCTCCAGAATTTCACATATAGAGTTTGTCTTTGTTATGGTACCATATACAGTTTGGGTGTTTCATTTTAAAATTTTAAGAAAGCTTCAAGTGCAGTTAATTATTTGTCATGACGACGGCAGATACAAATTCTCCAGGAAGGGGTCTCCTCGCGTCAAATTCGGAGGCACTGGATGACAGTACAAAATAAGGACTGGTGGGAGAGAGTTGCTTGAAGCTAAGCCATGCTCTCTTGTTTGCCGTCAAATGGTTGACCACGGCCGCGTGCATATGTGTCCTGTCGCAAAATGCAGCGAAAACGATGTTAATGGAGTGTACATGTCTATAATGCACTTCGATAATGTGACTAAAATAGGAATCCTCCGAATGTCCTAATTCGATTCGTGTTTACTTTGAGTAGGACTTTGGATTAAGGTAATTAGAAATCGCTGTTTACATGGTCATTTCTTAATCATAGTATTGTCTTGTTATCCATGCAAACGTAGCTACTGCATGTCAACTAACTTTCAATAATTTGCATTTACATGTCAACTAACTCTCATTAGTAGACTGTTAGGTTAGGGTTCAGGTTAGTATAAGTTGACATGTACTTGCAAAAATACTTATCTTATATACTTAATTCTTATACAATCAGTAAATAATCATGTCTGTGAGGAACCATCAACATTAAGTGTTTGCAGAAAGTTTACTAATAATGACTGGTAGTTCACAGAAGTTAGGCTACTTATAGAGTGTCTAAAGTGAAAAAAATAAAGTGTTATATGAAGTGTTACCTTTGAGATAATTTTAAAAAAAGTAAAAAACAAGCGTGTTCATTTTAAAGTTGTTTAATTGTAAATTTCACAGCATAAAAACTTTTGTAAACGTCTTGCAGGCTCCCCCAGTACTTAAAGAATATCAGCTTTTGACATTGGGTTTTGGAAGGAACTTGAAATCTCAGATAGAGGAGAAAGAATTACGGGCTGTTCGGGGGGAAGAGAAGCTGATGGAGCACTGAGGAGCAGAAATGAGAGGTAAAGAGAGGAAACCTGTGGGGAGAGGATGACTGATAACAATAATGGCTACGAGTGACATGGTGAAAACAGAAAATGACCAATAATGGATGAGAAGTAACAGGGGAGGTTAAGTGGTATAACATAGTGCTAAAACAGGGCGCAAAGACACTGAAAGATGGAAGAAGGGGAAACAACGAGGGACTGCTGAGAGATTGATGGCGCATGGGTGTGATGCCTCATTTAAACGATTCAAAGCTTTTGAAATTGTGGAAGGAATAGCATTTCTCAGATGTGTCAAAGTATTCTTGGTCACCACCATCATACAAATATGAGTGTGCATTAGAGAAATAGGAGGGGGACATACATTTTGCTATATTGTTTACAAGACAATAAGTCAAAAATAAGTCAACATGAAACTGTGGCTGCAACCCATTTTATTTAGATAATGTGATGTATTTACACGTGAAACAGGATAATCAATGAGAGAGAGAGAGAGATAGAGAGAGAGAGAGAGAGAGAGAGAGAGAGAGAGAGAGAGAGAGAGAGAGAGAGAGAGAGAGCAAGAAATAGGAGAGAGAGAGAGAGTTGCCTCCAGAATAGGAGACAAGTGGCACAAAGTGGCTACTGATTTTCATATTATGACTACTGATATATAGTGAGCATTAAAATGCTATACTATTTAGTCTTAATAAGTTACAAATAAATCACTAACAAAAATCTGTCCTTTTAAATGCTACAAGTGAATCCAAGCATTACAGCATTATAATATGAAGCATTGGTATTCATTTTGAGAGTAACATTATTAATTAATAGGGTTTTGAAAATCATAAGCCATTATAAGATTTCTACCAGAGGCTGTCAGGTTTTGATTTTTTATCTGTTGGTGGAAATAGGGATTTTCAATGCTTTAGCTATTTTCTGTTGTGAAGCTCCACAATCTTTTGCTGCACATCAGAACTATATTCTTTGGTTTTACTTATTGTGATGAATGATTAAGGGAATTTGGCCTTTTTGTTTCCTCATATTTATACTCATGTGAAAAAAAAAGATTTCAATTTCATGTTCATTTACATCCCTGGTATACTAAAAAATGTAAATATTAATGGGAATATACTTCAGAGATATTTAATCATAAAACAAAATGCATTGTTTGAATGATAGATCGAAAGGATAAACAATGCAGATTTATTTTTATAGCCATCTTTGATCTTATTTACCAGGGGTGCCAATAATTCTGACTACCACTGTATTGACGTTGGGTCAGGACAGGACAATTCTGTGTCACTTTTTAAAGCACAGTGTACCCCTTTAGCGTAATTTTTCAACACGTAGGGTACTCCATTGATTTCAATGAGAAACGGTATTGGTCAAGTAACGGTTAGTGTAAAACTCTAGAAGGAGAATAAAAATACTTGTATTTAATGACAAAACATAGGAGATTAGGCAACTTGCACAATTTAACATTGATGAGAACAAACAGAGAATGAGGGAGAACACAGTGTATAAAGACAGAGCAAACAAAGGGAACTGATGAGATAATTGACGAGAAATAGGTGAATGAAATTACTAATTAACACAGACAGCAAAACTAGGGCTGAATCCGAAATAGCCCCCTAAATCCTCATTTACTATTCCCTACAGTTCACTTGAAGGAGTAAATAAAAACGAGTGAGTGAATTGTTGTGTGTACATCGACTGTACACTCGTTATTGCAGTGCAATGTGGGATTGAATGAGTGCACTAAATAACGTCCACTATGGTTTCGGACACCACTACAAATGGCTGTCCCCTCAAATAATGCCCGATTTAGGATTCAGTCTAGGTCACTGTTGATCTACACTATAGAGCAATGCTCCACAAATTCTTGCAAAAAAAGGTAATTTCTAAAAGAACTGAAGGATTTGCTTTGGAATGGAGATGTGGGTGGTTGCGTCAGCAGTTTCTGGTTATTAAGGATGAAAAGACGTGGGTTGGTGTTGTGGAGGGTCTGCAGAGGCATGAAGTGGTCAAATGATGACTCTGAAATAGAGATCAACCTTGAACCCTACAATCCTTCAACTCCCCATCCTCAAATACAGAAATGCTTCATCTCAACCTACAATCCATCCAGCCTTGCTCAGTCTTGTCACATGCCTGTCCTGTCTTGTGGAGTATAATGCATTTGAGGAAATCTTTGAACAGCAACAAAACAATCTCTTTAGTATATTCAGATCTATTAAACAATACGGTTTCAGGATTCACTTCATGGATGACTACCTAATTAAAAAGCCCTTATATCTCCTTTATCTCATTTATTCAGCAAGCGCTGAGAGATTATGCTAGTACTGATAGGAGAATAATTGAAGGCTCAGATGTGAAACGCATAATATATGCTTATTTTTCATTCACATGAGGAGATGAATGTGCCACTCATAATGTCATTTATTCCTTAAGAGTTCTTTAAAGGACCAATATGGATGTCAAGGCCACTAGCATTTCACATTGACACCAGCCTGTCAACGTCATTGTCGTACATGAATTTGTCAGCAGTCTGTCATGTTGTCATTGGCCACTAAGCATATCTATAAACGTCCTACAAAATGCCGATAACGATTTGTGGGGAAGTGTTACATCCTGTAGGAAATTCCACAAACATAAAATGCACACAAAAGACCTATTGCTCGAAGCCAAATTAAGTAAATAATAAAGGAGAATGGAGGTACGTGACATTGATTGAGGAAGACAGAAGAAGTGTGTAGACTGTATTTCTTCAGAACTGCACACTGAATTCCACAGATGGAGTTCATAGAATTTCAGCATAGGATCAATTCCATTTAAATTCAATTAGACGGAACAGACAAAAGAATTGGAAGTACAGAGAATCAGAAAGAGATTGAGGGACAAATCATTACAAGCATATTACGATTGTATTTCCCCACAAATTATGTGCTCATTGATTTTTATCCTTATTTAAAGTTCTAAAGTACCTTTCTTATTGACTCTATAATGCTAGACTCACAAGTTTGTACTTTTGAATAACATTGAACAAGTTGATTCATATTCATTTAAGTTAAACAAATTACATGAACTGATATTTGACATGAATCATATTAAATGTCAGACAAGTTAAGTAATGAGCAGTGTCCCAGAATATCAGTACTGGTAATCACAAATGAGGCAATATTTAAAAATATTACAGTTAAAGCAGTTTAACCCTTAAATGTATACCTTGGGTCTTTAGCGACCTGGAAACAAAAAAATATTGTTAAAGTAACAATAATTTAATCTTTAAATGACAGAATAAGTGCAATTCACCTTTATTTCTCAAGGTGGCAGTGTCTGATACACATGATGAATGTTTCACTCATAGTTATCACCGTAGGCAGAAAACAAAAGAATAGGAAGTTTAATTTGCAAAAGTTAAATTGGCTCAGCAATTTACTGCACAGCAAGTATTGAACGCAATCAAATATTACTATCACTGTCACTTGATGGTGGATCTGGTGAAGAAGCTGTCAGATATCAAAATATTGATTTCAAAGATGCTAAAAAAAATGATAGTTTTTTTAATATGTTTGAGATCGGGAATATGAGCCAGATGCTGAATGTATTGGGAAATGAGCTCTGACTTGTTACTCTAATTTCAAGAGAGTTTTATATTATCGCGACAGGTAGAGATCCATCCGTGTTAGATATAGATCCGGGTCGCTAAAGACCCAAATATGTAAGAATGATTGGCGAAACAGTCATGTATTTAAGGGTTAAAAAAACAAAGCATGAGTGAATCAATGAATCAGGTCTGTTGAGTGAAAAGCGACTCACATTTTTTCCTGTTTGAATTTATGTTTTTGAACAAATCATTAGAGCAAATAATTCAATGACTCGTAAAGACAATGGCTAGATTTAAATGTATATTTCCCTACTTTAAAGTATGCAAAAACATTAGGCCTATGTGAAATGTGCTGTATGTCCAAATTCACAGTATTCATAAAACAGTAGGTCAAAAGTACCCGGATGGGACCAACTACTTTTGAGTGAAATTCTGAAGTGCGCATCTGATGGACACTTTACTATCCCATGAGACCACAGGAGAGGATTTGCGAATGGCAGTAAAGCATTGACAACATAACGAATGCAGTAGGTCTGGATTACATTCATACTACACGCAATCACATGAAACACTTTTTTAATGGCAGAAATAAGTACTTATTCAAAAGAGAATAGGCTATGTGATTTCGTTCGCCATTGATTTTTTCGTTCCTAATGCTAGGTACACACCACAAGATAATCGGGTGATTTTGGAGTGATTTCTCCTCTTCCAAAAATCCTAGGTAAATATTATCTTGATGGTTCTACAGATTATTTTATCAGATTTTTCTCTGGTGTGAGATGTGTTAAGAGTGACTGAATCTGCTCATAAGAACGTCGGCGGCACCCCAATATCAAATCGTAAATATTAAACATGTTAAAGAATAAAATTGAATATTTACAATCAGAAATCCTGATGTGTGAGGGGAACCCCAAAGAAAAAACCCACACACGCTCTGGAGATTATGACGTGAAATGAAAAAATACCCAATGAAAAAGCAAGCTGGCTGGAGCCTCACCTCCAGCTCATGCTGTAACATGTAAAGTCCATCTTCACACTGTCTCCACGACTTCATCTAAACATTTTCCTTTTTCCCCAGCAAATTTTCTCTAAGAAACAGTCCATACACCATAAGCGCCATTTCTTCTTGCTGCTCACAGGCGGGACTCTTTTATTTGTGAATGGAATCTGTTAGTGTGCGGAGTGCTTTCCTGATCACATCGTGGGGCACTCCACACTCACAAGCCTGTAACTTTAGTAATCCTGAAGACCTTGATTAGCTTCAGGTGTGTTTGATTAGGGTTGGAGCTAAACTCTGCAAGAGAGTGGCCCTTCTGGATCAAAGTTCCTCACCCCTACACTAGAAGAACAAAACTGTTAAATGATTTCTTATCGTCATGTTTGTGGTCTTTCACATTCTGAAAATCTTTTAATGTGGCCCCAGCTTAAACAATTCAGTAGACTGAACGATTCAGTGTCTCACTCATAAAGACAGTCACTTGTCACCACCTTCTGACGTAAATATGTAACCTGCAGAAAAAGTCACTGAAAAATCCCTACCACCCTGTCTGGAACATATAAGTATAGACAAGCAGAGCGATATAAAAAAATTGGAATAAATGTTGTTTTATACACATTGTACATTATGTGCAGTTAAAAAATAATAATATTTAAAAGCATTCCTAGATAACCATTTAAGGGACATTTTTGCCATTGTCAAAGTGTATTTTGCGGACAGTGATTCAGATTGTATTAATAAATCAGTGGTGCATTCGAGTTGTTTTCAAATGCGGTATTTCGTCTATCACACCGGGACGGGTTAGATGGGTTAAGCAGACGCAAGCAAATGTTTCTCTCTTCCATTTCAGCTAATTACAAACACTCCTACGCAAACATGGCAACACATTCAGAAACACACATACACACACACACACACACTCTTTTCTTTAAACTAATGACAAGCAAGACAAACAAAGCAAAGAGTCAAAGCCAGCGGGTGGCCTTTCCTAAACAAAGCAGGACTGACTCTAAACTAACGAGTCCCACCTCACCAGAATGCTCAGTTAGCAGCCCTGAGCCTCAATTAGCACTGATCCATATACACACATAAACACCTCATACTTTGCAATTATATCACACATCACATATCCCTCTTGTACCACAAAGTCACATTGGTTTACACAATTATCTATTCAGGTTCTTTAGAGTATTATTTATTACGAATGAGTACACACATTAGTGACTGAAAAGCAATAAACTCCATCTCTTATTCTGTAATATGCTGAATTTTTGTTAGAGAACATTGTCTGTTATGAATGTTATGTCCAAACAGATTCGTATTTTAAGCCTTAAATGCATTAATGTTTTGCCAATCATTATTACATATTCGGGAATAAAATAAAGCATGTTTTGTTACCTTTTGGAGCTTGAAAGGGTTCAGTTTGAGCAGATGTTTTATACCATCATCACTGTCCTCGTCAGAGCTTATTTCCCAGTACATTCAGCATCTGGCTCATATTTGCAATCTCACGCATATTCTCAAAACTATCATTTTCAGCATCTCCAAAATCAATATTTTGATCGCTGCCAGCTTCTTCACCAGATCCACCATCACGTGACAGTGACAGTAATATTTTATTGCGTTCAGTTCTTGCTCTTCAGTAAATCGCTGAGCCATTTCAAGTTTTGCTGATGATGCTTCCTATTCTTTTGTTTTCTGCCTGTGTAACGGAGGCCAGCTAGCAGTTGCTGTGCGAGTAAACCTCACTCCTCTGATCTCAAGAGACGCTCTAGCGACTGACGCTAGAGGTTGCAGCCTTTAGCCTCCTTGTTAGAGTGTCCGACTCTCATGCCGGTGGACCCGGGTTCGAGTCCCGCTTGGAGCGGGGCGGTTCGAACAGGAGGGGTTACATTGGTGCCGTGACCCGGATGGGAGTGAGGTTTAGTGGGGTGAGTGTAACGGAGGCCAGCTAGCAGTTGCTGTGCGAGTAAACCTCACTCCTCTGATCTCAAGAGACGCTCTAGTGACTGACACTAGAGGTTGCAGCCTTTAGCCTCCTTGTTAGAGTGTCCGACTCTCATGCCGGCGGACCCGGGTTCGAGTCCCGCTTGGAGCGGGGCGGTTCGAACAGGAGGGGTTACATTGGTGCCGTGACCCGGATGGGAGTGAGGTTTAGTGGGGTGAGTGTAACGGAGGCCAGCTAGCAGTTGCTGTGCGAGTAAACCTCACTCCTCTGATCTCAAGAGACGCTCTAGCGACTGACGCTAGAGGTTGCAGCCTTTAGCCTCCTTGTTAGAGTGTCCGACTCTCATGCCGGGGACCTGGTTCGAGTCCCGCTTGGAGCGGGGCGGTTCGAACAGGAGGGGTTACATTGGTGCCATGACCCGGATGGGAGTGAGGTTTAGGGGGGTGAGTGTAACGGAGGCCAGCTAGCAGTTGCTGTGCGAGTAAACCTCACTCCTCTGATCTCAAGAGACGCTCTAGCGACTGACGCCAGAGGTTGCAGCCTTTAGCCTCCTTGTTAGAGTGTCCGACTCTCATGCCGGCGGACCTGGTTCGAGTCCCGCTTGGAGCGGGCGGTTCAACAGGAGGGGTTACATTGGTGCCGTGACCCGGATGGGAGTGAGGTTTAGTGGGGTGAGTGTAACGGAGGCCAGCTAGCAGTTGCTGAGTAAACCTCACTCCTCTGATCTCAAGAGACGCTCTAGTGACTGACACTAGAGGTTGCAGCCTTTAGCCTCCTTGTTAGAGTGTCCGACTCTCATGCCGGCGGACCCGGGTTCGAGTCCCGCTTGGAGCGGGGCGGTTCGAACAGGAGGGGTTACACCTGCATTAACTATGAGTGAAACATCACTTCATCATGCGTACCAGACATTGCCCCCCTGTTGAATAAAAGTGAACTGCACTTATTCAAAGATTCAATTATTGTTGTGCAGAAAAAAAAATTGAAAAGAGGAGAGGGGTTAACTGTGTTTGTATCAATATAATAATGATGCTAATAAAATGTTTGTCTGAAAGCCTATTTGTTCAGCGCTGAGGTTTCTAAGTGCGTTTGAACGCTCTATCACGTGAACTGCGCCTGGACAGAAAAGACAGCGCGCTGCTCAGACGGTTTTGTGTTCAGGGATGATGAGAGAAGATTCAGAGAACCTTTTCTTTAATTAGTGTGTGTTCTATGAAAAGCAAGTAAGTTCCTACTACTATTGCATGTTTGTACTGCGTTGTGATGAATATTGTGAAATGTATGTATGTTCACGCAACTAGTTTTAGTTGTTGAACTGCATGACTAATTAGTGTATTCATGATGTCAGATCGTGTTGTTGATCGCGCAACATGTTTGCTGTATGCAATAATTAGCCCTCTATATATGTCGATTTAGACCTTATTCATGTTAGTTATTTAGAAATATGCTTCTGTGTTCAAGTACAGTGCATTTACTGTTTATTTTGTGCTACCTGTATCGAGTGCTATAGAGATACAGTGTCAGTCTGCATAGCCACTTAAAGGTGCAGCAGTACAGATATTAAAGGGCATATAGTGACATATTTTGTTGTACTGTATTAACGTAAATTATTAGTTTATGTACTGTACTGTTGTGAGTGATGACAATGAGCATAGTATAGTATTCCTTTATTTGTTTATTAATCAGTTATTATTACCATTGCATTTTTCTTTTCTTTCTCTCTGTTTAGACCACACACACATACATTTGACCTTGTATATTGGCATCCTGCTCTTGAAATAAAGCTGATAAAGGATTCTCTGGCCGGAATCTTTCTGTAGTGCTCCCATCCTAAACCGAACCCCTATTCCATACTTTACATTGGTCCTTCGAGCCGGAGTAGGGTTCACCCGACACTATGGAGTCAGCAACTGATGGTCAGCAGCAGGTGTCATCGGACCGACCCAAGAGGGACCCTCGTCTACCTGCACATTTAGCCCAGTACGAAGTCACTCTTCTGCCCTCTCAACAGCCTGTGGCCCAAGCCTCCTCTATTCCTGTAGGACAACCAGACCAGGCTCAGTTAACCAGAGCTCAGAGTTTGACAAGTTACCGGTCAGCTGCATATTCACAGCGGTCTTCTCAGTCATCTTACGGACTCCATCTGTTCCGAAGTACGTCTGATATGCAAGCAGCTGCATTAGAGGAGGAGATCAAAGGATTGGAGCTAGCTGACCTACAGCAGGAAATAGAAGAGGAAAGGAAAGCTGACTTAGAAGCTGCAGTATTAGATGCACAAGCCAGAGAAGGACAGCGGCTACAAGAGGAAGCACATTTGGCTAAAGAGAGAATGGCTAGAGAGATGGGAAGACGTAGGCGCTTGAAGAAGCTCGAGAAGGAGGTACAAATTGCCAGTCTTGTAAAGACCTACCTGACAGTAACGAACGACGATTCCTTGTCTACGTCGTCAGCTCCCGCTACGTTTTCCAAGCTACCTCTGACGTCACAATTGGCTCAACAGCCACCTCTGGTGCTATCAGTTCCTGTGCAGCATCCACTTGTGCAACAGCCAAATCCAGCGCCAGTTCAGGCAGCACCTTTCTCCACTGTTTCTACTCAGATATTAGCACCACCTGCTAATCCCGTTACGAGTGCCCAGATCAGTGTTCCTGTCAGCGCTGCAAGCGCTGCACCGATTGCAGTACCAGTCTCTGTACTTCCATCTGTACCTGTCTCATTCGTTCCCGTCCTGTCCACGGTACAGGCAGGTGGAGCGTCACCAATGGCAAGGTCTTCTGTCACAACAAGTCTACCATCTCAGTACCTAGGGGCTCCAGCTACCAGTACAAGTTTCACAATGCCACCACAAGCAGTTACAGTGGCACCGACACCTCCCGCAGTGCAGTATGCTCACTGCAGTATACCAGCTGCAACATCGGTTCAGGCGGCACCACCCTGGACCTACCCGGGTATGGAGACCCTGATTGCTACGTCTTATGGTATTCCTAAACCGAAACTTCCTTCGAGAGTGGCAAAGAAAGTGATTTTGCGCTTTTGAAGATGGCGCTCGACAACTTGATGAATAGTCACCCTCATCTCAGCGAGCATTATAAATATCAAGTGCTCCTGAGTCAGCTTAAGCTTCGGAGTGCTCTGCAGTTGGCCAAATCATATATGTATGACACCGCACCGTATACAGCTGCATTGGGAGCTCTGCAAGACAAATATGGCCAGCCAAGGCAACTGGTTCAAAGTGAACTAGCGGCAATACTCAACTCCCAGCCATTAAGTCAGGAGACGAGAGGCATTCGACTTCGCTCTCTCAGTCCAGTCGCTGGTCGGTATGCTACGCACTTTAGAGGGACCTGTTGGGTATGAGCTCAGATGTGGTTCCCATGTTGATCGTCTCTTAAGCAAAATGTCTCCTTCCCACAGAGATGGATTTGTGGAATATTGTCTCGTTCATGCATACTGCAGCCAGGTTCAGAGCTCACCTACTCCTTGCCCGACCTCGCTGCGTGGCTCCAGATGAAGGCTCAAGCCAAGCGTCTCGCCAGTCAAGCTACTCTTCTCTACAACTCTACAGGGCCTACCCTTCCAAGGAGAGATCTACATAGTTCAAAGCCCAAAGATAAGACAGCATCAGTCTTCCTCTGCTCTGGGGAGACAGCCGACAAGGAGACCTTTCAGTCGAAGTTCCAAGTTTTTAAACTCAGTCCTTATTGCCCATTCTGCAACAATAAGGAACACTACCTTAACTCTTGCCATGACTTCAAGACACTGTCTACTGCTGAGATTAAGAAGTGGATCCAGGATGGTGACAGATGTTGGAAATGCGGCCGCGCCACAAAGCTACAGCCTGCACGCCCATGTAAGATTTGCAAAGAGAAACACCTTACAGTCCTTCATGACACCATCCAAGAGTCATCCAAGCGAGTGCTGATGGTCACTAATCCAAGCCCATTGTCTACATTGAGCAGCCCAGAAGCCCTCAGAGAGTGTTGCTGAAGGTTGTCAAAGTGCTTCTGCATCATGGAGATCGCATTCTTGAGACATTTGCAGTGCTTGATGATGGTTCGAGAGAACGATTATCCTCCCACAAGCTGTAGAGCAACTACAACTCTCTCAGCATCCAGAGACACTTCATCTGAGGACAGTCCAGCAAGAGGTGAAGGAACTGAAAGGTTCTTCAGTTAGTTTTCATGTATCCCCAATCTTCAAGCCAAACAAGAAGTTTTGGATTCAACATGTGTTCACTGCAAGTAGTCTGAGTTTATCTGAGCACACGCACAGTAGCAGTTCTCCAGAAGCGCTATGCGCATCTCAAAGGACTTCCTTTAATGCCTATCCAAAGAGCCCAACCTCTGCTCCTCATCGGCTCTGATATGCCTCAGCTTCACTCCTACACAGCCAGTCAGAGCAGGTCCATCTGGCGGTCCTATAGCCATCTGCACAAGGCTAGGCTGGTCTTTGCAAGGTCCTTCTGACATTATGCCAGTTTCATTGCATCAATCTTCTTGTCTGCACATCGCCACTGAGTCTTCATATACTGAACTCCTCAGGAATGTGGAACGCCTTTGGCACATTGACATAGTCCCCTATGTCAGTGAGAAGACTGTAACGCGTTCCAAGCAAGACCAGCAGGCACTCATCCTTTTACAGACAGCCTCCGAACGTGTATCTGTCGACGGTACCCAGCGTTACGCTACTCCACTGTTGCGTTGTCAGCCAGTCATCCAACTCTGTGCTCAGCAAAATGCCGCGATGCCTAACCTACGCAGCACTGAGCGCCGGTTGGCCAAGGACACCGTTCGAGCAGCCTCATATTGCAAGGAGATGGATAAGCTTGTTCAATCTGGTTATGTCGCGAAATCTCTACAGAAGAGGCAGTAAAGTCCACAGAGTCATGGTATGTACCTCATCATATGGTGCACCACAATGGAAAGGATAGAGGCCTTTTAACGGCCTGTCCCTGAATGACCAACTCCTGCCGGGACCAACGCTCGGTCCGACCATGATTGGAGTCCTGATGCGGTTTCGATGTCATGCTGTGGCCATCAGCGGAGATATTAAATCAATGTTCCACCAGATCCGCTTGTTGCCCAGTGATAAACCACTTCTACGATTCCTGTGGCGTGACATGCAGAGGACATCTGAACCACTCATATTCCAATGGGAGGTGTTACCATTCGAACAACATGCAGCCCTGTTGTGCGGTCTTTGCCCTTCAACAGCATGTCAGAGACCACGAACCACAAGACTCTCCTCTTATGCATGTGATCGAGCACTCATTCTATGTCGACAATTGCCTTCACAGTGTGAGTAAAGCTGAGTATGCCAAGGTTCTAGTCGATGATCTGAGCACTTCTGAATAAGGGAGGTTTCGAGATCCGCAATGGGCTAGTAACATGCCTGAAGTTGTAGCACATCTACCTCCTGAAGCTCAGTCGGCTAGCAGTGAGCTATGGCTATCCAAGGCCAGTGACAACCTCCAAGAGCCCACGCTTGGACTCTGCTGGGATTGTTTGAACGACACCCTGAATTACAAACGTCGCCATACTGAATCTTCAGATGCTACTCTTCGTAACGCGTCTACAGTGTCCTTGCCAAGCTTTACGACCCATTGGGCTACATTGTGCCATTCACGACAAGATGTAAAGTGCTGGTTCAGGACATGTGGAAGGCCAACATTGGCTGGGACTACAAGATTCAACCCGCTGAACTTCTGGAGAAATGGTCGAGTTGGGTGCAAGAAATTCCCACTTTGCAACATCTTAAGCTGCCTCGTCCCTATGCACCAGTCACTGCCGATACTGCCAACGCAACCCGTCACATCCACATTTTCTGTGATGCTTCGGAGCGCGCTTATGGAGCAGTAGCCTACATGCAGACGACAGATGACAGTCAACAAGTCACGCCTCCTTTGTGTTTGCCAGATCGAGAGTCGCGCCCGTAAGCAGCTGTCTATTCCGCGTCTCGAGCTTTGTGCCGCGCTTACAGACGCACAGCTAGCTAGAGTGATCGAGACAGAGCTTGTAGTACCACCTGAGCACATCACTCTTTGGTCCGACTCCACAACTGTGCTGCACTGGATCAAATCAGAATCATGCCGTTATAAAGTGTTCGTGGGAACACGCGTTGCAGAAATCCAGAACCTGACTAACCCTGTTCAATGGCGGTATGTTGACACTCTAAGCAATCCGGCTGATGATATAACCCGCGGACTCATCGGTACAGGATCATCGCTGGAATAAAGGTCCACCTTTCCTTTATTTGTCTGAGAGGGAGTGGCCCAACATGCCCTCATCTGAGGCAGAACCAGACACCACAGAGTTAAGGAAGTCTGCCTTCGTGGGAACTGTAACCAGCAGCTTGCCCACACAACTTCCGAACCCGATAAGTTCTCCAACTGGAAAGAGCTTCTAAGGAAACTGCTAGCTCCTTTCACGGGGCGGCTGATGCTAATAGTACAGTGCACTTTTCCGCTGCCGATTTTCTGCAAGCAGAGAAGCTGATGTTACAAAAGGCTCAAGAGGACGGCTTTGTTGAAGAATTGAGAGCTCTCAAAGCTGGACGTACTCTTCCTTCAGACAGTCGTCTCGCATCTCTGTCACCAGAATATGACAGATCCACAGAGCTACTCAAAGTCGGTGGCAGGTTAAGGCATGCTGAAGGACTAGACCTGGATACTATCCACCCAGTTATCCTGGATCCAAGCCATCCCGTGACGAAGCTTATCATCAAGGATTTCGATGAGTCACTACTGCACCCTGGGCCAGAACGAGTTCTTGCCGAGATCAGACGTAGGTTCTGGATTATCCGTGGTAGAGAGGCCATTCGAAAGCATCAGCATTCATGTCTGGAGTGCCGACGATGGAGAGCAAAACCCGACGTACCGAAGATGGCAGATTACCCACCAGCTCGGCTACGACTCCATAAGCCACCGTTCTATTCAACCGGAGTTGATTGCTTTGGACCTTTCCAAGTAAGGATCGGTCGCCGCACCGAAAAAAGGTGGGGCATTGTCTACAAATGCATGACAACTCGCCGGTGCATCTGGATCTATTAGAAAGCCTCGATACAGATGCTTTCCTGCTGTCACTGAGAAGATTCATCTCTCGACGTGGTAGACCGTTCGAACTCCTCATGGACAATGGTACCAACTTTGTCGGTGGAGAGAGAGAGTTGCGTGAAGCCGTCGCTGCCATGGCACCTCAGTGGAGAGAGCAACTTGCCGAACAGCAGATATCCTTCCGATTCAATCCTCCGAGTGCGCCGCACTTTGGTGGCACATGGGAGAGGGAAGTGAAGTCTATCAAGACTGCACTTCGCGTTGTCCTTAAAGACCAGACTGTTCCTGAACCTGTCCTGATGACAATCTTAGTGGAGGTCGAGGCATAATGAATGCGAAACCTTTAGGCTACTTGTCATCAGATGCCTCTGATCCAGATCCGGTCACGCCTAACCTCCTCCTCATGGGCCGTCACGACTCGTCGCTTCCTCAAGCAGTTTACGACCCCAGTGACCTCGGGAGAAGACGTTGGAGGCATAGCCAAGCCATCGCCGATCGTTTCTGGTCATCCTTCATCAGTCACTACCTACCAGGGTTGCAAGAGAGCAGTAAGTGGAGGAAAGACGGTAAGGCACTCTCCATAGGCGACGTTGTTTTAATCGTGGATCCCCAACTTCCCGAGCGTCATGGCCCGTGGGACGGATTGCCCGGACTCATCCAGGAGCAGATGGACGCGTGCACGGACTGTCAGTGTTCAAGTGAAGGACCGCACCTACATTCGCCCAGTAGCCAGACTCATTCTGCTCCCAGCTCTTGAAGACAAAGAAGAAGAAGAGACCACCAAATAGACTTTCTCCTACTCTTTCAACTGCCATTCGGACAGTTGGGGCGGCCTTGTCTTAAAGCCTATTTGTCCACCGAACACGATTCGCAATCTCGACACCCTCCCCACCGAACGCGATTTTTACCGGCAATATATGACACCAACCCCGATTACGGTTGTAATCGCAATCGCTTTGACGCCTGTTGTTATATGCTTAATGTGACATGAGTTGCGTTGTTGTTTTTGTTGCTTTTACAGACAAAAACCAACTAGGCTACATATAAAAAGGAGGGATTTGTGTCGTTTTGAAACAAAAAATAATGACTTTGAATTTATAATCAACAATATTGTTGTTTCATTTAACAATCATTGTTTAACATGTTCAGACTGAGCCAATAGACCATTTTAACAGGATAAGTCGAATATTAAAAAATGTATGGGTGTAGGTAAAAATGATCTTTTCATGAAAACTATTAAAATGGATTTATAGCGTTTTGGAAAAGAGCTCCTCAAATATCATTACTAATTTCGGAAAATATATTTAAAAAATGCCATATATCCCCTTAAAATTACACAACTGTAAAAACATTAGGCTATTAAAAAAGTGATGTGTTAACAATAACTGACATTCATTTTTACAAAATCAAAGTACAAAGTACCCAGAACAGCTGCTTGCATAAAGTTAAAGTAAGGTAAAAATAACTGAAATTAATTAGCAAACATTCATATTTATCTATGCAGTTAGATAAAATGTTCATTCTTTACTTTACCTCCGTCTTTATCCCCTTATTCCTTATCTTCCCTGCATCAGAGGGCTTCTGTCTTTTTGACACTGTGAATTTGTCCATCCGCGCAATCCTGTCTACATTAGATGCACGACAGGCGAGGCGGGCGACAACACATTCCCTTTCTCACGTTCTATATCTGACGCTCTAAAGCACTGGCTGGGCGGGGTTTTTTTGGTAATATTTCGAATTAATATTAATAAAATAGTAACAGTAATAAAACCGGAAAAATCACTCATTTTGGCCCCCCTATGGACGCAGGCATTTGCCTATTCCGCCTATGCCGCGGGCCGGCCCTGACGACACATTTAAACAATGTGACCATCTGATGTACCAAGTCAATGTAGAAACAATATTATATACGTAAAAAAATTCGGAACATTTCAAAGTTTGAGGAAAACCTTTTCATGTACGACACCTTCCCAGCTGTCCAATCAATACTTATTATTTAACAGTTAACACAATCATTGACAAAAAAAAAAGATATAAAAGAGAACATGATGTTACTTATGAACGAGTCAATTTAGTTTTCACACAGTCACAGTCAAGCATGTTAACACACTAAAAACAATAGGATTGGCTTTTAAAAAAAAGTTGCTCAACACAAAATATTCAAACTATGATTATAGTATCGCTAAATTCTGTATATTTATTGGATTTTTCTAAAAATGATTAATGCTTCAATATCGAAAGAAAGTGTGTCTGATTTCCCCCACCAAGTTTATCTCCAGCCCTAATTAAGCACACCTGAATCAGTGAATCAAGGTCATTAGGACCAATGAAAACTTCCAGGCAGGTGTGTTGGAGCTAAGCTCTTCAAGAAGAGGAATAAACACCTCTGAGCTATGGCCATTACATAAATCTCAGTTCATTTTCCGTGAAACTACATAGCATTCAAATAACAAGTTTACCTTGAAGAATAAAAGAGCTTAGGTTTTTTCAATTAAAATTTCTTTAAAGGGATAGTTCACCCCGAAATGAAATTTCATAATTTACTCACCCTCAAGTTGTTCAAAACCTGTTTCTTTCTTCTGTTGAGCACAAAAGATATTTTAAAGGGGTGATGAATTGAGAAATCAACTTTCCCTTGAGCTTTTGATATATGAAAGGTCATGGTAATATAAGAATATCCTGTAAGTTTCAGAGCTGAAAACATTCTTGTTAGTCAAAGAAAAGCTTTTATAGACACTAGGCCCACAAAACGATCATGTGCTTCATACTGACGTCATTGCGCTACGAAACAGCGCCTCTACAGAATAATAAGCACGTGTAATTCAGTAGCCCCGCCCACCGACTCATCACGCTAGCCAGCAGCAATAAACAAGTCGAAGAAGACAGCAAGATATTGTGGAAGAACTCAGTCGCTGCATAAGCTTCCTTCGGATACTAATATTAGGAATGTGTGATACTTCATTTATTTTTTTATGAAGTTCCAGCTCACGTGGGGAAGACATGTGCGTGTGTTCGCTTCATTTCACTGCGGAATCGTTTGTAAACAAGTCTCAGGTGCTGAATTTGCAGACACAGTGTTGTGCCTTCTATATTGGATTCGACAGGAATGGTGCAACAAACTTATGTGAGTAAAACATCTTTTTTATATGTAATAGTAGTCCCAGGCTGTGTTTTCCAGACAGCTACCAAAACGTAAGCCCATCGGCAGGCCGATGAATCTCAAATAGTGAAATAATATTCCTTTCTTGATCTGTGTGTGTGTGTGTGTGTGTGGGCATGTTTTTGTGAAATATCAGGACAAATGTGTATAATGACATGGGTATGACATAGGTATTACAAAAGAGGGTGAAATATGAGGACGTTCCCCATGTCCTCACTTTTCAAAATGCTTATAAATCACACAGGATGAGGTTTTTCACAGAAAGTAAACTGCGCAGTCTCCTGTGATGGGTAGGTTTAGGGGCAGGGGCAGTGTAGGGGATAGAAAATACGGTTTGTACAGTATAAAATGCATTACGTCTATGGAATGTCCCCACATTTCACAAAAACAAACATGTGTGTGTGTGTGTGTGTGTGTGTGTGTGTGTGTGTGTGTGTGTGTGTGTGTGTGTGTGTGTGTGTGTTTGTTTGTGTGTGTGTGTGCGTGCGGTTCATGCTTTTCGACCGATCGGGCGGGCCAAATAATACAGAAATAATATTCCAATCAATCTCGGGTGGATGAGAAATAAATGATTGTGTTTGTTTGATAAAGACGTTTACGAGCCCTGTGATCGAGAGAATCATTCCGGTTGCCTCTTTCAAAACGATCCCTCCCTAATGTGATCTGAACTGACAGGGGAGCTGAAGCTCATTAAATATGCAAATCGTATCCAGTCCTAGCCGTGGGCGTTTACTTCCAAGTCTCCAGTGCAGCACGCCCATCAAAACCGATCGTTCAGGAGAAAGCCCTCAAAACCAGTGTAGAAAATAGCCTATTACTTATTCATTATGATGTTTTTGAATGTAAAAACCACACAAGCGTCATTAGTTGACCTCATAACAGTATATAAAAAATAAAAAAAACAGTTCATGACACAGTTCATAGAATTGTAGTAACCAGACAGTTGACCATAGCTATTGATTTATTTATTTTTTTTAATTCACAGAACTGATATATGCTGGCTTTTGCTTGAATGCTCGTGTGTCATGTTCGCTTGTTTGTCCTTTTGCAAACGTATCGTTGTTTGCTTCAGCAATGATAAAGACCCATTAGTTTCCACATCCTATAAACAACTGTCTGTTTCAAGCATCAGCTCACAGTGTGTCCGAAAAGTCGGTAATATTTCCCAATATATGTTTGTTTCCTTTGGTTCCACATTTAATAATCAATTATAACCCTCATCACAATTGTTAGTTGGACTGTCATGCTCATGCTATCGAGTTGTTCATGAGAACTGTGTTTTTGTTTTTGGGATGTAAGGGATGACGTTTTCATTGAACATTCGACCTGGATTACCATAGTAACACACATTGCTTTCACTTATTGATGACATCGTACCCTCGGCCGGCTGGCACAGCAGATTCTGCCATAGTCGTTGCCTGTGTTGGGTACGTATGTGTGGGGCGGTGCTATCTAAAGGGTGAGACCCTTTATAAGGGTAGGGGCGTGCCGCGTGTTTGTTTTGGTGATTTGAAATATCAACGTCGGTTACCAGAAAGCACTTACCCCACCTTTAAGGCACAGGATAGCATCAAGTCCCAGGTCAGGTGACTATGCTGTCGGCAACTACTCAATGTATAATCAATGTCATGTAATCTTCAAAAAAATTTAATTGCCCACTTTCACTCCCTCTAAAGGAGAAATGTGCTCTGTAAGCACTGATGAAGACATGGGCTGTGTGCAGTGTGACATTCTTGCTCATGTTCATGTCTCTTACACTTCAAGAAATATGTTAAATGATGATAGAACTTTATTCAGGCATTTCTCAACAAACATTACTAAAGCAAGATGCATTTTTAAGAATGTAGAAAAATGGATGCTTTATTCAAACACTTTAATAACTTTTTAATGAATGCAAATAACAAGCATGCAAAACAAAGGAACAGAGAAATTATATATTTTTTTGAAACTGTGCTAGAGAAGTCTTACTGTCATTTTTACTTCTCTAGCACAGTTTCAAAAAATATATAATTTCTCTGTTCCTTTGTTTTGCATGCTTGTTATTTGCATTCATTAAAAAGTTATTAAAGTGTTTGAATAAAGCATCCATTTTTCTACATTCTTAAAAATGACATAGTAAGTAGGCCTATGTCAGGTTCAACACACAAGACTAAAGCTTGGTACATACTCTGCAAGAACAAATACATTTCTTCGTTTTCTCGAGGTGTCAAGAACAAGAATAAAGTTCGTTCTGGCCTGTACATTCCATACTTCACAAGAAAAGCAGGTGCCGAACATCTCCGTTTCTCTGCATTAACCCCGCCCACTTTAAATTTCTGACCAATCACACAATAGTTCTCGGACATCCAGTAGAAAAAGTTCTGCTCAGATGATGTGTCGAGAAAAGCTGCGAGAACTCCCAAATCGAGAACTTTTTATTTGAAGAACTTGTTCTGTTCTTGCGGAGTATATAACGGCCTTTATAGGATGCACCTGTGTTGTTTCTCTAATAAGTAAGCATCAATAAGACTACTGAGAAGTGCACATGCAAAACCAAAATGGGCGTTTACCAATCAGTGGCCAATTTCAAAATGCAACGGATGTTGCTCAACCATGGCCCTGTCCCAAATGGCACACTTCATGTGCACTTTCGGTCTTGTGGACTTACAATGGCCGCTGCATGTCCGTTAAGTCCACAAGACCGTAGGGTGTCCCATTCGTCATTCCATACCTGCATGATCTGCTCATCAACTACAAATCAATGTTAGTTCAATGTCACTGTCTCCACCCATGTGTGCTGGCGACTTTCATCAAAATTTTAATGCTGATCCAACACACTTTAAACATTGAAATATCAATCTTAACCAAAAGGATGGTTTGCATAAAAACTCAACATTGTACCAATGTCACCATGCTATCTGGGTTCTCATTTAACGCATCAACAAATTTGATGGCAAGATGCCAAAATGACTCAGAGGCTGTATCTCTGCAAGGCTTTGGCATATTGAAACCAAACATCATAAATTAGGACATCAATTTGCCAAACAATAATTTTTGTTTACTGACATTTTCATTTTAGTTGACTGTTTGATTTCAAAGTTATTTTACAGTTTGCAAAAATACCATTAAATTATAAAAATACAAAATAAAACATTTTGTGGAATATGGCTTTGTACAACTTCTGATTTCAGTATTTCATATTTCAATCAAAATTATTTTCTTTCAAATCATTAAACAACAGATTCTTATTGTGACAATATAGATAGCACAGAGAGCAGATAGCCTTTTCCAGGTACTATAGATTCCTCATGATCTACATACCACCCTCCCTAGTCTTAGAAAAGAGAGTTGAGAAGGCTTGCTAGGACTAGAAGAATGTTTTATTATGTCTGGAGAGAGTCAAAAAGTGTGATTATAAGAATGGACCATTTGGCCGGTAAATCAGCAGATGGACACATGTAAGAGAGAAAGGAGGACACAAAGGAGGCCTCTCGCTTCTGATGGACTAAATCCAGCCTGCGGGTGAGCAGTGGGTGTGTGCATGTGCTTGTTTATAACTCACGATGATACAGACACACATCCAGAATCACAAACCCACACACACACTCCCGCACACATCTCCAGCACGTCACTCCTGTAGGCAGGTCAGCGCCTGTCCATCTGTCTGACCTATTGGAGAGCATTGGAGGGGAGAGTGACTGTAGAGACAGGCAATTACACAGACACAGAGCTTGACGGACAGCTGTGAAGGTCAGAATGCCAATCTGCAACACAAATGTGCAAAAAATACACACTTAGACTAAGGCTCGATGGTGTTATCTCAATCTAGGCAGAACACTATCACTACAGAATGGTAGTGACCTGTATTTTTTTGGTTTTTGTGTTTTTTTTTTAAGAGATCAATACTTTTATTTAGCAAGAGCACATTACATTGATCAAAATTGATCAAATAAATGCTGTTCTTTTGAACCCTCTATTCATCACAGAATCCTGTAATAAAAATAATCAGCACAACTGTTTTCAGCATTGATAATCGGTAATTGGTACACTGAGTGATAACGTCACTGTTTTCTGCAGAGCTGCATTAAAAAAATACATTGGGGAAAGTTACTTTGAAAAGTAATGCATTACAATATTGTGTCACTCCCATAAAAACTAACTTATTGAGTTACTTAATTACTTTTTAAGAAAAGTAATGTTACCTTACTTTTGTGTTACTTTTTCTCACATGCACTGGGCTTGTTTTTTAGTTGTTGTTTTTTATAACAAAAAGGCTCTATTTTTGTGCAAATGTAAAGACCTCTTCATACCAAAATTTAAATAATAAGTTTCAGGCTGAGGAAAAAAACAAATTCACACATTCTGCTGTGCTGCGCTGCCATTCTGGATAATTAAAGAATAAGACGCAGGAGGGGGATAAGACGCAGGAGGGGGAAAAAAAATCTAGTAATTTTTGCTAATGGTTTAACTGAATCATTAAAGGTCAGCAGCAAATTGGTCAATAAAGGTAGATTAAATGCATAAAAATATTCAATTTTTTTTACATTTAATTATTGGAGGTTTGCATATTTTGCATTTGACTGATTTTATTATTTCTGAGGTATACTCAATCTTTATGCAAGTGAGATGAATAAATGCTCAAATTTAGTCTAGAACTACAATAACTATCATGTTCACACACAACGCCTCTGCACTTAATCTCGATTTCATGGGGACAGGAGAGCTGTCAGTCAAATAAATGTGAAAAAGTAACTTTTGTTACTTTTTTGAAAAAGTAACTCAGATATTTTGTTGTAAATTTGAAAAGTAATGTGTTACTTTACTAGTTACTTGAAAAAGTAATCATATTACATAACTCAGGTTACTTGTAATGCGTTACCCCCAAAACACTATAGCCTATATATATGAAAATCATAGTGATTAATCTCAACATTGTCCCTCAATCTCGATCGATCTATATATATATATATCTATATATATATATATATCGAGATTGAGGGACAATGTTGAGATTAATCACTATGATTTTCATCCGCAGTATAATTCCTCTGGAAATGAGGCGATCAGAGGACAGAGCGTGTTAGCTTTGGGAATGTGTAAAATTGCTCTTTGAATAATTTTGCAGAAATTTGTCAAAAGTCATCTGTTTCATTCACTGAACACTGACTGAAGGAGAAATTATTCAAATATTCAAAGGTCTCAGACTTTTGAAAGCTGAAAGGAGTGCTCAACATTCTAGTGAACAACATCATAGATAAAAAATAATTCACCTTTCCGAATATGCACAGCTGTTATTTCACTTGACATTCAGTAAGAAAGATTAATGGTCTCATTTTTATGAAACATTTGTCCACAAAACAAAGCATTCAAGAGTCTTCAGTTGGCAAGAAGAACCTTTGGTTGTTGTAAAAAGGCAAAACCTGTAATGTTTAAATCAGTATATCTCAAACTCATACTCACTAATGGATTAAGCACAAAGAAATACTTGGCTGTAAAGGGATTTTAAATGCTATACCAGGTAATGTAACGTAAGTAAACTGATGATGAGTTGCTGTAAACCCCATGTGCAGTTTATTAACATAAACGTAGACAAAATATACAACAAACAAAGACTTGGCTTGACTTGAACCATGAACTAAACTTGAACAGGAACATAAATATATGCTCGCCAACAGTGGGTTACACTAACAAAGCTGGATTGCACCCAAAAACTTGAAAATGAAGAATAAAGAATGCTTTCAGCACTTTGTTGAATCAATGCCACGTAGAATTAAGGCAGTTCTGAAGGCGAAAGGGGGTCAAACACAGTATTAGTATGGTGTTCCTAATAATCCTTTAGTTGAGTGTATAAGGGAAACAGGATATTCAAGGCAATTCAGGAAATTCGATCAGTGGATTAAAAAAAGTGATTGCAATCATGAGAGAGATTTTAACCCCACAGTGAGTTCATTTAATGTCTTGATACTAAACAAAAATATTTTTACTAAACAAAAGAGAATTCTGTTTTGACTCCATTTCATCGTCTTTACAGTGACCTTTACAGTCATTGAATTCCTTAATACACATTATCTATGTCTAATTACTCATTGTGATCCTTTCGTTGACCTTTCAACTTAATGTGACTTGGGCTCGAAAAAGCGAATGTGGCAGAAATGTCCACAGATTTTACTGCATTGACATAAACTAATGACCTTTCAAGTATAGTTTATTCCATGACCCCCACCCCAATGGACCTGCCCACACACCGCTGTTCATTATACAACCTCTTGAATGTCACCGTGCAGCTTTCTGCATCGCAATGAAGGATGTTTCAAGCCCAGAAAATGACTGCTGTTGTCTGTCTGAACTGAATATGTTCATTCTTCATTGTCTAGAATTGATTAGTGTCTAATTATTTCATTGATTAATGGATTCTGTTATATCACTGAAGTGGAAAATCAACAAGCCTGAAATGTATTACTAATTTAAAAAAGACACACTAAACACAAAATGGGTGCTGGAATAAAATGGCAACCATGAAATATTATGTCCTCTTTGTGACCACATAATAATAATAATAATAATAATAATAATAATAATAATAATAATAATAATAATAATAATAATAATAAACTGCTATTCAAAAGTTTGGTGACCAAGACTTTTTAATGATTTAGTTATGTACAAATACAGAAATATTGTCAAATATTATTACAATTTAAAATAATTTTCTATTTGAATATATTTTAGCATGCAGTATATTCCTGTGACGTCAAAGCTAATTTTTCAGCATCATTACTCCAGTCCTTAGTGTCACGTGATCATTTAGAAAACATTTGAATATGATGATTTGATGCTAAAGACACATTTCTTATTATTGAAAACAGTTGTGCTGCGAAATATTTTTGTTGAAACCACAGTACTTTTTCAGGATTCTTTTATGAATAAAAATTATTCAAAAGACATAAAAACAAAAAGCCCATGTTTAGTATTTAAAACAGTATTTTAACAGTATATAAATATGAATGTAGTGTTGAGTGTAATTCATTCCTAAGTAATTCATTACTATAATTGAATCTCTTGAAAAAGTAAAGTAAGGACTTACTTCCTTACTTGAATATAATTGCTTTAAATACTGAATAGACTATAGAACAATTCTATATAAAACAATAGTGGATTTAACATCCAAATTTAACTAATGTTAAAAAGTATGTGTTGATGTAACCTTCTCTCTATAAATACTTTGGTTAGTTCAGAAATAATTTATGTAATTTTATATTATTTATTTGAAAGAATTAAGAGTGGTTTTCATTTATATCCTTGTATTGTTCAACTGGTTGAGTTTGATATGGGATTTAGAAAGTATTTAGTAATAAGTGATACAGTACTTTAACTCATGTTATGGTGTGTTTGGGTTTTGTTCACGTTTCATGTCTTGTCAAGTTTATTTCAGTCATGTTTTGTTTTACCATTGCACTTCCTGGTCTTGTCACGTGATTCCCTTGCCCTCATGTGTTGTGTTGTGTTGTGCTATGTTCTCATTGGTTCATCAGTTAATCATTGTTCACAAGTGTCCCTTGTCTGGTCTTTAGCCCTTGTGTATTTAAGCCCTCATGTTTGCCATGTGTCTTTGTTTGTTATTGAAGTTGTAACCACTGTTGGTGAGTCTGTGTTAGCCAAGTTTGTTTATGTCACGGTTAACCAACATCTTTTGTTTGTTTCTTGCCATGCCAAGTCTTTGTTTCATGTTTATGTTTTGGATCTTTTGTTAAATGAAATAAAGACTGCACTTGGGTTCATCAACTTGCCGACTCAGTGGATTAACGTTACAACACACAAGTATTGTGTATAAATTATTAAAATTTGAATACATAAGAAAAAGTATAAATGCAAAATGAGGCTCAGTTTAGTGGGTCCAAAAGCTTGAGATTGCAGTGCTGAGACTTAAACCACCTTATAATACAGGTGCTGGTCATGTAATTAGAATATCATCAAAAAGTTGATTTCACTAATTCCATTCAAAAAGTGAAACTTGTATATTATATTCATTCATTACACACAGACTGATATATTTCAAATGTTTATTTCCTTCAATTTGGATGATTATAACTGACAACTAAGGAAAATCCCAAATTCAGTATCTCAGAAAATTAGAATATTGTGAAAAGGTTCAATATTGAAGACACCTGGTACCACACTCTAATCAGCTAATTAACTCAAAACACCTGCAAAGGCCTTTAAATGATCTCTCAGTTTAGTTCTGTAGGCTACGCAATCATGGGGAAGACTGCTGACTTGACAGTTGTCCAAAAGATGACCATTGACACCTTGCACAAGGAGGGCAAGACACAAAAGGTCATTGCAAAAGAGGCTGGCTGTTCACAGAGCTGTTCCAAGCACATTAATAGAGAGGTGAAGGGAAGGAAAATATGTGGTAGAAAAAACTGTACAAGCAATAGGGATAACCGCACCCTGGAGAGGATTGTAAAACAAAACCCATTCAAAAATGTGGGGGAGATTCACAAAGAGTGGACTGCAGCTGGAGTCAGTGCTTCAAGAACCACTACGCACAGACGTATGCAAGACATGGGTTTCAGCTATCTATCAGAGCAACCTGGGCTCTCATAACACCTGAGCAGTGCCACAGACTGATCGACTCCATGCCACGCCGCATTGCTGCAGTAATTCAGGCAAAAGGAGCCCCAACCAAGTATTGAGTGCTGTACATGCTCATACTTTTCATGGCCAATTTGTATTTCAGTTGGCCAAGATTTCTAAAAATCCTTTCTTTATATTGGTCTTAAGTAATATTCTAATTTTCTGTGATACTGAATTTGGGATTTTCCTAAGTTGTCAGTTATAATCATCAAAATTAAAAGAAATAAACATTTGAAATATATCAGTCTGTGTGTAATGAATAAATATAGTATACAAGTTTCACATTTTGAATGGAATTAGTGAAATAAAAAAAAACTTTTGATGATATTCTAATTATATGACCAGCACCTGTATGTCTACCAAATCAAAAAGATGAGACAATTATATGAGAGATGAAAGATTGTATTATTCTCAGTGTTTTGATGTGGTAAAGAAAGTGAACAACCTGGGAAGTCTATTTAGAAGTGTCAACAGTATAATGTCTGAAATCTTAAAGCAGTTTAAATGCATGAGGGCAAAAACAATAGGTGCAGACAGGCACTGAAACGTGACATAAAACATTACTAAACTAAATACTAAAAAAGTAAATGGAGCTCATACTTCCCATAGCCACTAATGTACAGTAACAAATACACACATCAGTATTTACTAAATCTGTATTTAAAATTGCCATTTTTGTTCTGTTTGTTTTCAGGGAAATTTGGTCTACAAAATACCGGCTAAACCTACACACCCACACACTCCCTTTGCCCAGATTATTGAAGAAATACCATCAAATTGTATTTTACTGCTCTGGTCTGGGTTTGAGACAGACAAGATCTAATTATATGACAAGGGTCTGTGCAGAAATGTGCCTGCAGCTGTAGTGTTTCTCCATTTACTCACTCCACCTCTGTCCCTCTGTACTCTCTCCTGCTCTCATCCTCCTTCATGCATCCTTTATCATTATTAGCTGCTCCCGACCACTTATTCTGTTCATTCATTCTGTTCTGACCTTTATTTAAAAACATTTATTAGTTTCTCTGATTGACAATGTTACCATGAATTTCTGAAAACTGGTGAGCATGGTGTAATTGTGATGTGTATCATTATGCAAAATACTTTCTCAGTTTAATATGCAGAGATAGTTATAAACACTAAAGACAAACAGCTAAAAAGTATAATATGGCTCTGTCAATAAACATAAATAATAAACAAAAAAAGAAATAAACAAACGTATTTTAAACTATTTGTAAACATATTGTAAGCTATGTTTAGATTTCCCTGTTCCCCTTTGCCTGACTTCTTGTTCCTTGTTTGTTTCCATGGTTTCTAATTGTGTTACAAACCTGTTCCCTGTTCAGTAGATCGTTCCCTAGAGGACCACAGAAGGGACGTTCTTGATCTGGTGTGCCTCACCCACTACTCACTTTGCATATCTTTTTCACAATAAGGGGTTCAATGAGGGGTCCAAGGTAAAGGTCTACATGGGTCCAAACCCGAAGAGACCCGTTATGTGCTGCACGAAACCGACACCGACCAGTCTATTATTTCAAAAGCTGGACCCGGGCCGTGCAGATCCGAGAAATGCCAAAAATGTAGTACCCGGAACCGACCTGGACCCGTCTATTATTTGATAGTTGGAACCGAACCCGGCGGGAAGACACAGACCCGACTGTCTCTTATTCCACAATAAACTGCTCTTAACAAGTCAATAAACAATTTGCGAAAAACTATAACTTTTTGTCTCAGCCTTCCTAACGTTACAGTCGTTGTCTCTCTTTCTCTGATTGTGATGCATTACAATCCTTGAAAAATAAAAAAGTTCTATCCATGTTATTCCTCTCTTTGTTATTCCAAGCATGCTTAATTCACTCATCATTTCAGCTGTTAAAGTCATGACGGATGACAAATGCAAATTTATGCCGAGTCTGACCACCAAATACTTAAGATTAAACAAGACGGTTAATTCATATTCTTTTTAAAGTCATTACAGTCACTGCGGAAGCTCAGGTTGCCATAGAAACATGACACGCGCTTGAGACTGCACTTGCGCATTAGCTGGAGCAACCTGAAATATGAGCTTTTACGCAATTTGAGCATCATAGAAAACATTTATGTGACAGGTCACCTGAGATTTTGTTGCTGATTTGAAATAAAGTATTTAACTTTGAGTACATTATTACCTTGCACTTGCATTAAATCTGCCCACTTTCTAACGGCTGAGACAGAGAGAGAGAGAGAGAGAGAGAGAGAGAGAGAGAGAGAGAGATCGTATTTTTTCTTTTTCTTTTTTTAAACCTTATTTCCCGGCTCACACTTTTCTTATCCTAATTTTTTTTTTTATTAAGTTACACAAAACACACAAGCCGTGCTGACTGATTCTGATCACGGCCACGTATTCTCAGATTCCGATCGACTCGGGTATTACACACAATGTTAAACAGATCCGGACCCAAAGTAATAGATTGGGACCTGACCCAGACCCAGCTGACCATTTAAAATATAGACCCGAACCCGTACGGGTCCCGGGTCGGGTCCTGGGTTCACAGGTCTCCGGTGCTTTGTGTAGACCTTTAGTGCAAGGTATACTTGCCTATGGACAGTCCTCTAAGAAATTTAGCTGCTTATGTGGAGTGGGTGCTGGTAAATAACAACTCCCCGTTCTCCATATGCGGATGAGTCCAATGCCAGCCCCATGTGATGGCTCCTTTCTAATCATGAAAAAGTGCAAGATAGACTAATAGGAACCAAAGGACTGGTCCAACTAATGAGATCTCACATTTACATAATCACTGAATTACCATCCTAAATATGCATAACAAGCTCTCAAACATGCTTACAATAGAAACTGCCTTCAAAATTTCTCACAAGCTCTTTCAAGTATCTCAATGAGGACTCTACAGTATTTCTACTGGATTTTATAATCATCTTCCACCTTAAGTGCAAATTGGGAAGAATTGCATTAAGAAGAGAGTCTACAATGTTGAAAGCATTACCAAAAAAATGTATAGCTCAAAATATATATTTAGCATTAACTTGAAATTGTCACAATCTTTCATTTCTACTATTGTCCACACAGCAAAATAAAACTATAAAATAACCAACCCATTCTCAGAGGAAAA
Source organism: Gobiocypris rarus (assembly GCA_023029165.1). Classification (NCBI taxonomy): domain Eukaryota; kingdom Metazoa; phylum Chordata; class Actinopteri; order Cypriniformes; family Gobionidae; genus Gobiocypris; species Gobiocypris rarus. The sequence continues at coordinate 22,460,952 of CM040933.1, forward strand.
GATAACTATTGTAGGAGATGATGATTTCATGTTTGTTTGTTCTTATGTATGTCTCCAAAAAACTACTTCAAGCATTCAAGTACAGGATTGAAAAGGCATCATTGTTACATAACGCCATTCAAGCTGTCTAGTAACAAATTACTGTAGTAAAAGAAGGGACACGTCTCTTTTCCATTAGCATTCACACAAAGACACACTGAAAATGAGTTCGAATTGAACTGAGTGCCTTGATCAAGACAGATGAAGGTAAACAAATTCTATTTATTTCCTCTGTGTCTACTTCCTTGTGGGACTTGGCCTGGTATTGTACAGCCTATAATTTGGTTGAACAGAGCTTTGGAAAGCAGAGGACTTGAATATTGTGTGCAACAGTTGCTGGCTGATAAACGTGGCCAGAGGTGTTATATCAGAGGACATCACAACAGTGTGGGACTCTAATTCTCCGCCTGATTAGCTTCAGTGCTCACAGAGAGAAGATATACAGATGCAATCAAAATGATTCAACCCACTTAACCTGCAAGACATTTCGCTGCCAAGAACAAAATGTTATGTTCAACAGTTCAACAAAGGCATCAGAAGAAAGTTTACTGATACACATTTGAGTGATTCTGGGAATGTAAGTAAAATATAAAAAATAAAAAAAATAAATTGGTCTCTAAACATTAATCTTCAAAATTATTCAAACCCAAAAATTTTGTGCAGAATCTTTTATTCTTTATGACCTCCGAAAAATGCTGTCTGTAAGTTCTTAGAAGTGTATGTCACTTCTCTACTGCAATCTTGGCCCATTTCTTGCTTAAAAAAACCTTCCAGATCACCATTGCTGACCTGTTACCACTGCTATCTTCAAATTCCACCAAATATTTTCAATGAAATTTAAATCTGAAGACTGTACATGCCACTCAAGAACATTATACGACTGATCCCTGAACAAAGCTTAAGCAGATTTGGACGTATACAGTATTGTTCAAAATAATAGCAGTACAATGTGACTAACCAGAATAATCAAGGTTTTTAGTTTATTTTTTATTGCTACGTGGCAAACAAGTTACCAGTAGGTTCAGTAGATTCTCAGAAAACAAATGAGACCCAGTATTCATGATATGCACGCTCTTAAGGCTGTGCAATTGGGGTATTAGTTGAAAGGGGTGTGTTCAAAAAAATAGCAGTGTCTACCTTTGACTGTACAAACTCAAAACTATTTTGTACAAACATTTTTTTTTCTGGGATTTAGCAATCCTGTGAATCACTAAACTAATATTTAGTTGTATGACCACAGTTTTTTAAAACTGCTTGACATCTGTGTGGCATGGAGTCAACCAACTTGTGGCACCTCTCAGCTGTTATTCCACTCCATGATTCTTTAACAACATTCCACAATTCATTCGCATTTCTTGGTTTTGCTTCAGAAACAGCATTTTTGATATCACCCCACAAGTTCTCAATTTGATTAAGGTCTGGAGATTGGGCTGGCCACTCCATAACATTAATTTTGTTGGTTTGGAACCAATACTTTGCCCGTTTACTAGTGTGTTTTGGGTCATTGTCTTGTTGAAACAACCATTTCAAGGCCATTTCAGCATAGGGAAACATGACCTCTTCAAGTATTTTAACATATGCAAACTGATCCATGATCCCTGGTATGCGATAAATAGGCCCAACACCATAGTAGGAGAAACATGCCCATATCATGATGCTTGCACCTCCATGCTTCACTGTCTTCACTGTGTGCTGTGGCTTGAATTCAGAGTTTGGGGGTCATCTCACAAACTGCCTGTGGCCCTTGGACGCAAAAAGAACAATTTTACTCTCATCAGTCCACAAAATGTTCCTCCATTTCTCTTTAGGCCAGTTGATGTGTTCTTTGGCAAATTGTAACCTCTTCTGCACATGCCTTTTTTTTAACAGAGGGACTTTGCGGGGGATTCTTGAAAATAGATTAGCTTCACACAGACGTCTTCTAACTGTCACAGTACTTACAGGTAACTCCAGACTGTCTTTGATCATCCTGGAGGTGATCATTGGCTGAGCCTTTGCCATTCTGGTTATTCTTCTATCCATTTTGATGGTTGTCTTCCGTTTTCTTCCACGTCTCTCTGGTTTTGCTCTCCATTTTAAGGCATTGGAGATCATTTTAGCTGAACAGCCTATCATTTTTTGCACCTCTTTATAGGCTTTCCCCTCTCCAATCAACTTTTTAATCAAAGTACGCTGTTCTTCTGAACAATGTCTTGAACGACCCATTTTCCTCAGCTTTCAAATGCATGTTCAACAAGTGTTGGCTTCATCCTTAAATAGGGGCCACCTGATTCACACCTGTTTCTTCACAAAATTGATGACCTCAGTGATTGAATGCCACACTGCTATTTTTTTGAACACACCCCTTTCAACTAATTCAACTAATTGCACAGCCTTAAGAGCGTGCATATCATGAATGCTGGGTCTTGTTTGTTTTCTGAGAATCTACTGAACCTACTGGTAACTTGTTTGCCACGTAGCAATAAAAAATATACTAAAAACCTTGATTTTTCTGGTTAGTCACATTGTACTGCTATTATTTTGAACAATACTGTACTTTGGGATGGCTGTCCTTCAGGAAAGTCCATTGATCATCAAGCTTCAGTCTCTGTACCGAAGGTATCACCAACTTTGCCAAAATGGCTTGATATTTCAAAGAATTCATGATGCCATGATGTTCATCTACTCATAAGCTTTACCTTTTTTTACAGATATACAGCTGATCCATGGGTCCAAAAAATCCCAGTGGGTCATATCACTCCATAAAACACTCTTCCAGAACTCCGCAGATCTATCCAAAAGAATGTCAGCATATTCGAGTTTTCCTTTTATGTTCTTCTTTGTCTAGAGTGGCATTCGGCAAGATGTCCCAACATGAAGGACATGCTTGTCTATTGTTCTTCTGCTTTGAAATGTGTTTTCTCCTTTCATCAGGTCATCTTGCAGGTCTGTGGCAGTAAATTGAGGGTTTTTCTCAGTTGCTCTGATCAAACATTTTATCCCCCTTAATGATACCGTGCACCCTCAAAGGTTTTCCGGTTAAACTTATGAATAAAGCTGCCAGCTGAATTTGTAGGATCATTTAGTGTTTTGGAAATATTCTTGTAGCCACAGACTTTCTAATGTAATAACACAATTTGTTCTCTATACACTCTCGGAAAAAAGGTACATTGGAGGTACACTTTTGTTCCTTGGGGAACAAAATGCATAACTGTACCTTTAAAGGTACACAAACGGTCCTTAGGGTACAATTTTCCTCTACTTAGAGCAGGGGTAGGCAAGTTCAGTCCTAGAGAGTCGTGGTCCTGCAGAGTTTGGCTCCAACCCTGGAAGACGTCTATAGAAGCTCTTATTGAGAATTAACAGGTTTAGATTTTGATGTTTTATTGAAAAAGTTTGGTCACCATTATGGAGATTAGTGTTTCCTTTAGTTGGTCAGTTTGACTTGAATTTTTAAGTGAGTTTGTGATTTTTGTTACAGTGTGAACAAAATACATAATTGTTCAAAACAAAAGAAGCCATGAACAAAACTGTATCATGAAGAATAATGTTTGACTAAACTCATCACTAAATAAAATAATAATAAAGAATATTCACCAACAAATACAATACTTTCTTGCCACAGATCAGATGTTCTGAATTTTGATTTTTAAACACAATCTAGGGGGCAAAGGTTAAACGCACACAGATATCAAGAATCAGCATATGAATCTCAACAATAGTGACATACTTAATGATGCAATGCATGCTGGGAGCCACACGTTTTATACTACGGTGGCTTAGATGGGTTGGAGCTCAACTCTGGAGGATATCAAATCTCAAGGACTGAGCTTGCCCACCCCTGATTTAGAGGTACAAAAATGTACCCTTAAGGGTACCACCCCAGTGACGGACACTTGTACCTTAGAAAGGTACAATTTTGTACTCTTTTTTTTTTGACAGTGTAGCTTTTGTGAGAGCTCCTTTGACTTGACCATATTTGCTACTCAACTTTAGGACATGCATGAGCTAAATGTATGAATATGTAACAGCACAGGCTAAATCAGTTTTGTTATAGAGTTTCCTAAAGCCTATAGTTTTTTCAAAAATCCGGCTGTGCTCGTTCAGTAAGCACATACTCTTCTGGTGGCGAAATTAGCGCTGTAGTATACTTTGGCCTTAAGACTTAATTGTGTTTTAACACAATTTTGTACCATATCATACAAATAAGTGGTTTATAAACAGCAGCGTTGAATAGGGGTTGTATAATTATGACAGCTGTATTCCAAAAAAATCTTACAACTCAAAAGCTTTGGATTATATGCAGCACATTAAGCTCTCTCGGCCACCGTAGTAAACGCATATGCCTATGTTGGCATATAAGCATGAACAAAACGCCACAATTTTGTGTGTGTTTTGTAAGTGCTGTTAAACTAATTGCATTACTTGTGTGAGTTAATCTTTCCTTTAGAGGATTGGCCAAGATCTTATTGTTTTCTTAGTTTGAATCTGTCTCTAGCCTTGCTGTCAAAACATGCATTCTCTACATAATAGATGGCACTGCCTGCGGCTGCGTTCTGAACAAGCAAAAGAATAGGAAGCCTGAAGATTTGCGATACAAAACAAAAACAAATGCGTAAATATGATAAACCGGGTGTTCTCCAGGCATACATTAATGTAAAGTTGGTTTTATTGCTTTCTAGAGGAGATAGATTGTTATCATATCAAGTCACACCGCCTGAAAGGACAAAAAGGGAATTCAAAGGGGAAAAAAAGAAAGCAAGAGTACGGAAGCCCTGAACCGCAAGGTGGAGAGAAAAAAAAAAGAAAATGTATCTTGTTATTTCAACATAAGTAGTTATTAATATCTATAAAATAGTAGAACAAAGAATGTTTTAGTAGGCTTATTTAACTGTAAGCTTAACGCTAGTAAATAGGCCTATTTTAGCAGATTCACTCAGGATTTAAACACGGTTGTATCTTCTGACACAGCAGTGTTTACCTGACCGCTGGTCCTCTTTGTATAGCAGCCAGAGCATGTGAGCGGAGTGGTTATATTTTTCCAGTAACAAGAGTTCAGTACATGGACATCACATACATTGAGTCTCAAACACCATTGCTTCCTCATTCATATACAAATCGTGTGCATGAAAAAACAGGCGAATCTCAACATAACACCGACTGTTACGCAATAATTTGTGATAATTAATATGTACACCCCCAATATTTGCATATGCCAGCACATGTTCAAGGCCAGGCGGAACTGCACAGCCGAATCATTGCAAGTTCTGCAGGTTTTGTTAATAAACAAGTCAAGCGAGGATAGCGAAAATGACAGATCATGGAAATAATCTGTTCCTGTTCCAGGCTGTGCAGGGGATGTGAGGACTTTTCATATCCTTCCCACAGAGAAAAACTGTCAACAGACATGGTTGATGTTTATCTATAACCAGATACCGCAACAATTTAATTTAAAAAATGTTTGTTTGCTCGGCCCATTTCACCACGGACAGTTTTTCTAACCTGGCTGGGACAATATCAAACATGCTCCGCTCAGCGTCTGATACTGGAGAAGCGGCAATTCAAATGATATTCCCGCAAGCAGTAAGTAGTGATTTTATCCACTTATTGACTGTCTAAACAATTTCTGATTAAATTGAAAGTTTCTTAGTGAGACAATATTAACGATAATATCCCCAGTGTTGTCTAGATCCAGCACAAGATGTTAGTACAGTAACAATAGGAAACTTCAAGTAGCATACATAACAGTACAACACGATCTCATGACAATGCGTATAAATAGTACGAGTGTGCAATCTCGTAGAATGTATACGCCAAAATGAGTTTTGGCGTGCAAATGGTACGCCGTTTTTGGCGTGCATATGATCGCACTTTATGGCGTGTATATGACACGCTTTTGGGTAGGGTGAGGGTGGGGGTGTGGGGGGTTCGTACATATAATACGCCATAAAGTGCGTATCATATGCACGCCAAAAACGGCGTACCATGTGCACGCCAAAATGAGTTTTGGCGTATACATTCTACGAGATTGCACACTCGTACTATTGATACGCATTTTCGTGAGATCGGGCTCAACAGTATGACAAATGTCAAATGACAAAGGTTAATATTATTTCCTGCCAGTGTTGTCATATAAATCTACAAAATACAACCTTAGGAAGTTACTTACAGATAGCTCATTCGATCCTTCTTGCTAACGTCACCTTCTCCACCACTTAAGTTGAAACGATAGTCACAAGGCATCTAGTCAATTTGTTAAAAAAACATTACTGTACTGTACATACAACATATTTACGTGCTACCCAGTTTGCTGTTTAGAGTTTGTGATACAAAGTGAAGAAGCTGTCATTGTAAAAATCAAATGGTGACGCATTACAATAATTAAAATATTGTTACAATGCTAAAAACAAAGTTGTGACTGCTGACATTATGAGTTAACGTGTAAAGTTATTGTTATATGCTGATTCACATGTAGGCTGAAGTTACATTTTCCAGGTTCTAACTGAAAATAAAGACTAAACGTACCACTCAGAAGTGTCCATTTCCAATCTCAAAACAATTGGTTGTTCCTCAAAATCTGCATCTTCATCAGAAACAGGATCAAACATATAAGGTTGGATCCATAGTCTCTCCATTGTCATGACGATGGATGTGTTTCTGTCACTGAAATGAGCTGTGCAGTGAAACAGCCAATCAGAGTAGAACTCTATATTAATATTCATGGCCCATCCCAAATAAGGCCAAAACAGACCATTTCATTCAAGGGACAATTTCTAGGGTTGTAAATGGACCTGTAAAACCATATCTAGACAATTGTAACCCTTAAATAAGTCGCATACCCTCTATGTAGATATCAGAGTACCATTTAAAATATTGTTTCAACTCATTCTAGGGCACCTTTAAGCCATTAGTCAACTAATCGCACATTTATTAATTTAATAAGTTAAATATAGCCTACTGGAGAGAATAGACCTAGGCTACTAAGCCATGATGATCATTTATAGGTTAATAGCCTATTCAGTGCTCAAGCACACGCATAAAGCTTGCCACAAAGAACCAGCAAAAGTAATGATTATATTTGTGTCAAAAATAGCAAGGAGACATTTTAATTGTTTATTAATAAACTACTTTTCTGTGTCAGTGTTGATTGCAAAGATAAAGTTAAAGATGCTGAATCTCATCTCTGCAGTAGTGGACGTGCCAAGAGAGAAATGCATGTTAAATATGGATTACATAATCAGAGAATAGCCCATTTGTTTTCATTTTGAATAGTTTAATTTAAAAGTATTAGTAAGCTTTATGTAGATATATTTCTCGTATCTGTGAGGCAAGTAGCCTATGCTGAGTTTCGGTTCATTTATGAGAAGGCGCTCGAGTTCACACAATGCAAATGATCGCATTGGTTGATGAAACATTGATTAAAATTAAGACAATTTATTCAACATAACAAAACTCACTTTAAGGAAAGGCTTTCTACAAAAAAGAAAAAAATCAATGAAGTGGTCAAAATCATCTAACCATGTCTCCTGAAATATTGTCCTATCCTATACTCATGCTGTTCACTTTTCATAATTAACATTGATGCAATTAAAAAATAACATTATAAATGTAAACATAAAACTAAATAAATTGTCTTTAATGGCTACAACATGTATAGCCTAGTGCAGTACAGAGAAATAACACTTAACATGACATAATGCATTTAAGAAAGTGATATTAACAGACCAAACTCAGTAAACATACTAATAAAGTATACTATGCACAAAAATATCAGGTGAGCCCAGACTATGAACGCAACGCATTCAATTACACATTAAGCATTTCCCTCCCATAGAAAATCATTATAAGAAAAGGTTCCTTTATTATTTTAAAATAACAAGATATTATGTCCACCTTGTGGTTCAGGGCTTCCGTACAAGAAAAATTATGCAACTGGTGTAAGAAAAAATAAGCAGATTCAGGTGTGTTTCAACTAAGATACTCAGTGTTTGATTTCTCTTCACTTGTCAAGATTGCACAGATGCTTTTGCAAGCAAATTTCACATTTCCCTGACAATAGCATGATTTAGATAGGACTAGTTTTCCCAGAGGAAATGTAAATTTGCGTTTCACAGGTGTATTTGATTTTAATCCTGTCCATTTATTTATTTATTTTTTAAATTACCTTCTGCTTTTCGTTCGTCCTTTGAGACATCTAATTCTGTCTAGATAGACATGCATGTGGGTGTAGTATAATTTTTTCCCAACCCAGGCTCATTGGAAATACATAACTCTGTCGACATTTTTGCAAACCCTAAAATATGTACCTCCAGGTACATTTACCTGCACAATTCAAGAAAAACGTGGTGTAAGCACAAATTTTAATTCCTATTGAAATACATTTAATTCTTTGCATTTGTAAAAGTAGACGTGATTTTATGAATATTTAAAGGCTACTTTTATATTTTGGAGCAACTAACCACACACTTCTACCCTAAACCTACCCACTTCTCAACAATAAAACACATAACAGACAAATAAAAGTACAGTCACAGGTATTTATTGCAAAAACTGACCAAAACAGTGTAAAAGTAACTCATGTTGCATTCCAACAATGCAAGTCTTCTGAAGTCAAACGATATCTTAATGTGAAGAACAGAGTTGATCTTAATGTTTTAATCGCTGAAATGATGATCCAATCCGCCGCTCCGTGCATGTGAACACCCTCCACTCGTTCATATTTCATTCAAATAATACACAACTCTTGAGCGTGACTCGGTTGGTCACGAGACACACAAGAGCCAATGGCATTTTACAATCAAAGCTGACGCAATTGGTCACGAGACATATGACAGCCAATGCTGTCAAAGCTGATGTAACGGTGGCAATTTTCAAATATGATCTTCGGTGGGTGATCTTCACTCAACACTGATCACTTTTGGGGATTTTCTTCACAAAAATCAATCGTTTGGCCTCAAAACACTTGGAATATTTGTACTTTTTAAATAAATTGTGCCTGCAGTCGTATCTGCCTGTTATATCCTGTTTTTTTATAATACACAAATGGTTAGGTTTAGGGAAGGGGTTGAGAAAAACTGATACCACTTAGTGCAGGGAAACGTAACTGGAGGTACATATTTCAGGGTTTGCAAAAATGTAGGCAGTCACATATTTCCAATGAGCCTGGGTTGTTTTTTTCACAACACGATTTCTTTCTCTCTTCTTTTTTTGGGGTTAATGCAGTACATAAGATACAAGAGTTAGACGATACAATCATTGCAAAAACATAAAATAGTAAGTAGACTGTACATGTAATGTGAAGCGTGTGTAAAAGTGGGACCCACTTTATATTAGGTGTCCTTAACTACTATGTACTAACATTTTAATTCATAATTTGATACATTGCACTTATTGTGTACATACATGTTTTTACATTGTACTTACATTTTAAAAAATACCTGCATGTAATTACATCTGTAATTAATTTCTTTAGTTACATTTGTAATTACACTATTGACACTTCCCTTGTACCTAACCCTACCCTTAAACTTACCCATCCCACCACACCTGTCCCTAACCCTACCGTATCCCACCTCAATATCAGCAAAGGTGTTTTGCAACACAATATGAACACAGTAAGTACATTGTACTTATTTTTTTATGTAAGTACATAGTAGTTAAGGCCACCTAATATAAAGTGGGGCCGACGAGAGGAAAATATTTAAAGAAAAGATTAAAAAGAGAGGAAATATACATACACCTATATACAGGTGCTGGTCATATAATTAGAATATCATCAAAAAGTTTATTTCCATTCAAAAAGTGAAAGTTGTATATTAAATGCATTCATTACAATGTTATTTTTTTATTTTGATGATAATAACTGACAACTAAGGAAAATCAGTATCTCAGAAAATTTGAATATTAGTAGGACCAATACAAAGAAATGATTTTTAGAAATCTTGGCCAACTGAAAAGTATAAGCATGTACAGCACTCAATACTTAGTTGGGGCTCCTTTTGCCTGAATTACTGCAGCAATGCGGCGTGGCATGGAGTCGATCAGTCTGTGGCACTGCTCAGGTGTTATGAGAGCCCAGGTTGCTCTGATAGTGGCCTTCAGCTCTTCTGCATTGTTGGGTCTGGCATATCGCATCTTTCTCTTCACAATACCCCATAGATTTTCTATGGGGTTAAGGTCAGGCGAGATTGCTGGCCAGTTCAGGACAGGGATACCATGGTCCTCAAACCAGGTACTGGTTGGTTTGGCACTGTGTGCAGGTGCCAAGTCCTGTTGGAAAATTGAAATCTGCATCTCCATAAAGTTGGTCAGCAGCAGGAAGCATGAAATGCTCAAAAACTTCCTGGTATACGGCTGCGTTGATCTTAGACCTCAAACACAGTGGACCAACACCAGCAGATGACATGGCACCCCAAACCATCACTGACTGTGGAAACTTTACACTGGACCTCAAGCAACGTGGATTGCGTGCCTCTCCTATCTTCCTCCAGACTCTGGGACCCTGATTTACAAAGGAAATGCAAAATTTACTTTCAGTAGAGAATATAACTTTGGACCACTCAGCAGCAGTCCAGTCCTTTTTGTCTTTAGCCCAGGCGAGACGCTTCTGACGCTGTCTGTTGTTCAAGAGTGGCTTGACACAAGGAATGCGACAGCTGAAACCCATGTCTTGCATACGTCTGTGCGTAGTGGTTCTTGAAGCACTGACTCCAGCTGCAGTCCACTCTTTGTGAATCTCCCCCACATTTTTGAATGGGTTTTGTTTCACAATCCTCTCCAGGGTGCGGTTATCCCTATTGCTTGTACTCTTTTTTTCTACCACATCTTTTCATTCCCGTTGCCACTCTATTAATGCGCTTTGTGAACAGCCAGCCTCTTTTGCAATGACCTTTTGTGTCTTGCTCTCCATGTGCAAGGTGTCAATGGTCATCTTTTGGACAGCTGTCAAGTCAGCAGTCTTCTCCATGATTGTGTAGCCTACAGAACTAGACTGAGAGATCATTTAAAGGCCTTTGCAGGTGTTTTGAGTTAATTAGCTGATTAGAGTGTGGTACCATGTTGTCTTCAATATTGAACCTTTTCATAATATTCTAATTTTCTGAGATACTGAATTTGGGATTTTCCTTAGTTGTCAGTTATAATCATCAAAATTAAAATAAATAAAAAAATTTAATATATCAGTCTCTGTGTAATGAATTAATATAATATACAAGTTTCACCTTTTGAATGAAATGAGTGAAATAAATCAACTTTTTGATGATATTCTAATTATATGACCAACACCTATGCAAAAAAAAACAACAACTCACTTTTTTAAAGAATCTAAATATTTGAAGCGAGGCAATGTAATATGTTTTTCATTCCTCAAGGTCTCCATGACCACAAGCCTCCAGGTCTCCACACACATCTTGATTGATTCAACTAAAGCAAATACTCTGTTCCCTGAGGAAAAGGCGGAATATTAATGATGCATATGTGTCATATGTTTAAGTGCTTCAGTTGTGTTTGTTTTTGAAAGCTAACCAGCATTTACTGACATAATATCACTAAACCTGTACCTGCTGCTTGCATTGTATAGATAATGCCATGTCTGCTTGCTCTACAGTTAACTGACAGTTTTCATTACAGAAATGGATGTTTTTTTTTCTCTCTCTCCTACTCACATCTCCGTTCTTTGTTTCACAGTTGTCCTCTGCCACCCCCCACCTCCGCACCTTCATCTTCTGCTTGCTAATTACCATCACCTCAGATCCCTCACTGTTTTTGGGGGTGTGTTCAGTGCTATCTTCAGTGCTAATGTGTGTGTATGTGTGTTTACCTTTGCCACATGAATGCCATAATGTCTGTAAGTTCACAGGAGCTTTACTAAACTTCATAAGAAAAAATAGATGATTGGCAACCAAGGCTGAAAGAAATTAAAAAAGAAGCCTGCAAATTGGGGTAAAGATCATGATGTCTTCATCGATTAATCCCAGGTGACCCATCAGGTCATTGCACATGATTTTGTCTTTCCTGTACTCAAAAATGATTCACCACTAACAACAGTGTACAGAAGTAACCCTGTTTTTGTTTTGTTTTTAATAAACAAAACAAAACAGGGTTACTTCTGTACACTGTTGTTAGTGGTGAATCATTTTTTGAGTACAGGTATGATTAATAATAATAATTGAGTATGATTTATAATTATTATTATTGAGTAATAATTATTATTGAGTATTGATGAATTGAGTATGATTAATAATAATTATTATTATTATTAATCATATGTGATAAGCAGTCAGGAAATATTTTGCGGTTCCCCTTCAAGGGAACTCGAGCTGCGTCACCGCTTTGGGAACGCCTCTGCGTGATTGCGTCGTGAAGCACGTATGTCATCAGTCCAATAGAGAGACGGAACGCCATCGGCGTGGTGACGTCAGAGACCCGAAGCTATATAGCACACTGGCAAACACACGCCGTTAGCTTCTGTTGTCTTCAACAAGCGCTCTGTGTCATTGTCTGTCTAAATATCTGTTTGTGTCTGAGTTCAGACCCTGTTTTCACAAGTTTGCACTCACACTGATATTGGGCAAGAGAGTATAGCGGCGACGAACGATTGTACAGAAAGTGTGTTCCTCCTGTCCTCGTTACATCACGGACGGGGATACACACTCTATGTGCATCGCTTGTTTGGGTGAGCAGCACGCTCAGTCGGCACTCGAGGGTGCCGGCTGTGAGCACTGTGAGGCTCTGCCTCTCCGTGTGCTGCGATCCCGCCGGGCGCCGAGGAGGCGTCGGCTCGCTCCCAGCGGCGTGGGCCCGCTGCTGCCGAGGCACAGCGGCAGCTCATGTCGTGGGGTTCGCAAATGGATCTGACGGAGGTTGAGACGGGCCCCGCCCTATCTCAGCCTTCACCCGCTAGATCCAGTGCTGCTTCTCTGGGTTGGGAGCCCGCGCTGGATTCTCCCGCCGAGCGGCCGCGATGCTGCAGCTGTCTTCCTCCGAGGAGGTGGATGTCTGCAGCATCGATGCAGGGTTGAGGACTCGCCACTTCAATCCCCTGCCAGTGAGGAGCTCGTGGAGGTTTTGAGCAGAGCGGTGGCCAGATTAAACATTGACTGGCCACAAGAGCGTCATGAGCGAGCCTGTGTAAAAGCAGGCTCGACGAGCGCTTTCTCCCGCACGCTCTGCTCAGCCTCCGCGGAGGAGCCTGCCTCAGCGGAGGAGCCTCTCGACTGAGGTGTCGAGATGGAAACGCCCATGTCTTCACGTGTGTTCAGTCCCCATACATCCGTTTATAGTATTATGGGACTGAAAAGGCATGGTTATGGTTCGATGCCACGGGTTGAAGAGACGCCGCGAGCCATCTCTCGCCCGAATCAGCATCGGCCATGAAGGCTCCATCTTTGCCCACTAAGCCATTGAAAGTAACATCTCAGTTAGTGGGCAAAGCATACTCGGCAGCAGGTCAGGCCGCGCATGTCTGCACACTATGGCATTAGTGCAGGCATACCAGGCTGATCTGCTAAGGGACTTGGGAAAGCCAGGAGATCGGAGCTGATGTGGTCTCCGAGCTCCGATCTTCGGCAGATCTCGCTCTCCGTGCCACCAAGGAGACGCCAGATGTGTGGGCCGTTCTGGCAGCCCTGGTGGCCACGGAGAGGCATTTATGGTTAAATCTGACCGAGATCAAAGAGAGGGACAAGAGCTTTCTGCTTGATGCGCCACCCTCGTGCTTGGAGTTCGCGCCCGGCATGGCCAAGGCTTTCTTGTACCCTAGGCCGGGCTATGTTCCTAAGGTTCTTACTAACCCTATGAGACCTGTTGTGCTGCAAGCCTTTTGTCCTCCGCCTTTTGTGACGTCAGACCAGGAACGACTCAATCTGCTTTGCCCTGTTCGTGCTTTAGACACTTATGTCCACAGAGCTGCCCTGTGGAGCAGAACAGAACAGTTATTTGTCTGTTACGGGCCTCCCTCGAGGGCGGTTTCAAAGCAGAGGATGAGCAAGTGGGTAGTCGAGGCTATCTCACTTGCTTATGTGGCGGCCGGACAGCCTTCTCCCTTGGCTGTCCGGTCCAACTCCACTAGGAGTATGGCTGCTTCGCAGGCAATCCTGTCAGGGCCTCCTGCAGGAGGTCTGTGATGCGGCAGGTTAGTCCTCGCCGCATACCTTCGTCCAGGTTCTATGAACTTGACATCAAGGCTACTCCTGGGGCACGGGTGCTCGCCTCCTAATCATGACACAGGCGGGCATTCGGCTCCTATGGGGGCGTGGTTATTCTCGTTCCCAAAGCGGTGACGCAGCTCGAGTTCCCTTGAAGGGGAACGTCTCGGTTACGACTGTAACCTTAGTTCCCTGAATAGGGAACGAGACGCTGCGTCACCCAGCCATACTCCCCGCATGCTCGCAAGCGCCTTGTTTCATCCTTATCAGAAGCTAACGCGCGTGTTTGCCAGTGTGCTATATAGCTTCCGGGTCTACGACGTCACCACGCCGATGACGTTCCGTCTCTCTATTGGACTGATGACATACGTGCTTCACGACGCAATCACGCAGAGGCGTTCCCAAAGCGGTGACGCAGCGTCTCGTTCCCTATTCAGGGAACTAAGGTTACAGTCGTAACCGAGACGTTTTCTCATATTTTAGTCATTTGTATCTCTAATGTGTTCAGATTCCAACAATGAGTGTGTTTTCACGTGCAGTCTCACAAATTTCCCTTAATAAGCAGACAGTGTGTACGGTCATGTAAACACTTGCACTGCATGTGATCAATTGTTGGGTAAAAGTCATAAACATAAAATCCGACTGGCAGATTGTTTAAGAAGGTACCTTGAAGAAGACCTGTTGCTGAAACTTTAGTCAATAAATAAGATTGCATTATAATGTTGTGCAGTAAAATTTATTTTTACATATTTTAACCATATGTTGCATTGCTATGATTTAAAAGTATGTGTTTACTTAATTGTTTCTTTCACATTTTTGTACTTATTACCTTTAAACATATTTACCGACTTCAAATGGTTTAACATTGCCTTATATGATTTTTTTCTTCTTCTGTAAAATACTGTCAAATTGTCTGGCTGTCACCAGCAAGCTTAATTTAAGATTAAACATTGGTCTGGGGAGTCTGCTCTGTATTTTCTACTGCACAAGAGGTGTGATAATGTATTGTTTTTGGAATTAAAAACTATAAATTACCATATCATTTACTGTGAAAAACAGTCCCTGCATGACACCATTTATGACTATTGTGGTTGCACTTTATTTTAAAGTACGTGCACTGGCAGTGTACTTACCTAAGAAAGTACTGAATAATATAAGGTAACTACATGGGTTAGGTTAGGTTTAGGGGTAGGTTCGGGGTTAGTGCCTAGTTATCACACAGTTATTGCAAATACTATAATAAGTACATTGAATGTAGGGAACATGACTGTTAAATAAAGTTTTACAACTGTTTTATTTAAATAGTTTTTCTTCTTACTTTTGTTATTAGTAAAGTACAACAGGGTGTTTTGTGTTTGTATTTTATGTCAATTAGTTAATGTTTAGTGCATTGTTTTAGTGTCACATGTGTAACTCTCATGGTGTTTGGTCTTTATATGACATTTGGTCATGTTTTATAGACAGGCCACTAACAATAAGATTCAGAATGTGGCTATTTTACCAGATTTTCGATAAATTTAACAGGATATTCTTTTGAGCTATGATGAAATGCAACCACATTCTTATTAATAAAAATAATTTCTGACTTCATTAATACAGTGCAGCTTTGAGAATCAAATTACAGGCAACAAGTATTAGTTGATTTCATGTGTCTCTAGAGCACTTGATGATTACGGATCCTCTCCTCTCAGAATTCAAGTTGAGCCATTAAAGGCTTGAGGAGAATAGAGAAGGACTAGGCTTTCACTAAGAGTTAGCTTTGCCACTATAGTATCCTGCCAGGAAAGCTAATTACTGACAAGAAGGTAAGACTCCATAAAAGAACCTTGGGGGAACAAATTGGTCTACAGAAACAACCAATTTAATGAGGATTTCTCCGGAAGAAAGAAGAGTAAACACATTGATTCCTGATAGTAGAATCTGGCCCACCGGCATGGACATTTTCCTATAGCAAATTTTCATAGCAAATAAAAATAAATATTTAATATATATTATAAATAAATTTTGTTTCCTTTATTTTAAAAAATGAAGCTAAAATGTTGGTAACACTTTATTTTGATGGTTTTTTTAATTTTATGTTGACTGCAAATAACTTTGCAACTACATGCAATCTCATCAGAGTATTAGTAGACTGTCTGCTTAAAGGGATAGTTCACCCTGAAATGAAAATAAAGTCATCTTTTTCTCTCCCTGCTGTTGTTTTAATGCCTTATGTCCTTCTATCCTTTTCGGACCTCAAAAGCAGAAATTTAAATAGTCCTGCACGTGCTCCTTCCTATAATGGCAGTGGATAGCGACCAGACTAAAACGTTAAAAAAATATACAAAAGTACCACGCAATGATACAGTCGTGCGCCATATATGGAAATTGTTCAGGAGGCATACTATAAGGTTTTGCGAGAAATTAAGGTATTATTCAGTCAAAACACTGAGCTCGGGAACCATCCTGGTGGTGATGGGGAGGATGGAGGTGATTGTTGGTGTCAGCATCTGCAAACTCAGACATGTGTAAGTACCGATCTTTTATACTCAAGTTTTAGAACATGATTGTTTAGACCTGAAGAATTAAGTGACTTAACATTTGAGTCTTCCTGGCAGAACTTACACTAGAGCTTTCAATTTTCACCTCTGTTGTATAGGCTAGTTCTCATTGTTTGTTGTCATGGTTTCTGATTAGTGTACATCTGTTTTATAGTCAACTGGGCAGTAGCTATTAGGTGGTAGGGGTCATCTGGGTGTCATCTGTAGTAAGAAATGTGGTTCGTTCTCATTTTTTGGGTCAGTGGGATCAAATACAAGTTGAACAGGAGTGGTACAAGAATTGAGCCTTGTGGCACTCCACATGTCATTGACGTCTACTTAGACTTATGTTCACATAGTAACATAGTAAGTCGTTGTAAGATTTTAAGGTTTTTGTAAACTGTTGTGGGACTCACATGCATACAATGTAAAGTTTAACTGCATGACCATTGACCGCACTGTCCATGAAGACAATACATGATTATAGATTATGTATATGTGAACTTAAGAAATCTGAAATGAATCGATTAATTAGAGTGGAAATGACTCTGGTGCTTAAATTTCCATAATCAATAGCTCATTATCCCTACTATTGAATGATTGGTCCTCCACATCATAGGTTAGGGTATTTGCACGTTTTACTCTAAAATGTCATTATATATCTTTATGTTTTGATATAGTTTTATAAGCTGATTTACTATAGCATACAATAACAGAAAAGTTACAATTCACAGAAATTCTGTCATCATTTACTCACCCTCATATGTTTAATAAACCTGTCTGTCTGACTTACTTTCTTCTGTGGGCCAGACAATTTACATAATCAACTTGTTCCTCTTTTATTACAATGAGGACTGGAGCTTTAAAGCTTCAAAAAAAAAAAAGTCCATACAATTTCTGTGCTTTTGCTAATACTGTTCTTCCCCTCCAGTGAGCTGTTAACCACTACTTATATCATTGCGTTACAGAGTTGAAATTGAGAAGCAGATGAGTCTAATTTGCGAACAGAACCTGAACAACTGAAAAGATCTGACTCAAAATAACTCGTTGTCCACAAATTTGCCCATCACTACTTCGCTCTTAGACCATCAAAGGAGAGCAAGATGTCAAGAGTTTCAGTAAATTACAATCTGAAATGTTTCCCAGAGAAGAAAGTCAGTCAAACATGTTTTTATCAACATGAATGTTAATAAATGACAGAATCAATAATTGTTCATACTAGAGAAAGAGGAAAACTGCTCTTAAGTCAATGCCACTTCCACTCAATGTATCCCTATACCCCATAAAAAGGTTCTTGTGTAATCACAATAGCTGCTGACCTGTAGAGATGGTTTTGTAATGCATATGGTCCACACCAGATGGGATACTGTAACCATGCCTTGTCATGCTACCAATTTCGGTCTCCCAAATAGAGTGCCATGATTACAGCTTTTGAGGGATTTGAGATACTCCAAACATAATGACATCTATAAAATGGAACAACGCAATTCCAAGTGAAGTGCAACTTTCAATTCATTAAAACGAATGTTCCTGTGAACTATCAGTTGGACTGTGATGTTACACCAGATATGTTTTTGATAGTTTTGTCTTGAGAGTGCTGTTTTCTTAGATGTCAAGCAAAGAGGCAGAAAGAGGGAGTGCTTGAGAGACGACTGAGATAGGGATATATGATAAGCACTTCAAGATGATTTGACACATTTCATTGTGGAACTGACTGGAAATTACTTTTTCACACAAATAACTGAACTACATAGTAAATATTCTGTCAGACAGCGAAAACTTAAAGTTAATCTTTAAAAACACCAATAATTTAAAAACGGTCATGAACATTGGATGAAATAAAAATATGACAAATTGACTACATCAAACTAACAGTCTTTAATGATAATTCCAAAGGTTAACAGGAGAATCCCAAAAAGTAAATATAGCTGCAAGCAGCGATGGCGGGATAAACCCCGGGGCCACCGCCAAAACCCCTAAGTTGAGTAGTTAAAAATTCAGAGCTTGCTAATTCAAAAAATACATATTCAAACCAAAATGTCTATGGCTATGGCTGTAAATTAGAAAGTTGTCCAGCTCGATGAGAACAATGTACCTAGTTTGGTGACTGGGGTAAAACAATAGGGTGTTCACCCTTTCAAGGCTTGGGCCCTAATAAAAAGGAATAATAATCTTTGTGAAAAATATAATTTTAATAATATTATAAATAATAATATCAAAAGCTAAAACAAGATCAGACAATGGAATACAGGAAATGTCTCGGGTTACTTGACTTTAACTATGTTCCCTGAGAAAGCGGGAACGAGATGAGTTAGCACTTTGTGTGTTACTGGCTGTGAAGTATGTGTGCGAACAGGCCAAGGAACTTGGCAGCCTCTGACTGTGACATCATTGGAATGCATGCTCAAGTCAAAAGAAGTATACTTTGCAAGGCTGTGTGTTCAACTGTCAGCAGACGCTCGTGTATGCGTAAAAAACGAAGTGTACTTATTAAAGGCTTAAGGCTTTAACTCTGCAATGCGTTGTTATATTAAACTTTATATGTTTGATCGTTACCTCACACTGGCCACACCGCCTCAATTTAGTAACAGTGCCACCAACTGGTTAATGTCATAAGCAATTAAATCATATTACATGTGATTAAATGTATAATTTTCAGCCATTTAAGTAAAATCATATAAAAATGTCTTTACTTACTTGTTGTTGCAGTTTGTCTTATGCTCCCGGCCATGCTTGCACAACACATCATGCATGCCTTTTTCGTCTTTGGCCCTGTGAATGCTGCTTGCAGTTATATTTCATTATTGTTTCCTTTATTAATCTGAGCCTGTTTGAATTACATTTACTGGTGCAACTGCTTTCTACGGTGTCTCTGCTTATGCATGCCACACACGTATGCATGTCCGTCTGTTTTCTTTTCTTTTTTTCTTTTTTTTATTTAAGATGCAAACTAAACATGAAACAATTCATATAAAACAAACTTTACAATTTGTATTTGCATCTCTCCACTTGTGCCCTCTGGATTCTTGTCCTCTTGTCCTCTGCTGGGGCAACCCATCTATTTTATGTGTCCTTTCACATGAATCGAATCCATTTGTGCTCATAAATGATGCATGACGAAGATAAAGACTGACAGGTGGACTTTTCTCTGTACATGCCTATCCAGAGGGAAAGGTTTTATGGATGTAGATGGCATTTATAACATGCAGAACATAATGCGCCTGACTGAAGGTTAAGCACTGAAGCAAACAAAACATTAAGAAAACATTCAAATGCAACAAAACACACTTTAATCACCAGCACTTGATCAAGAGCCGGTTTTGAAGTGATTTGGGTACATTTGAATAACATGAGATTCACCAAAAAATAACATGCGATTAACCTTGAAAGTGTATTGTAGATATTCAACATCTATAAATTATGGTAAAGTCAACTTTTTTTAGCAACAGGGTAAAACAGCATTGTTATTACAAAATGATATTATAAAACATTGATGAAAAATTATATCAAAAGAGAAAAAAAAATATTATAATGAACACTTGAGTAGACATCATTATGAAAAAAAAATTTCATAGAACTTTTGATATTTTGATATTATCGTTCACCATTGGTTGTGGTTTGATATGGCTGTTGTAAACATATACGTATGATTAAAAACATACAGCCCTAAGCTATAACCATCATAATCTTAAATTCATGGCTAGAGGCAAATGTCTTGGCTCATTTTTAGGAATCTGTGAGATAACCTTTTGCCTTAGATACACATCTCAATCCCTCTCTTAATCTCTCTCTCACCCTCCCTGGCTGACACTAAGTCACACGGCCCTGCCTCTTCCTGGGTTAATGTGGCTGTCTTGTCATTCTCTGGAGGTATAATATGTCACCTTTCATTTATGTCTTGCCACACATACAAATGCATGCACACACACGCACACGCACACACACACACACACACACACACACACACACACACACACACACACACACACACACGCACACACACACACACGTATCAATTACCCTGTGCTTGGCAAGCAGGAAATATGGCATAATTGATTTAAAGCATACAAAAGGCACAACAAAAATTAGCATATAGCCACACACATCCTTAAATGGGTGCTGTGCATTTTTATACAGTTACTGTGAAGTTTTTGTATGTAATTTGTAAATGGACTGCCTGTTTGTTTGACCAGTGGCAGGTGCTAATCAATGTTCTTGACATGTTCCAAGGAATGTACCAAGGCCAGCATCATGACAATAGGCAAAACTCATCGCATTTCTAAAATTTCATAATAATTTTTGACAACAAGGTGGCACTGTCTCAACTTTTTGAGTACATTCAGGGACATTCCTGACCTGTAGGTGGCGCTGTGCTGAAACGCTGCAAGTAGCCTCCATACATGCTTGCAATGACACATACCGGGTTCGTCTCAATACGCAAATGTGTGGAGATATAGACTCACATCCATTTTGTATGCTCTTCGTTCAAATTTGTTCTCGTTTGAATCGAGAATGGTTGCTTTATATATATATATATATATATATATATATATATATATATATATATATATATATATATATATATATATATATATAATAATATTAATAACTTTTAACAGAACTGTCTGATGATGATGATGTGAGACAATTTTAAATGGCGAAACAGTTTTCATCATTTTGAAAAATAACATCACAGGTTCATAACCTATAGTAGGCTATATTAGCATAAACGTAAGTGCAACTTTTGACAGTTGGTGGCTCTACAGCAAATTAGTTAGAGAGTCTACAATTGTTGTGGTCAATGTTCAGATGTGACCTCTATCTGAGGGCCAAATTTCATAATTCTCCTGCAAGCCATAGGCTCAAGATCAGAAGAAGAAGGGACACAGGCATAGAATGTTTCTATTCTATCTATCAAGTGGATTCACTGCTGTGCCACAATCGGCCTTCGAATGCAGCCTTCAAATAGACTGGGTAAACCCAGCCTGATGTGCCGCGATTTGATTTCGCCCTGCAGCTCAGTCTGGAATCCTATACATTCATTTCTACTGCTTCTGTTACACTTTTGCGGGAACCAAACACAGACTGGCTTATCCAGCTGACGTGCTATTGGCGGGTTTAACATGATGACGGATAGAGAAAGGATAGAGACAGATCTAATTTAGGCCATGTCCACACTGGGGAACACTATCCAACGCTCTCCATTGACTTTGTATTGCGTGAAACGGTCGCCTTACGCCTTGTCATTTCTTACTTGTAACAAAAAACAGAACAATGTCTAAAGGCTGATATGTGACACGGTGTCCAGAAAGCAAGCATAAAAAACACAAAGTTTTCATAAGCTGTCGACCCAAAAAAACGAACATTTAAGGAGACAAAAGTGGATACAGGCAATAAGACGTGAAGCTTCAGCAGGAAGAATGCGATCTTTGTGGGATCCTGACACTCAGAATGCATCAGTATGTCTACGTGTACAGTAAACATTTAGTCAAATATCCAAATGTCAGTTTTATTTATTATACTTCGTGACGCTGATTACGTTCCCCTCCAGTGGGCGTAGTGCTCAGTGTAATATATCATGCCGCACTCTGTCTCAATTGCCTGGATTCACTTTTATGTCTTTAAACTCACGCTTTTTGGCTTATAAAAACTGTTGGGTTTTTAGCTTGTTTTCTGTACACCTTGTCACATATCAGCTTTTAGACATTGTTTATTATTTTTGTAATAAGTTAGAAATGACAAGGAGACCGCATCACACAATAGAAAGTCAATGGAGCGTTTTGAGATTATGATGCGTGTCGCTCTGTCTCTCATGTGGTCTGATTGGTTGAAGGACTATCCAATTGTGTACAGAGTCATTTGAATTATGCTCGTTTATCACACCTCTTGTGCAGTAGAAAATACATAGCAGACTCCCCAGACCAATGTTAAATCTTAAATTGAGCTTGGTCTGGTGATAGCCAGACAAGCCTTCAAATGATGCAGCCTCTGAATTTGGATGCAGCTTATGTCATGCTCACATGAACGGAGGTTTGAAACCAGTCTGCATTTGTCATTCTAAGTTTCTCTTGACTTGTCTATGAAAGTAAAGGGCTAAATAAATAAATAAATGAGAAACTGACATGTGTTCATTCACATGCATATGAAAATACTTCAGAATTAGCGATTTATTTATTAAAGAGGTACTTCAGCGCTGGGAAGATGAATCTGTATTTAAACTGGGTCATTTATGTAGTAGAATTGTGAAATTATTTTTGAATTTGGTGCCTCTATACTGAGAAAATACAGAAAATGTATGTTTGTCTCATGGGGATAAAAGACAACAACTCCCAGAATGCACTTGCTTTGCTGTATTAATTTCTTGAGATGGTCTGATGGACTCTATGCACGGCTACTGGATTACTGGATCACTTGCCCACGCGTTCATTTTCATAAAATCAGTTCAGTTAGAGACACTACTGTTCAACATAATGTGAGTGAGTCGATTGAGTGTCATGGCACAAACGCAGCAGGAGTCAGATTACATTCATCACATGAGCTGAGGTAAGCGCGGCTGCGGCTGCATTCACAGCACGTGAACAGTCTGGCGCATTTTCAGATCATGTCTTTGGAAGCTTAACTTTCATAGGAATTAATTTGAAAAGTTGAAACACTCACTTTGCTCTCCACCGCTCCGTTTACATGAATCTCCGCTGCTCCCTGAGCCGAGTGCTGTGAGTGCAACGTTGAAAAATGTGGAAATAGCGCCCACTGCTGGCTGTAGTCTTCAGCCTCTGGCCAAAAAATCCTCAGATGACGCAAAATGACGATATTTGCGTCATCTGAGGATTTTTTTCCAGAAATAAAATATATAATTCTCTTGTCTCAGGGGGATATGAGGGGAAAGTACGATAATTTGAATATACTCCCGGGTTTCAACTGATACAAAGCTTAATGCTAATCGCTGAAGTAACCCTTTAAGCTTTGCAATCAAGGTTATACAATTTCCTAAAATGTGCATTCATCTAAAGCTCATCATAATTTCATTTCTGAAGAGCCATCGTGGGTGTTAATTTCCATAATGAGCATGAGAACGCAAAACTCAGCATTCATAAATACACAAAAATTTCAGCCTAAGAGGCTTCATGATTTAAATCCTCATGGCCAAACATCTAATTGCCCTTTACTTATCCTTGGTGGCATATCTGGTTTTTCCTGTCCATCTGGTAGATATTAATGCATCCAATCAGGAAGGGACCATGGGAAACGGCCATTGTTTAATCTTGTAATGCCTCCAGAATTTGTCTGTACAACAGCGAATTTACGCAATCGATTGACAGAACAGAAGAGCCTTTTTCAAGTTTTCAAAATAAACATAAAATAATTTATCTCTCTGCTGAAAATCTATTATTGATTGTACAGGGAGTTCTGAATGTTTTTGTCCTTGAGTCTTTTTAAACAGAATTTCCTAGCATACCCTTGTCTGGGTTTATCTGTGTTTGCTTTGATTTTAGATGGGTTTTGTTCATGTTTTTACAGTGTGTGCACACTTTCATGCACATTCGTTCCAATGTGCACGCAACTTTTGTTCAGTTTCCTTGGTTTTCATGTGTTTCTATTAGGGATGTCAATGTACACAACTTCCCATGATCAATCGTTGTTTAAATTAACGATCAATTAATCATTAGACTTAATACTGCAATATGCGTCTACTGCACTGGCACGGCCAACATTATGACAGGGTGTGCAAAACGCCATGTTCCTCAACAAATGAATGAGAAGGTTTTTTAAGTCTAAATACGGGGCTAGATTGTAGAATGAGTTGATGTGATTGATCATTTATTAAATTACTTATTTAATAATCAAATATAACGGCTAATACAACGTGTCACCAATGGCGTAACTGCTGTTGTGGATTTACTCTTCCACTGGCATATCAAGATATTCCAGCTAAAAGAATCACTGAATGAACATATCAGTCAATGAAACTCAATGAATCACTGTTTGATTCTTCTAACATCTGTGAAAAACTAATGTGAAGCTGCATCTGAAATCGCATACTATTAGGTGAGTATGCGATTTCAGATGCAGCTTCACATGATTAACAGTACATGAAAAGAGTAGTTATCATTCAACAGGCAAATAGCACCCAGATGATTTACTATTTCCGGCAAGATTTCAAAGTGTGCTTTCACTGAACACTTTACTATCCCATGAGTCCACTGGAGAGGGGTGAATGACAGTGAAGTGACGCAACTGACACTGGTAGGTCACAGGTTGTCTCAACAAGACCTTTGTGTAGCTTATGATCAAGTCTATCATAGCTGAGTCTGTAACTTTCTAGAGCAAGTACATAACCAGCCAGTGTTTAAAACTATCTCCTTACTTTAGCCTGATTCACAGTGGTAAGCTTGTAATGCAGTAAGTTGAGTGGTACTGGTATTTGTGCATGCCACCGTTTGTCTTTGCGTCATTACGTCTGTAAACATAAAGGAGTCCCGGCTAGTAGGCTATTGCATATGAGGATGCTGCAGGTGGCGGATCATTTATAGTTTTGTTACAGCAGCTGGAATACAATTTTCAATTTTTACAATTTTGCAATTTTGATGGCCGGTTGTAATCCAGATAGGTCCAAACAACAATCATCAGTGACAACAGGAGATTCACGCATATAGTCAAAAGCAAAAGACGCTAATACACACTAAATACACAGTCACGCAATGCTGATGTTGTTAAAATTAACATTAACAATTTGAGAACAAATGTACAAAATTCTGCTGCCAGAGTCAATCAAGTCAAGAAATCTGAACATATTGCTCTCTATTGGCTACCTGTTTCTGTCTGCATCCAGTATACAATTATATATTGTTAACTTTTAAATGGACTTATTATATATTATTTATCTGAACATTGCTAGTATATCCTCATTCAAATCTCAACTAAAAACATCTCTTTTCTTACAGTATTTCCAACCCTTAGTGTTCTGCTGTTTTTTTGTTGTTCGTTTTGTTTTGTTTTTCTCACCGTACATTTGTATATCTATGTTATATATTGATGCTGTGTGTGTTATTTTCTTGTACAGCAACCTTGAGCTCGGAAAAGGTCAATATGACTCCTAATCACTTTGATCCGTGCCATGAAATTAGGATTCTTGACACAAAGACACAGTCGGGCCATGGAATATGTCTAGAGCTGAATGTTAATGCACAAGAAGTGACTAACCATGACTCAGAGATATAGAAATAAATGGTAGCTATCTCCTTCGCAACAATACAGGTAAAAGAGACAATGATTGCTCTGAAGATGAAGTGATAGTACCGTTCAGTGATCTTAAAACCAGCCCGGATCAGGGGAATAGATTCAAGGCTGTAAAAGACTTTCGATTGACCGGTGGGATAAAATTGCCTTCAGGGAGTGGAGTGAGGGGCAGAGGCCATTGACCAAAGGGATTCAATGGCTGACCTGAGCCTCCTCTTTCTTTGCCTATCTCTTCTTCTTTTTTAACAGCTATCAGTCTTGTCCTTGAATCTGATGTGCTGGTCAGAGGGATTTACCAACCGATAGCTGTCAGCAAGGGAGGGACGTCTTCAGAATAAAAAAGCCTGTGCCTTAGGGAGACTTAGGACATTGTGGCCATGACCCTTTTTCCAGGAGCAGATGTAAGTGCTGCATGCAAACCAGCGGCCTTGTGATGTCTTGCACGTCCACTTTGCCAGGAAGCTTGAGGAATCCAAATGCTACTGGGCGGAAATGACATGAACACACTGAATGCACTAAATTATAAAAATAGATACTCAAAATTTGGATTGGAAGAGACACATTCAAAAATATCATCATCAGTAAGAACAGGCTGAACATGATAAACCAATCACTATGTTTTGCTATGTATACCATCATTTTTTATTAAAAGTTTTAAAGAATTTATTATTGTCTTTGGATTTCCTTGCATAATTACTACATAATAATCATAGTTTAATTTCCTGCTATTGCACATTTTCTTTGTGAAGAAAACCCCAAAACAACTGTGAAAAAAAACATAACATAAATAGCAACTTATATAAATATTTGTAATTATTGTATAATACTTACTAAAAAAATGTATATGAATAGTAAAATACAAAAATTATACTTTTAAAATTATACATTTAAATTTATTCATATAAAACTATAAATGTAAAATGTATATTTTTTTGAGTCAGGGCCACTGAAAACTACTGTGAAAAAAGAATATCTCAGGCAAAATATGACAATCTCAGGCTCTGGCATGCATACATCGCTTTTAGTCATTTTCGCAGTCGTGTGAATGGGAATTTTTTTCTTCCATTTTTAGTTAAACCTTGTTGTCGTGTAAACGTACCCTTAATTCAAATATGGCATGTCAAGCGTTTCAGCGGTTTTGATGCCAGTGATGAAAACCGCGAGAACCAATGACACATTATATTTGAAATAAATGCAAATGAGATCTGAGAACTATATAAAATTCACAAGTAGTCATTGTGCATGTATACTCTCAGCTAGAGTTTAGACCTTTCTTTGTCATTTAAACGTTTTAATGAGTATTTTTGCATTGATACCACAGAAATGTCTGGAGTCTGTTTCATTTTCTAAGTTAAAAATTTTGATGTCTGTCTACCCCAACTTTCCATTTCACATTCATTTGTTCGCCCACGTTCTTATCCGCTGATAAATCTGCTCATGCTGCACGGTCCCATTCATCCATTTGATTCATTCATTCATTGAATTTGGGGATGAAATGAATCTGAGGATCTGATACAAAGCGTCTATTCACAGAACACCTGCCTGCTGGAATAAAAAATTGCGTTTGGTTCTGGTAAAATGCTCAAGCTTTTGAGAACGTGCATAACCATATTGATTTCATCTGTTCAATAGGAAGCGGAAGCAAAGGAGGGTGGGGTATTATTAAGCCCAAAAATGAGAAATCCTCTCTGCCTGTGCCCCATCACCTGTGGAAAACACAAATATGAAAATATAATGGGAGGTGAAGGAAATTTTTCTTTTTAGTCAAAGCCAATATGATGATGTGATAACCGTTAGAGTAATTAGAGCCTAAATATGGGCATAGGCGAAAATTTGCATGAGAGAGAAAGAGAGAAAGAGGGAGCGAGAGAGAAGAAAGGAGGAGAGGTTGAACAGAAGGGAAGATGGGTTATGACAGTCTCTAGGGTCACAACGGGAGGAACGGAAAGAAAAAAAGGTGACACTTTTATTGTGTGCAAAGTCCCTGAGCGCATACTAATGTAAGCCTGCTGTAACTCTCACTTATTCCTATGGAGACCAGCTTTAGAGAAGCCAAAGTACTCAAGCTACTAACAAAAAGTAGCTAAAAATATAGAAGCTGTATTAGTCTGGCACAAATTTTAAAAAATGTCATTCACAGGACAGATTTATAGGTATAGTTCACCTAAAAAAGAAAATTATGTCATTATTTACTCACACTTGTGTCATTCCAGAGCCTGTATCCTGTATTTTCCCTTTTAAGAATAAAAGGAAAGCATCTCGTTACGTGTGTAACGCTTGCTCCTTGAAGGAGGGAATGAAGACGTACATCGGACATCACCAACGAATTGGGATAACTTCTGGGAGCCCCTATCAGCTTCGAGTGTATATAGAACAGGCCAATGGCCATTGTCGAGATTTGCATCTCTAGAATAAATAGGAAGCTGATGCAGCGCACATTTGTTTTTCACCGAGGAGCCGAATTAGTGACTCGGCAAGCTGTGTGCCAGCGCATCCGAGCTGAGGGGTCCCTCGGTCAGGGAATAAAATAACTGGCAGTGGGACGTGTCCAGGGCAGCAAACAGATCAACCTGTGCAGCCCCGAAGCATCTCCAGATCAGCTGGACCACCTGGGAATGGAGTCTCCACTCTCGGAAGCACTGACTGTCATGAGAGCTCGTAGGCTGCACGATTGAGCAGGCCCGGAATGCGAGTGGAATGAAGTGACCTTAGATGCTTCTGACTCCAGAGGAGGAGATGGCGGGCGAGTTGTGACATGTGACGGGAGCGTAGACCACCCTTTCTGTTGATGTATGCCACGGTAGCACGGACCTTTAGGTCGATCGCTGCAAACCAATCTTGGGGACGGATGCATTTGAAATGCACTTCGGCGTCAGCATCTTGAACGGGAGCTTGTGAAGGGCCCAGTTCAGGACTTGCTGGTCCAAGATTGGTCATATCCCACCACTTTTCTTGGCCACAATGATGTAGGGGCTGTAGAACCCCATCTTCAAATCGGCTGGAGGGACCGGCTCAATCCCGTCCTTCGCCAGTATTACTTCGATCTCTTTCCGCAAGACAAGGGCATCGCATCTCCGCCCAGAAGTGAAGTGGATGCCCCTAAACTTGGGAGATGCTGTGTGAACCCCAACTCAAGAGGCGTAGCGTCCTGAAGTTGGGTCTGAGTATGCAATGCAGCACCTACTTGCCCCCACGGTTGGACAGAGGGTATGAGAGAAGGCATGGTAGCGTTCTCGAGCCGTATGCTGCTGGTGACTGAAGGAGAGGCTGAGAGCA
Organism: Gobiocypris rarus; assembly: GCA_023029165.1. Lineage (NCBI taxonomy): Eukaryota > Metazoa > Chordata > Actinopteri > Cypriniformes > Gobionidae > Gobiocypris > Gobiocypris rarus. The sequence goes on from CM040933.1 coordinate 22,490,146, forward strand.
GCAAGGCTTTGTGGTGTCACACACACCTCCTTCCTCAGCGGAGAACGAAAGCGACGAGGCATAGCATCGCGTACTATCGTCCTTGCACAGCAGCAAGGTTTCATAGCGTTAAACGCTGCCATTCCTGATCTCCCAAGACCCAGAGGTATTCCTGGTGCACTAGAAAAGAAACTAGATCGGGGAATAAGCAAAGGGAATCAACCCCATTTGAGGTTTCGTAGTCTCGAGTCTAGAGCGTCAAGTGATGTTGCCGTGACAAGTGTGCTCAAGAGTGCTCAAGCCCTTACGAGAAAGGTGAGAAACATTGTGCCAACGTGATCACATTCTCCTGAAAGAACTTGGATCACCCACAAACGCAATCTCACATGTTTATATGTGAGAGATTTTGGCCGTCAAATGAGGACAGGAAACAGCGGCATTCAGAAACACAGTTTGAATGACATCCTGAAAAAGACGCTGGGTCAGACCGTGTAACTCTTTTAGGGAAAAAGCTCTTTTAACGTGCTGAAGCACCTAGGGAGATGACCGTGGCAACAACACAGGGGATAGTGCAGCTGCACTCAATACTAAAACGCTCACTGAACTAACGAAGATGCTGTAATAACAGCAGTTTTTTATCTGCGGTCCTCGCTGTCGTGCCTTCACATCAACACAGAAAAAACTTCTCTCTTTATAACACTCTTCAGAAGCACACAGACGGCTCCGAATTGAATGACAAATGTGCACTGCATCTGCTTCCTATTATACCCGTGCTGCGGGGCTGAGTGTGAGAAGCAAATCTCGCACGCCAATGGCCATTGGCCCGTTCTGTATACACTCAAAGCTGATAGGGGCTCCCAGAATTTATCCCAATTCATCAGTGACGTCCAACCTACATTGAATGTGACTGATTGAAAGGGAACTCTTATTTTTAATACAATAAGCAAAAAGGATGAAAAGGCACTAATAAAGTGCCAAAAAAGTGGACCATAAAATTATATTCCCAGTATTACGATAGAGTTTGTGTGATAGACAAACTACTATTTAATCTGATTCAGGCAAATCATTATGCAGCTGTCAAATCAAATGGAGCACTGGGAGCAAGTTGGATATCAAAAACATCAAATGCCATTGGATCTCATGATCAAATATCATTATGTCAACCCTGCGGGCTTGAAACAATGTGGGGGTTAATAAGTAATGACAAAATGTAATTGCTGAGAGATGTAGCCCTTTAAGTACAAGTCTGACTAGTACAACAAGATCTAATTATTTTATTAATAAAAATATATTGAAGAACAGCAGCATTTGACTAAACATTACCAAAAAGAATTTTAAAAGAGCTTCATTTCAAAGCTTTGTGCAACATATAATGTGACAAAGCACAAGAACATTGTTTTGCCATGCCACATTGCTACTAAAAAAAGACACTATTTTAAAAACTAGTGACAGTGATGAAGACCTGATATATATTATTACAGTGGAAATCAAATTAAATCATCAAATGTTAATCAAATTAAACCATTTATTCACATAAAAACATAAACAAAACATTGCTTTTTATCACTAAACTGTTGTAAGGATGTTTCAATGTCATGAAGGGATGTTGTGAAGACTTTAAAATATCTAAGAATAGACCTTAAAACTATATTTCCAAAAGTATTGGAACACCCCTCAAAATCATTGAATTCAAGTGTTTCCCCACTACTAAATATTCCAGTCAACTGTTAGTGGTATTGTAACAAAGTGGAAGCAATTGGAAACAACATCAAGTCAGCCATAAAGTGGTAGGCCATGTAAAATCACAAAGCGGGGTCAGTGCATGCTGAGGCGCACAGTGCACAGAAGTCGCCAACTTTTTGCAGAGTCTATAGCTACAGACCTCCAAACTTCATGTGGCCTTCAGTGGTGTAAAGCACGCCACCACTGGACTCTAGAGTGGTATAGACTTGTTCTCTGGAGTGATGAATCACGCTTCTCTGCCTGGCAATCCGATGTACGAGGTACTTGCCTGACTGCATTGTGCCATGTGTAAAGTTTGGTGGAGGGGGGATTATGGTGTGGGGTTGTTTTTCAGGGGTTGGGCTTGGCCCCTTAGTTTCAGTGAAAGGAACTCTTAATGCTTCAGCATACCAAAACATTTTGTACAATTTCATGCTCCCAACTTTGTGGGGACAATTTGGGGATGACCCCTTTCTGGTCCAACATGACACATGACACAACATGACAACTTGCACCAGTGCACAAGGTCCATAAAGACATGGATGAGCGAGTTTGGTGTAGAGGAACTTGACTGGCCTTAAGTCCTGACCTCAACCCAATAGAACACCTTTGGGATGAATTAGAGCGGAGACTGCGAGCCATGCCTTCTCGTCCAACATCAGTGCCTGACCTCACAAATGCGCTTCAGGAAGAATGGTCAAAAATTCCCATAAACACACTCCTAAACCTTGTGGAAAGCCTTCCCAGAAGAGTTGAAGCTGTTATAGCTGCAAAGGATGGGCAAACTCCATATTAAGATTGGGATATCATTAAAATCCATGTGCATGTAAAGGCAGGTGTCCCAAAACTTTTGGCATTTTAGTGTATAGATAACAGATAACAGAAAATGTGTCCAGTTAAGAGAAAAGCACTTATTGGGGTATTTAAACTCTTGACATCTGGCAATCCCAAGCATGAAAGCTTGTGGAGTCTTGTTACTGATGCAAGATAATGGAAATGTCAAATAAAAAAAGCTTGGAGGATAAACAACCTGCGGCCCAATATCACAGACAATTGTGCTTAATCGAGAGAAGCAGAAATCATGAAGACGATTAATTGTGCAGCCCGTATTCTTAGTGGGTCAAGATCTAGGATTACATAAAAATAAATGTTTGCAGGTTTGTTCCCTTTAGGGAAATCTTTATCACCAGTTATCCAGTTATCACCATTGTGCTCTTGAGCAAGGCACTTAAGACCAGCTCCAGAGAGACTGCCCCTGTAACTTAACATCCCAGGGGTGTGAACACTGCGAAAGCTACAGAAACAAAACAAATAAAGATGCTGCTCTCTCCTTCTGGTTGTATTGTCTACAGTCGATACAAGAACACAATCACAACTGTCTATGATCTACAGGATAAAAGTCATTATTCTGAGTGGCATATATGAAGACTAGAGTTTAAATGTGTCCCAAATTTCTCTGACACAGTTGAGGATCCAAATGCAACTTTATTATTGCAATCCAGAATCATAATCCATAAAACGGGCAATAGGTCAAAACACAGGGTAGAACAAACAACAATGCACTCTTCTCTCTTTCTTGCACATGCACTCCAAAAATTGGGCTGAAGTATACTTTGGGCTTAACAGATACAAACAAGCAGGGAAATCCTAGTGATGGCAATTTCAAAACACTGCTTCATAAAGCTTCGAAGCTTTACGAATCTTAAGTTTCGAATCAATTGGTTCGGAGTGTGTATCAAACTGCAAAAGTCACATGATCTCAGTAAATGAGGCTTTGTTACATCATCACTGTTTCGAAACACTTCGAAACGTCAATGGTTCACCGCTAGGGGCAATGATCTCTGTAAACCCGTGATTCATGAGCAGTCACTGAGAACCATTAAGAACCAAGTGTCAGTGGGTTTTACCTGATCTCTGATTATACATTTGTAGAGATTTTAATTAGACATTATAATTAAAATGAATAATAGTAGTTAGTCTTGTATTGACCCGTTTATCTGAGCCATCCATGAAACAAATAAAACAAGCCCTGACAACTGATAAAAGAACATAAAACACTTGCAATAGATTTGTAAAAGGTGTTTCTATGCATGTTTGGCCTGGGTTTGTGTTGCATTACTGTCCCAAATGGCACCCTAAACCCTCATGGTCTTCCTCTGAGTCCGCAATTTCACAACGTAATAATGCTTTGACTGCCAGGTAGATGTCCTCTGCATATCTCGCAAACTGGCGGACTCAGCTGAAGTGCGCATCGAGGGCGCATAGCAGCCTCAAAGGGGGCGCTCACAAGCTCCCGTCTTTAAGCTTAAATGATGAATGGGACACCCTACGGTCTTGTGGACTTAACAGACACGCGCACGCGGCAGCCACTGCAAGTTCACAAGGGCGAAAGTGCACATGAAGTGTGCCATTTGGGACAGGGCCGAAGCTTCGACACAATATGCACATTTGCTTCAACTGTTTCAGTGTTTCACAAAACCTCGATCTTCCCATTACTAGGAAATCCAGGAAACTAATCAGAAAGTCAAAATACAGGTTACCAGAGGGAGCGCACTCAAAAATGCATTGTGACCCTTACAAGACTTCGCAAAGAATGACAAGGCTATAGGTAGACCTAACAAGGTAATGAGACACAGCTGAGTGTAATCAAGCATAATGAATCCAGGCAGTGGGTCCCTGGAAATGAGGTTCATGATAAGATTGCAAAGGAGACGGAGGGAGTGCCCTCTGGTGGCGATCGTGGGCACTCCAGCTGGCAAACGTGACTGAATGCTTCACATGATTTACCCAAGTAGGACACATCAATATTCTTCTTGGCCTGGGAACAATATAAATAATACAGATCATAGTTAAAGAAACTGAAATCCCATAAAAATTTGTGTTTTGTGGCTTTTAGCTTTGAGGTCATCTGCGCTACCATTTAAATGTTTGGGATCGGTATGGTTTTTTAAATGTTTTTGAATTAAGTCTCCTATGCTCACCAACGCTGCATTTATTTAATTAAAAAATAAACTAAAAACCTTAACATTGTGAAATATTACAATTTAAAGAACAGTTTGTGTTACAGAATTTCTGGATGGGTGTTATATTACATTTCAGTTATGTGCTTTTCCCTTGTTTCTCTGTTTTTAGTAAGTCTCTTAGGTTACAAATAGTTTGATTAAGTTGACACGTGTTTTCTTGTCTATTTAAGTCCTGTGTTTCTTTCAGTTCATTGTCAGTTCTACTTCTTGTGTTAAATGATTACTGCACTCAAATACTTTTCTTTCCTCCTTGTTTTTGCAACCAATTTGACAGAAAACAGTTGTGCTGCTTAACACGGTGTTACAATCAGCCCCTATTAGAACTACACTATTATATTCTGTACTTTTATGAATTCTTTTGAAAAATCATGAGCAAAGGCTGAATGAAGACTGAGAGTCAATGTTTAGAAATTATTCATTATTATTATATTTTGAACTATGCTGTATATCTGTATTTAGCGACGTGTTTGTTGTCAAACTCAAAAAATTGTGTATTTTCACTGATTTAAAAAAATGCCATTATTTTATTTTAAAAAGTTAATAATGGTATTTTATTGACAAAATATTTTAGTTTGACTTGGATATTTTTTTGATTATATCAGATAACATTTTAAGCTGTCAGGTCATGTTAAAATGTACCCCACCTATGTTGTCACATGTCCCGTCCATTCTTTCGAGGTAAACCAAGAAAAAAAGTATACACTGTATTAATGTATTAATGGAACAAACAACTCCCTGTTTAAATGTGAAATGTCAACAAAGGAAAGAAAACTGCAGTCATCAAGCCATTTCATGTGGTCTTTTAGGGTAACCTGAGTGCATTCATTCATTTGTCATTCTATATTCATTATATCTAGGAATTACTGTCCAAAAAGTCATCCATTTCAAAATCGGCCTCTTATCAGCTTTAATATAGTCAGAAATGTGTGTTTGTCTCTTAGATTTAAAAGAATGGCGCAGACAGTCTGTGAGGGTAATGTTTGTGTCTACGCAGAAAAAAAGACTACAGGGCATTGGTGACTGTCTCTGTAGATGACAGAGACACGTGTCTGAAAAAGCGTATGATGTAAAGGTCTAGATCCCATATAAAAAATAAAAAATAGAGCCACACAGCTGTCACCACTGAAGTGATTAATAATCTGTGCCACAAGACACATTGTAAAAAAATAAAAACAGAAAATGTACTGGTAATCCATTTGAAGGAAATTTCCATTAATCCTAAAACACAATACTTCAGGCAATGGCCAACAACAAGGACTATTACAACAGAGCTTCAGATTAGAGTGCTAAACTAGCTTCACTGTGTCAGTCTGACAAGAACTTACAGACCTTGCCATTTAAAGAGCTTGCAGATACGTCTGCAGCACATACAGTATGCCAAAAGTTTGAGACTACTAGACAAAGATCCTGAGATTAAAATGTACTTACATTTGGTTAGTGCAGTATTATAGTGCGTAGTACTTTCATAATAACTTTAAAATAGTTTTCAAATCTTAAAACTTTGTACATTGGTTAAATGAGGGAACCAATAAATATACTAAAATGTATTTGAAATACATTTATTTTATGCCAAGCATACCACAAATAAATTAACATATTTAATGTACTTAAAGTAAATACCCTGCAATTGTACTTTTGATGAACGTTGCATCTGAAGCTACCAAGGCAGTCCCTGAGCATTTGAGACTGGTCTTGTTAGGGCAAACAAGAAATTCATGGGCAGACACCGCTGCCTCAGGCAAAACTGCATCAGGTGCCACCGCCTCTGAGAAACGCACATGGCCCAGACATACAAAATGGCTGCCACCATTACAAAGAGTACTGAGGACAAGGGTTTTGGGACACCAGTTGGGAATCTGCCACACTGGAAGCCAGTCTCAAACACCTAGGAACCACCTTGATGCATCAGATGCTACGTTCATCACAATTCAAGCGCCAATATGAGGATTTGTTGAACATATCGGGAATTATCACACTGAAAGCGTAATTAGCCAATCACATAATATCTGGTCTCTTATGACTGTATGCTGTTGTCCTTCTCATATTTAGGCCACGCTTTAAGGTCTCAATATGATAATGATAACAAACTAAAGAGTATGGTTCTCCCTTTGTGCCAAAAAAAAAAAAGAAGTGTGGACTGCTTTGTACAATACATTTGCCTATGTCTACTGTTACATCCTTTGTTTTATTTGAGTCATCCTCCCTGTTGTCTGCTTGTGTCGTCATCCCGATCATGTTTTCAGCTCAGTATGCTTTATTTTAAGTTACTGCTCTCAGTGAACATTCTGAGAATCCCTTTACAGATATCTAGGTAAACATAAAGAATGTTTTTAGACAGGGTTATTATCGTTAACAGTAGACATGGACAAATATATCGCTGTCAAAACATCTTTGGCACAAAGGGAACGCCATCATTTTTAGAAACAGCCTTCCATAAACAACAGAAGATGATGACATATGACAGAGGACATCAGAAAGAGATGATATAAAAGAAAAACACACACCACCATTTGATAATTCATCTTAAGTATGCAATGACTAAACATGGACAAATGTACAATACAAAGCAGCCGATTGCATTTTGGCCCAAATTGAACTCCTTCTGAAAATGTAACAGCACAGCTATTTTAAGGCCAATTTACACTGCACTGCACTGCTGGTGTCTGTTGCTGTTGGTTGGTGTTTGTTTTCACCCAACTGAACATGTTCATATAGTGTTTGTCTGTTGGGGCAGTGTGAACATGACAGTTAATTTATATATATATATATATATATATATATATATATATATATATATATATATATATATATATATATATATATATATATATATATATATATATATATATATATATATATATATATATATATATATTTACACAGTCGTGCTCAAAATTGTTGGTACCCCTGGTAAATATGATCAAATATGGCTGTAGAAAAATAAATTGCATTGTTTATCCTTTTGATCTTATATTAAAAAAATTCACAAAAATCTAACCTTTCATTGAAGTAAAAGAATTGAAAATGGGGGGCAAATCACATTATGAAATAAATGCTTTTCTCCAAAACACGTTGGCCACAATTGTTGGCACCCTTTTATTAAATACTTTTTGCAACCTCATTTTCCCAAGATAACAGCTCTGAGTCTTCTCCTATAATGCCTGATGAGTTTGGAGAAACCTGACAAGAGATCAGACACCATTCCTCCATACAGAATCTCTCCAGATCCTTCAGATTCCCAGATCCATGTTGGTGCTTCTTCTCTTCAGTTCAGCCCACTCATTCTCTATAGGGTTCAGGTCAGGGGACTGGGATGGCCATGACAGAAGCTTCATTTTGTGTTCAGTGACACAGTTGTGTGTTGATTTTGATGTTTGTTTTGGATCATTGTCCTGATAGAAGAGCCAACCACGGCCCATTATAAGATTTCTAGCAGAGGCTGTCAGGTTTTGATTTTTTATCTGTTGGTATTTGCTAGAATCCATTATACCATGTGTCTGAACAAGATGTCCAGGACCTCCAGCAAAAAAATAGGCCCTCAACGTTAAAGTTCCAGCTGTATTTTTAGCCGTGGACATGGGGTGCTTTTTATCCCTCTTTGCACAAAACCTTTCTGGTAGATTTGCTGCCAAAAAGCTCTTTTTACAGTTCATCTGAAAAACATCATGTGGTGATGTAGGGGTTTGTTTGATTTTTTATTTTAGGCTTTCTGACCCCAAGACTCAACTAGTCTCTGTGATTCTCCATCTGTGATCCTTGGAGAGTCTTTGTCCACTCAAACTCTCCTCCTCGCTGTGCATCAGGACAATATAGACAAGCGTCCTCTTCCAGTCAGATTCAAAACATCTTTAGTTGATTGGATCTTCTTAATTATTTCCCTGATGGTGGAAATGGGGGTTTTCAATGCTTTAGCTATTTTCCTACAGCCACTTTCTATTTTGTGAAGCTCAACAATCTTTTTCTGCACATCAGAACTAAATTCTGTGGTTTTACTCATTGTGATGAATGATTAAGGGAATTTGGCCTTTGTGCTTCCTTATATTTATACTCCTGTGAAACAAGACGTCATAGCTGGACAATTTCATGTTCCTCGTCACCCTGGTGTGCTAAAAAAATGTAAATATTAATGGGAATATACTTCAGAGATATTTTACTCATAAAACTTTTAAGGGGTGCCAACAATTGTGGCCAATGTGTTTTGGAGAAAAGCATTTAATTCATAATGTGATTTACCCCCCATTTTCAATTCTTTAACTTCAATGAAATGTTAGATTTTTGTGAATTTTTTAAATATAAGATCAAAAGGATAAACCTTGCAGATTTATTTCTTACAGCCATATTTATCAGGGGTGCCAACAATTTTGAGCACGACTGTATATATATATATACAACTTATTTGTTGGTGTTTGCTAGCGTTTGTCAACCAAATTCAGCGACCCTATTAGGTGCTATCGTAGTGATAGTGTAGTGTTAGGATTAGGGTTAGGAGTAGGTCGGATTAGCTCAATACAGTGCCTACTACAGTCACAAAATTCAGTGGGTCACAGAATTCGACACAACACAGTACATCCACATCTGCAACTTCTGCAAGTGCATATTTTGTGTTTATTTAACAGCTGTGGCGGTGGTTACGGCATGTAATAGGCTATCCCGGACTACCCTTCTATCTGTCATCCTTCCATTCAATACAGTAATCTGATTTATATTTGGAAGGTGCAAGGATGTAAATAAGCTGTCAATGCATCCAAACACATTGGAAATCCTAAAGGAAATTCTAATTATTAGGTTTCCAGAGGTTGCAACAAGATGTTATAAAGTGAACATCATTTATCAGATAATCCTCATTTAAAACTGATTTCTACACCACTGACCTGCTATCCTGTGAAACTCCTCTTCGATGGCTCTCATGGGTTTGTGCCCTGGAAACAACACAATTAAAAAAATAAATTAAAAAAAAGAGCGCCAGAGCAAGGCACACTTTCTGCTCTGCATACAGCAGCCTTACTAATATTATATAGAAAAAAACGACCAAAACTAAAGGGGCGAGGGTTGATTGGAATCCTCTCCTGACATGAATGTAACTCCCTACAAATGAATGCAGCCTCCTAATCTACAGGATCCATGTTATTTTTGTCACTTTGATAGTATCTGCATGATGAAAATACGCGCAATGAATGAATTTACCTGCACTGCAGCAAAACTTCTTACTTTTGTCTAGTTGTTTCCAGTCAAAATATGGATTCTTAAATCAAGATGCATTTTCTATACAAGAAAAAATATTTATATTATTAAAATATATTTTTTAAATTTAAGTGCATTTCTTATTTTGCTAATTATCTGCCAATGAGGTAAGATAAATACTCAGAAAAGCATTTTTGCAGCATGATTGAAAGAATGAAGTATTTAAACACCACTGACGCTTTAAAAAGGGGGAGGAGACCAAAAGAAACTCTGGATTTACTGAAGAAAACGTCCTTTCTGAAGGAGGCCCAATGGCTCTGTTGTGGAGTAGTGTTTCATTCTACAGTTTTAATATACAGTTCTGAGAGAGCCTGGAGCTTTCAGAACATTTACAGCTGCTGTAACAGTGTAAAGGGAGCAAGCAAGAACATACGAGCAGGCAACAGCTCTTAGCAGGCTAAGCCACGAATAGAGCAGAAGAGATGAAAGAAGAGCGTAACACCCCTCAGAGGAGGCCTGAGGACCCACAGAACCTCAGCCGAGAAAGAGTTTCATGGTCATAAACAAGGGTAGATTTGTTAGGACAGAATGATGGCAAGAAGCGGCTCTGCAGGGATATTTATCATGTTAGCAGGCTTTTGGGGAGCTCATATCTAGAATTCAATAATGGCTGATTTTCCTTGCTCTTTTGGAATTGCTGATCCTAGATAATAATTGGACCTCAAGCTATAAAAAAATAAATAAACAACATTGAGGAATATTCATGGTATAGAGCATTCCTTAAAATCTACATACAATACCCCATAATGACAACGTGAAAGAAGTTTGTTTGAAATCTTTGCAAATTTATTTAAAATAAAACCTGTCTATATAACCCTCAAGAAAGGAAAATATATTTACCAATATATTACTTGAAATATGTTATAATATATTGTAAATACAACACATGGAATAATATATTGATTTTTATATTTAATATATATGCTTTCAATATATTGGAAAATATAAATATTAAATCCCATTTATGTAAATATTGCCTAATGTATTTTCCAATATACTGCAATATATTTTTGTTTCATAAGGGAAGGTCCCACAGTTAACAGTGCATGTCAGAGCACAAACCAAGCCATGAAATCTAAGGAATTGTCTGTAGATCTTCGAGACAGGACTTCCTCATGGATCTGGGGAAGTGTACAGAAAAATGTATGCAGCATTGAAGGTCCCAATGAGCACAGGGGCCTCCCTAGTTCGTAAATGGAAGATGTTTGGAACCACCAGGACTCTTCCTAGAGCTGGCTGCCCAGCAAAACTGAGTAATCGGGGGAGAAAGCCTTTAGACAGGAAGGTAACCAAGAACCCGATGGTTACTCTCACAGCACTCCAGCATTTCTCTGTGGAGAGAGGAGAACCTTCCAGAAGAACAGCCATCTCTGCAACACTCCACCAATCAGGCCTGTATGGTAGAGTGGCCAGACGGAAGCCACTCCTCAGTAAAAGGCACATGACAGCCTGCCTGGAGTTTGCCAAAAGGCACCTGAAGGACTCTCAGACCATGAGAAACAAAATTCTCTGTTTTGATGAAACAAAGATTGAACTCTTTGGCCTGAATGGCAAGCTTCATGTCTGGAGGAAACCAGGCACCGTTCATCACCTAGCTAACACTACAGTGAAGCATGGTGGTGGCAGCATCATGCTGTGGGGATGTTTTTTTCAGTGTCAGGACTTGTATGCAGAAATGTACAGTGCTGCTCCAGAACACTCTCGACCTCAGACTGGGGTGAAGGTTCATCTTCCAACAGGACAATGTATGAAGGTATTTTTGGTGCAAAACAACTGAACATGTGTGCAAGTGGAATTTGTAGTTGTAGAGCATATCCACACATGTGTATCAATAAATTTGAAGTTACAGAGAAAAATCTTTTGGGAGTTGTAAACTTGTAGATTTCTACAAACACAACACAACAGTTACACCTTCACACATTCTTTACATTACATTTACATTTACATTTAGTCATTTAGCAGACGCTTTTATCCAAAGCGACTTACAAATGAGAGTAATAGAAGCAACCAACACCAGTCAAGGGCAACAATATGCAAGCACTGTAACAAGTCTCACGAGACACAAAACACATAGGACAGTTTTTTGTTTGTTTTTTTTTTTTTTTTATAACAACAAACAGAAACGAATAGAGTGATAAGTGCTATTCTTTATTGGTCAAGTGCTGCTGGAAAAGAAGTGTCTTGAGATGTTTTTTGAAAACGGCTACAGACTCGGCTGCTCGAACTGAGACAGGCAGGTCATTCCACCAGGTGGGAACGGTCCAAGAAAAGGTCCTAGTGAGGGATTTCATGCCTCTTTGAGATGGCACCACTAGGCGTCGTTCACTTGCAGAACGCAAGCTTCTGGAGGGTGTGTAAGTCTGAGCAAGTGAGTTTAGGTATACTGGTGCAGAGCCTGCGGTTGCTTTGTAGGCGAGCACCAGAGCCTTGAATTTGATTCGCGCAGCTATCGGCAGCCAGTGAAGACTGATGAAGAGAGGCGTGACGTGTGCTCTCTTCGGCTCGTTGAAGACCAATCTCGCCGCTGCGTTCTGGATCAGCTGCAAGGGTTTAAGAGTGGATGCTGGAATGCTGGGTTTAACATTCTTCACTTCAGGTGCACAAATCCTATTCTACGAATCACACATCAAGAAACTCATACGCACACATTTTTGCTACAGTTGCTGCAGTGTATATGGTGCAAAACGCATTCACACACCCGTATCAAAAATGTGAAGTCACAGACAGATTTTGCACATCCGCAAATTAATACATGAATCCATGCAAAGAGAGTTGCACGCTTGTAGAATATTTGATCACAAATACATTACTTTTCTTGGATATTTTTCTAACACAATCACAAGTCCAAAAACTGCTTGAATCTGCTGCTACGAGTCTCAAACGCAGTTTTTCCGCCTTCACATTACAGGTTCCACGCTCTCACTTTTGCACTAAATACTATGTGAAATGTGGAGCAAAAGTGATTTGTGCATCTGTGAAGCAGCGGCAGGCACAGTGACTGTTCAGAGAGCAGAGAGCCAATCAGAACGTGACAGTGGTGGAAAATAAGTAGGAAGGGAGGAATTAGAGTTTTATTTTGAACTTAGATTTAATAAAGAAATAGTCAGTGCTTCAATGAGTTCGGTAAAATTGCCAATATATTCATAGATTCAAACTCCCGGATTAAAAACTCGTAAGCTAAACGTTGTTAAAACACAAACCTCAGAACGTAACGAGCTACAACCAATTTTCCTCAAAACGAGCCTTATAATATGAGAGACAAGTACGAAGGGACCGTCTGCAAAGTGCAAAACAGGCAATAACAATGTTACACATTGTAGTGTCTCCAAATTCAGTTTACATATCAGTGCTCTCCTTGTGGTCATACTGCAACACTTAGTTTGATAAAAGATTATAAATCAATACCTTCACTGTTATTAGAAAAAAATATTCAATAACTTCATTGTTAGCGTAATGCCATCAAAATCAGTAAGCAATTATCTTTCAAAAGCTATTGCAACTACTGTATTTTGGCTTGGTTCATCATATGTGTAAAGAATAGGCCTACTTAGCTATGTGCTATTACTTTTATTATTTTTATGTGCTGTTAGCCTATACTTGCCAAACTAATCGTTGTAGTATAACCAGCAGGACAGTGAACTGAATTTGGTGACAGTACAGTGCATTTCAGTGAATGTAGCTGAATATTTTTCATAACAAAAAATACATAATAAAATCGGGTTTTGCACTTTTCAGACGGTCCCTTGGACTGTCTCTCAGCGCCTGCTCATAGAGATCTAAGCTGAATCCGAAATTGCCCCCTATACCCTAAAATAGGGCACTATTTGAGGGGACAGCCATTTGTAGTGGTGTCCGAAACCATGATAGTGGACATGTTCGAGTGCACTCATTCAGTCCCATCAGAGACGTGCAGAGAGTTCAGGCAGGGGCTCAAATGTAAAAAAGGGGCAACATCTAAAAAAATTAATAATAATAAAAAAATAAAAACATACACACACATATATATACACACTCACCTAAAGGATTATTAGGAACACCATACCAGTACTGTGTTTGACCCCCTTTCGTCTTCAGAACTGCCTTAATTCTATGTGGCATTGATTCAACAAGGTGCTGAAAGCAATCTTTAGAAATGTTGGCCCATATTGATTGGATAGCATCTTGCAGTTGATGGAGATCTCCCGTTCCACCACATCCCAAAGATTCTCTATTGGGTTGAGATCTGGTGACTGTGGGGGCCATTTTAGTACAGTGAACTCATTGTCATGTTGAAGAAACCAATTTGAAATGATTTGAGCTTTGTGACATGGTGCATTATCCTGCTGGAAGTAGCCATCAGAGGATGGGTACATGGTGGTCATAAAGGGTTGGACATGGTCAGAAACAATGCTCAGGTAGGCCGTGACATTTAAACGATGCCCAATTGGCATTAAGGGGTCTAAAGTGTGCCAAGAAAAAATCCCCCACACCATTACACCACCACCACCAGCCTGCACAGTGGTAACGAGACATGATGGATCCATGTTCTCATTCTGTTTACACCAAATTCTGACTCTACCATCTGAATGTCTCAACAGAAATCGAGACTCATCAGACCAGGCACACACTTGAGGCTGTAATTGGTGCCAAAGGTGCTTCAACAAAGTATTGTGCAAAGGATGTGAATACTTTTGTACATGTGATTTTAAAAATATATATAAATTAGCAAAGATTTCAAACTAACTTTTTTTTTTTTCTTCACATTGTCATTACGGGGTATTGTTTGTAGAATGTTGAGGAAAATAATGAATTTAATCAATTTAGAAATAAGGCTGTAAGATAACAAAATGTGGAAAAGATGACGCATTGTGAATACTTTCCGGATGCACTGTATGTCAGTACAAGTAAATATTCACATACAGAATTCTTAAGGGTTTATCAACAAAAGTAAGGTCAGAAAGAGGGTTAGAAAAATGTCATGTAAAATGTCTGTTTTGGTGCAGAAATCCTTAGCAAGCATTATAAATGGACTTCACAGCAAATATGGCCTTTTACAGCTGCTTTTGAGAAGCATGTGTCAGAGCAGAACATGCTCTCCAGACATGCCTGCTAATTGTCCCTCAGTCAGTACCATTTATTTTTTCTGACAGTACACCATGTAGAGCATTTAAAAGCTGAAGTCACACAAATTACTGGTGCCATCGGACAGAAACTAACTGACATATCTCCTAAGGGTGCTGACAGCTATTTCTGTTCATGCCAATATCGCATAATGGAGCATGTTTCCCAGAGCATAAGCTTTCCTCAGTTCTCCCAGATCTCTTTACAGCACAGGAAAAAAAAAATATTCATGTTTTTGATAATTGCAGAGATGTCAGTGTTTTGGGGGGAAATTATTTCACAAATACGTGTAGGTCAGAGAATCTGGTGCAAATATGCAGTGTGATGAAAAGATGCCCTTTGAAAAGCTGACCGAAATGCTAACATCATTATTTGAACAGAAATATTAGAAAAAATGTAGATATAAATCTTTGAGTATTTCACACATTCAGATGACAGCTTAAGAGAAACATTTTAAGAAATAGTTTAATGTGAAGGGGAATGAGAAAGGAATCTTAGGCAGGTAGTCAGTATTAGGATACAAAATCACTTTCATCATTCCCAGAGCCTGCATATCCCCAGTTCTTTTTAGAGAAGTTATAGCCATAAGAAAAACAGTCTTTAGGGTCAGAAGTTTGTCAGACGCGGACTCAAAGAGGTTCAAAAGGGGTCTCAACCAGACCCTCGAGGACTATAACTAAGTCCTCTGAAGGGATCTTGGTTCTTACAGGAGGCCTCAACCGCCTGGCCCCGCAAATAAAGTGAGCGAGCAGAGGATGCCTCCCAAGCAGCACCCCATCCACCAGTGCGTGGCAAGCCAAAAGAGCGGCCACATGAACGTTTCACGGGTCGGGCCTGGGATGGAATATCGTGCCCTCTGCCTGAGACAGAAGGTCCTTCTTCGTCGGAATCACCCATGGTGAGCTGTTGAGGAGAGACACTATCTCCGAGAACCATATTCTGTTCGGCCAACGAGGTGCTATCAAAAAGAGGCAAGACCCTAGTTGGCCAACCCTGGCTAGAACTCCTGGGAGCAGAGCGACAGGTACATTTTAGGCCATGTATGAGCCATCGCATCCAGACCCAATGGAGCTGGATGACAGAGAGAAGTAGAGGGGACATTGTGCTGTCTGATAAGTGGCGAAGAGGTCCACTTCCGCTCTGTAAAATCTAGCCCAGATTAGATTGACTACTTCTGGGCGGAGTTTCCGTTCCCCCATCTGTAGTTTCTGTCTGGACAGTAAATCTGTTCAGTTACCCTGGAATGTACACTACTCAGAGTGACAGCAGCTTGTCCTGGGCCCAGAGAAAAATATGTCTAACCATTCTGTTCAAATAGTGTGAGCGCAGACCTCCCTGGTGATTTACACTCACCTAAAGGATTATTAGGAACACCATACCAGTACTGTGTTTGACCCCCTTTCGCCTTCAGAACTGCCTTAATTCTACATGGCATTGATTCAACAAGGTGCTGAAAGCATTCTTTAGAAATGTTGGCCCATATTGATAGGATAGCATCTTGCAGTTGATGGAGATTTGTGGGATGCACATCTAGGGCACGAAGCTCCCGTTCCACCACATCCCAAAGATGCTCTATTGGGTTGAGATCTGGTGACTGTGGGGGCCATTTTAGTACAGTGAACTCATTGTCATGTTCAAGAAACCAATTTGAAATGATTCGAGCTTTGTGACATGGTGCATTATCCTGCTGGAAGTAGCCATCAGAGGATGGGTACATGGTGGTCATAAAGGGATGGACATGGTCAGAAACAATGCTCAGGGAGGCCGTGGCATTTAAACGATACCCAATTGGCACTAAGGGGCCTAAAGTGTGCCAAGAAAACATCCCCCACACCATTACACCACCATCACCAGCCTGCACAGTGGTAACAAGGCATGATGGATCCATGTTCTCATTCTGTTTACGCCAAATTCTGACTCTACCATCTGAATGTCTCAACAGAAATCGAGACTCATCAGACCAGGCAACATTTTTCCAGTCTTCAACTGTCCAATTTTGGTGAGCTTGTGCAAATTGTAGCCTCTTTTTCCTATTTGAAGTGGAGATGAGTGGTACCTGTTGTTGCATCTGCTGTTGTAGCCCATCCGCCTCAAGGTTGTGCGTGTTGTGGCTTCACAAATGCTTTGCATACCTCGGTTGTAACGAGTGGTTATTTCAGTCAAAGTTGCTCTTCTATCAGCTTGAATCAGTCGGCCTATTCTCCTCTGACCTCTAGCATCAACAAGGCATTTTCGTCCACAGGACTGCCGCATACTGGATGTTTTTTCCCTTTTCACATTATTTGTAAACCCTAGAAATGGTTGTGCGTGAAAATGAGCAGAAAACTGAGCAGATTTTGAAATACTCAGACCGGCCCATCTGGCACCAACAACCATGCCACGCTCAAAATTGCTTAAATCACCTTTCTTTCCCATTCTGACATTCAGTTTGGAGTTCAGGAGATTGTCTTGACCAGGACCACACCCCTAAATGCATTGAAGCAACTGCTATTTGATTGGTTGATTAGATAATTGCATTAATGAGAAATTGGTGTTCCTAATAATCATTTAGGTGAGTGTATAATTGAGACTGTAGCTGTATTGTCCACCCGCACTAGGACACGACAGCCCAACTGGGGGAGAAAGTATTTCAGGGCCAGAAATACAGCCATCAACTCAAGGCAGTTGATGTGCCAATCAAGCTGATGACCCTCCCATTCCCCTTAGGCTGGACAACCACTTAAGGCCGCATACCAGCCTGTCAGGGAAGCATCCATCTTTAGCAATTTGCAATGACAAGGTACGCCTAGAGTGGGAGCCAAGGCAAGAAACCGGGGTCTGAACCACATAGCACATTTAATTTGCCTTAAGGTTTGGCCCTAAACTCCTCTGGCTTTGAGCCACAACTGAAATGGTCTTATGTGCAACAACCTCAAAAGGGAAACCTGCAGATGTTGAACACACCTATAATGAGCGAGCAAGCGAAAGGGACGGACCTGTCTCTTGCTCGTCAGCCAAACCCATTCGGGAGCCCCGCAACACGGGTGTGGACTGAAAGTAGCAAAGACCAGCACAAAACATTTTAACTGTAAAGACTCACAATGCTCACACTTGTCTGACTCAATGCAGCGACCGCATGCTCTACCCCAACACACACACAGCAGTAAACGTGTGTATCCAGTTCTGTCATTTGGAAGAGAGCCTGCTGACTCATTTTCACCTGATTAGATTTATTTCAGCTCTTTTCACTGATATTTCTTTGTAACAGAAATGGAAAGAGGGAAATCTGCACACTACCAGTTGAAAACTAACTCCTAACAAAGATCTTAAGTCAAGTTTTGAAAGGTAGAGAGAGATTTCTCAGAGAGAGATTGCTTTGCACACCAACACAGTAGCGATCTGAAAACAAAAATACCTGAGGGCTTGCAGCTGGGGCTCATTTATTTATAGCCTCATGCATGAGGCGCGCTGATGACGTCACAGACCGAGGCTATTGTACCTCGAGTCAAATTCATTGACGTGTTAAACACACTATTTCACAGCCGGTCACGATAAAGACATTCCCATATGCATACTGCATGCAGCATTGAGTGAAGCTTTTGAAAGGGAACAGTTATTTTACATTGTAATAATATGTCACAATATTACAGTTTTTTATTTTTTATTTTTTATTTTTGCATTTTTAATAACATAAATGCAGCCTTAGCGAGCAGAAGAGACTTCTTTCAAAAACAATCAAAATAGTACAGTTTTTTAAATAATGTTCATTAATCATTCTCATTCACACAGTCAACTATAATGAGTCAACAACACAACTATCACGATAAAGGCACAAAGGAAAGATATAGTTGTAATCACTTTCATAACGTTTTTTTACTGCTGAATCCATCCTGTTTGAATATTTAAAGCGACAGAAGACATATCTGCAGTGTGTAATAAAAAATAAACAGAACAATATTGTGCGTTGGTGTGGATATTTAAATAGTTATAGCTCACTGATTCTTGAGATAAGGGACAAAACATGTTTTAGTTTTTACATTCAAAAACATAATGAATAAGTAATAGGCTATTTTTCTACCTTGGTTTTGAGCCTCTCTCCTGAACGCTCGGTTCTTATGGGTGTGCCGCATTGAAGACTTGGAAGTAAGCCCGCTGATATGATTGCTATGATTGGATAACAGTTTTGCATATTATAATAAGTTTCGACTCCCCCGTCAGTACACGTGGGAAATTGTGGGCAGCACTATCACATTTAAAAAACATGTTTTACTCACATAAGTGTGTCGCTCCATTCCTGTCGGATCCAATATAAAAGGCATAGCATTGTGTTGACAAAGGTCGAACTAAGGCCAAATATACAGTATATGTAAATAGAATCATGAAACAGCATTAGAAGAATTCCCCATAAGCAAAAAACATATTAAATCACATTGTTCAGACTTGTCACCATCAGACATAAAACCTGACGGAGTTGACGTCTGATGGAGTTGACAAAATTGATGTGAAGTGCAAATAGCGTGCCTTGTGGGCAAGTGCTATTCGCACTAGCTCCGCCTAACAATGCCTCGTTGGGCCAAACAAGAATTAAAACATTAATTTGCATTAATTTTAACATCTTCAGTGGTGTAATCAGTGAAGCATACGCCTATGGATCTTGATTTTAACGCGACTGACTGGGTTCGAATCCGCCTTTTGCAGAGTTCGTTCTTATCTCTTTTCTCATCACAAATCACACCAGAAATGCATTTACTTTCAATAAAAATTAAGAAAATATTCTAAATGTGGAAATAAAATGCCTAACGAAATGTTTAACAATAATACAAGTTTTTATTGGGTAGGGGTAGGTGTAGGGAGGGCATTTATTGTCCCATTAAGGCAGCATCCATTTAATTAATTTTAGTACATATAATAATTTACACTGTTATTATTGCATCCTGTTAATGTATAATAATACTGAGGTGCAAATAGTATGCATCTGTCAAAATAAAGTATAAATTGCATGTAATTACTACATATATTGCAAAGATCGGCTACTTTTATATGGTGTAAATAGAATATATCAACTCAGTATGCTATTTCACT
Source organism: Gobiocypris rarus (assembly GCA_023029165.1). NCBI lineage: Eukaryota > Metazoa > Chordata > Actinopteri > Cypriniformes > Gobionidae > Gobiocypris > Gobiocypris rarus. Next base: position 22,510,272 of record CM040933.1, read on the forward strand.
TAGTAAATAGCATCTACAGCTATTTGCACTTAGTGTAAATATCATCTATTACTACGAAAATGTTATTTTCACTGAGTGTAAATAGAATATAGTTGCTATTAACACTTGGTGTAAATAGCATCTATTGCCACCTTAACCAGGTGTTCAACAATTTAGCAATTTTGTTTTTTTCCTCAGTTGTAGATGCCTTCATAAACTTATCAAAAAGGCAAGATTTGTCCCACAACTATTTACAGAAACTATTACACTTCGATGAAGGAGTTGACATATTAAAGCTGCGACTGCAGAGGCTTCAATATTGTTTGTTTAAAATATAAAAAAATATATAGTATTTTCCAGCCTCTTGTGGTCTGATTGGTTGAAGGACTATTCAATTGCGTACAGAGTCTTTTGAATTATGCTCATTTATCACACCTCTTGAGCAGTAGAAAATACATAGCAGACTCCCCAGATCAGTGTTCAATCTTAGAAGACTGAGCTTGGTTTGGTAATAGCCAGACAAGATTTGTCCCTTATCTCAAGAATCAGTGAGTTACAATAATCTTTAGTTATTGTTCTTGGTGTGAACGGACCTTTAATCCAGCAAACTGTCCAAATGTTATCAATACTGTTCTTCTTACAATGCTCCAACAATTCAGCTATAGCAGTGTAATTTATTATGTTGCTGTATTTCTTTATTATGTTGCTGTATTTCTTTGTTACTAAAACTGCCCTGAATATAAAATGACTGAATAAAAGCACTGCTGCATAATTAGTGAATGTTCAGAAGAACCAAAAAACTACGAAAAATTTGTAATAAGGAACTATAAGATATTCTTGTGAATGTATCAGATAATTACTGTGTGGGGTAGGGTGCAGGCAGTTTAACCTAGTCCTCTACCGTGAACCAGCAGTGAAACTAAATATAAAATGACATTTGGGGCTTAACCTCTTAGTGGCATCTCAAAATACATGTGTAAATAATAAACAAGTGCTCCATTTTTTTTGTTTCTTCATGCTTTTAAATGCCAAGCAGGTTTGCTCTAAAAGACACACATAACTCATTTGATTAAACTCACTGTGTGTATGAGATGATATACAGTATAATTAATAGTTTGTTTGTCCTTATTTTTTTGTTTTTATTTCATTTAAATAAGTTATCTTGTAAATATATCAGTGAATATGTTATATTGTGTGAATGTGTGATATTACACTCTAAAAAATGCTGGGATGTTTTAACCCAATGTTGGGTCAAATATGGACTAACCCAGCAGTTGGGTTGTTTTTTGGGTTGGTAGGGTTAAATGTTTGCTCAAGGCAACCCAATCGCTGGGTTAGTCCATATTTGACCCAACATTAGGTTGTTTCTTACCCAGCATTTTTTAGAATGTAAGGTCCGGGTTGCGTTTTAATCTGTGAATCACCAAAACTTTATACTGGTAAAATGGCTTCTAGCAGGTGAATTTTTCCATGAGCAGACAGACAGATAGTAGCAGACGTGAGAGGGGGTGGCGAAACGAAGCAAAGGGAGCTGCTCGAAGTTACCGGTTAAGGTCACATTTCATTGTGAATGAGAGCGGCAGTCAGGTGGAATGGAGAGTGGGCACAATCTTGTGGAATTGTTGCAGATGAGCCATAGTGAAGTGTGTGGGTATGTGAAGACGCTGCCTCGGGGAGCGCTGCCGTCCTTACCTTTATCGGCTATGCCAGAATCCGTCAATGGTTGTGACTTAACTGTCGCCATGACTTAGCGAGAAATTTTGTAAACATTGACATGGACATTTTTTTTTTTGCATGCTTCTCTTAAGAAAGATTACAGTACATGATCCTCCAGGCTGCAAGTCTGTGCATCAACCTATAATAGGACATTTTGGAGAGGAGAAATATATGAGAATGAATGTAACAGCCAATTCCACAGTCCTTACTGAGAAGGGTTTCATAGACCCAAAAGATTATGGACAAATCTGTCAGTGTTCCAGTATGCTATTAAATGCATTACCTGCAGATTGCCTCTTAATCATTTACAATTGCTAAGGTAAAAGGCTGAAAATTATATTGATGTTTAATACTACAACAGGTTGATAAACTATTCCTGGTCTCTTATTGAGGGAGACTGAAGTATCGTCTTTTTAGGATCATGTGAATGCTGATGTTTCACACAAGAAAAATGGTGTACCAAAACTGGATTTGGTCATTCTAAATTCAGTGTGAAAAAGGTTATTTCTAACCTTGATCATTAATCATTTGCATTAGGGCCCTATGAAATTACTAAATGGACTAGTGCAGTGTTTCCAAACCTTGTTCCTGGAGGCACACCAACAGTGGACATTATTGATGTATACCTTATCTGATCCATCTGTTTCTGGTCTTGGAGCCTCTACTAACAAGCTGGTAAGTTAAATCACGTATGATTGATTAGGAGGAGTTTAAAAAAATAGTGTAGTGTTGGTGTGCCTCCAGGAACAGGTTTGGGAAACATTGAAAGTGTATTTAAATATTAAACCGCAAAAAAACGTAACCTTAGCCATGAAAACTGAGGGTTTGCCAGCCTCTGTCTACCTCAATGGCATTCAAATCAAACAAGTTAGTGAATTCAAGTACCTTGGTTTGCTTGTTCAGGAAAGAAAGTGGCATCAACAGCAGAAGTGCACAGCAGAATTTGTCAAGGAGGATCCATGGAGGTCCCACTTCGCAACTTACAGGACTTAAAGGATCTACTGCTAACATCTTGGTGCCAGATACCACAGCACACCTTCAAGGATCTAGTGGAGTCCATGCCTCGACGGGTCAGGGCTGTTTTTGCAGCAAAAGGGGGACCAACACAATATTAGGAAGGTGGTCATATTGTTATGCTTGATTGGTGTATAAGCTCCTTCAGCTATTGCATTTCTCCTGAGCTAAATACCCTCCTTCATCCCCAGCTCCTCCTCTTGTCAGTCAGGATTTGGCATTCTGATTCACCTTGAATCAGACTAAATTCTTAAAGACTAAATGCAGAAAATTGATACAACTGGACGTGTCAAACCGGACGTGTCCATAAGCTCTTTGCTGATTGGCTTGCGCAACAACGCGTCATGTGAATTTCCTGCTTGAGTTGAAATTTTTTAACTTGCGCTGAAGACGCCATTGAGGCGAATATCGCTCGTTCGCAGCAATTGCGTTACCCAATCTGCTTCTATTCACGTCTTTGCATTGAGTTTATATGTAATCTATGCAAATTTGTGCCCGTTTGCAACTTTGCATTGTTTTTTTTTTTTTATGTAATCTAATACCGCAAATAATTAAATTAGCTTTTGGTGTGCACTAGAGGATGGATACCCGACACAATCCCAATGGGACCTGACAGGCTGGGTTCGGACAGATATTTAGAAATGATTTTCGGGTTTGGGTCGGGCTCGGTTACGTCAGCGCGATAAGGCATTGAACATATGGAATTTAAAACAGCTTATTATGTAGGTACCCAATGGACCTGTTTAACTTGATGCAAAAGGTTTGTTTTTGTGATTTAAAATGCATTTAAAATATTACCCTAACATCCGTCTTCCTGTGTGCGGAAATTTGTTTATGTAGCTGTGACAACGTGTGTGCATATTGCATATTCCAGCCAGGACCATAGAGCAGAGGAGGACAGCCTTGACGCCATCCACAGTTGATGCAATCCTTTTTCTGCATAAAAACCTGGATTAGCCTAAACTTTGATGGATGGATTATGTAAATAGATCCCATGTTAGTAGCCATTACAGTTTTCGAGAAAAATGGTAAGAATGATTTTCATTTCAATGAGCTGCATTTTGTTCTGTTAGCTTAGGTCATTTTTGGTAGACCTTTGTTCATTTCATTTCAACTGGCTATTTGATTGTGCCCTGTGTTAATGTGTGCTTTGTTGCCCTGTGTGCATGCTGATGCGCTCATCTGTAAACATTTCAGAATGCCTTTTATACAGTTGCTTAATAAAAGCGGGCTTTCCACACAAACAAACCCTGTGTTGGGCTCGGGTCGGGCTTGGACATAAATATCTTAATCCCTGTTGAACGCAGGCCAGGCTCGGACAGAAAAATACGTCCCGATCCGCACTCTATGTGCATGCACCATTAGACTTCCTGATGCCAAATGCAAAGCTTTCAACCGACAAGCCTGGAAAACTATTGTACAAAACTTTTGTGATTCAGCCGCACCCACAACAACATATTGGCTCCAGGACAAATCAAGAGAGTGGGTGATAGTAGAAAGTACCAGGTACACAATTTCATCCATGTTTTAATTTAAACAGTAAAGCTCGGTTGTACAAGTTCTGTCTTTGTTTGGCAAAGAAATATAATTGTTAAATTGATAATTTAATTTGGCCTACATTTTAAAAGATTCATTAAACATGTTATGCATTCATTCGAATTCCACCCTTTTTACTACATAATACATTATTTCACACAACAGAATCCAGAAAATGTTATATAAAACACATTAGGGCACCATTAGTGTAATTTATTTTATAAATGTTTCAATTGTAAAAGTTTTATGAATTCTATTAATTAGAAACATATTTTTTATCATTACAATTTAATCAAACCAATAATACAGAATCCAAACAAATTAGGTTAGCAATGTGTTGTTAACCAACTGCATGATTTGGATATGTACATTTCTGAAATACGTAATTTGGACCTCTGAGATCCAGATCACTCTAAATTGTAATGTAGACATGCATTTTCTGTAAAGCTGCTCAGAAATTATAGTGAAAAGCGCTTTACAAATAAATGTCAATTGAATTGAAAAACAAAAAATAAAGTCTTCACTTTTACTACTTTTGTGGAACACAGTGAGGAAGATATTCAACTCAATGTGAGGATTTTCCTTTTTGGGTGAACTATCCCTCTTAGCCTATCTGTACTAATGCAACACACTATTATTACCTCAATCTGAAGGATAAATTAATATGAGCAAATCATCACTGATGATTTAGAGGATGCCTGGAGCAATGATCCTAAACATTGAAGGGGCTTTAAAAATCAGATTTTTCATGCCCGAATAAACCATCGGCAAGTGTCTCTCACTGTTTGCATAACGATATTGGGAGCCACATTCATCCTTAATGCAAATGACTGCATCAGTTTGCGAGCGGACATGATACGTTTTTCGATTGCAGTCTCGTACTATTCTCGAATGACTTTCATTGCTGTTTTCTCTTTCACATCATTGAATTTAATTTAGATTGAATTGGACTTTTATGTAAAAACACATTATGATATGAAAATCTACTCATTTTGGTCCCAGAAATCTAAATCGCAAACACACCAATAGTTTTGTCAAAGTGTTTCTCTTGTTTTGTTTTAGAAACCACCATTTATTTTGTCTTTAATGATTCAGGTTCACGACTGTTAATGTTTTTATCTGTTTCATACCTTCTGGTTCTGCTTCGAGGTCTGATCCACAGAGACCCATCAAGACACTCCACTGGTGCGACACAATTAAAGACGGCGGGGAACAAAATGGAGTTTTTAATCAATATGCAAATTAGACATTTGTTGGGTTGAGTGACAGTCAAGTCAGTTCATCTCTGTGTCCTTAGAGTCTGTTTTATGGGAGGAGGAATGTAAGCATTACATTCAAACAGTCATGTAAACCTGTTAACCAGATTTGGGATTACTGACTAGGTGAAAAACAGCACATACGAGGTGATCACTCAGGAAAACCATGAACCTCAGACAACACCTCATACCGTGCATACATTTGCCCATGACAGCATACAAGAACAAAGCAAAATCGCAATATCGAACACAAACACTCGAGAAATGACACCAGGTGCCCTGAAGGAAATGAGACTGTCTGAGAAGATGAAGGGCCTCAAAATAAACTCTAATAAGAGTTACAGACGTACTCTGAGCAATGGCTGAGCTCAAGAATGGGTGCCTGAAATCCCTGCAGCCACAGTTCTCTTTCTTTCTCTTGAGAATATTCTCTCTGCTATTCTCTCTCCTTGACGTTCTGTGAGATTGGGGAGCTGTCACATCACTCAAAGCAAGAATAAACGTCACATCACTCAAAGCAAAAATAAATCAGACAAGACAAGACCAAACAGATAATCTGACTGAGAAATTGTGTCTCAGTATCCAGCATTTAATTTTCTTTAACTACCATATGATAGTCCAGGCTGGACTAAAATATTTCCATTTCAAATAAATGCTGTTTTTTAACTTTATATTCATTAAATAATCCTAAAAATATACATTTAATTAATTAAAATTATTAAAAATGCGTACCAGTATCGGGTTCTTCCTTTTGGTCTAGCTCTTTCCCCTCGCACCTTTACCAGGTGCATGGATGCAGCACTGGTGCCCATCAGGCTCCAGGGCATCCATGTACTGAATTATATCGACCAGTCGCGAGAGATCGTGATACGGCATCGAGATGTCCTCCTGTCTCACACAAGGTTCTTGGGGCTGAAACTGAACGCATTTGGGACTCGACCACGATTCGGGCCTGAATGTCCCCCGCGCGTATCAAGTCCATACGGGCGGAAGTCTCAGCGATGAAGCTAGACCACAGCCGCACTGCGAAGCAGTTCCAGAGACTGCTGGGTCTCATGGCAGTAGCGTCCAACGTAATCCCATTCAATCTGCTATACATGAGACAGGGGGGTTTCCCTCGAGAGGAAATCCGTTCCGTATGATCAGGGTAACGCATTGGTGCCTGTTCCCTTGTCATATGGAAAAATTCCAGTCCCAAAGTCCAGTGTTGGGAGTGTCATGTTGCCGAGAAGATTATTTCAACAGACGCTCACTGGTTGGAGCGCAGTCATGGAAGACCAGTTTACGAGAGGTCTGTGGGAGACCCAGCATTCTTCCTGGCATATCAATTGCCTGGAAATGCTGGCGGTCTACTTACTTAGCTCCAGGGCTCCTTCCACGAGGAAGCTGTACAACCTGATGTGGAATGTATTTTCCACTTGGTGTATAGAACGGGAGGTGAACCCAGTTTATTGCCCCGTTGCGGCAGTACTAGAGTTTCTACAGGACCGTTTCTCCACCGGTCTAATCCCGTCCACTCTTAAGGTGTATGTGGCTGCCATTGGGGCCTTTCACTCACCAGTAGATGATGGACCATTGGGTAGACATCATCTGGTTTTACGGTTTCTCCGTGGGGCTCAGAGGATGAGGCCTGCAGCTCACCCCAGAGTCCCAGCTTGGGACCTGGTGGTGGTACTTGAAGGGTTGGTTGAGGCCCCTTTTGAGCCACTGGAGTCGACTGATGCAAAGAACCTGACCCATAAGGTGGCCTTTCTACTCGCCATCACTTCTCTGAGGAGAGTGGGAGATCTCCAGGCCTTGGTGGTGACGCCAACGTGCCTGGAGTTTGCCCCTGGCTGGGTGAAAGCCATCTTATACCCCAAGCCGGGCTATGTGTCCAAGGGCCGTCCAGTGGGGTGCGGTCGGTGATTCTTCAGACATTCCATCTTCCGCCTCATGTGACAGCAGAGGAAGCCAGCCTTCACCTGCTCTGGCCGTTCAGGGCATTGAGACTCATCTGGAGAAGTCTGCACAGTGGAGAAAGTCAGACCAGCTGTTGGTGTGTTTTGGCTCACCCAAGAAAGGGCTGCATGCTACCAAGCAGACAATCATTAATTGGATTGTCCAGACTACAGTATAGCCATGGCTTAACGGGTGTGCAACTTGCATTCACCCATAGCCGTGAGGGCTCACTCCACGAGGGGAATGGCCTCTTCGGTGGCCTTCCTTTCTGGAATCTCGCTTCAGGAGATTAGTGAGGTGGCGGGTTGAGCCACCCCGCACACCTTCATAAGGTTCATATATTCAGTCTGGATCTCCCTGCTACGCCCGGCGCTAGGGTGCTCGCCTCCTAAGTGTGCCTGGATCCCAGCTTCACACTAGGTCGGGTGTGATTTGATGTGGCATAGTGGGTATTCGTTCCACATAGTCTCGTCACAATGCTGCAGTGTGAGTTCCCTCAAAAGGGAAAATCTCGGGTTATGACTATAACCCTTGTTCCCTGAGATGGGAACGAGATACTGCGTCTTGTCGCCACACCTCATCACGCGAGAGCACTGTCTTAATCGCAAAATAGCTGTCTGTGTTATGTGCAGGCCTCCGTTTGTAGCTTCTGGGTATGCCGTCACATACTACGTCATGACGCAACGGCAATCAGAATTGGCCTGATTTCCTTCATGCTTCAGACGCGCTACGCTAGGGGCGTTCCCCATAGTGTCATCACGATGACGCAGTGTCTCGATTCCCTTCTCAGGAAACAAGGGTTATAGTCATAACCTGAGACTTTTTGCTGCATCTCTAATACAAAAAAGAAAGAAAAATCCATATGACAAAACCAAACATTGTTTTCATTGAAAGACAGACATGATTTCAAGATGATGAAAAGACAGAGTCTCAAGTGGCAGTCAGCATGACCTGCTTTCGTGACCAAATCATTATCACACAGGAAGGATGGTTGATGGTCACTCTGATGAGTCACCGCTAAGTTTCACCCAGGGTTCTCTGGAAGCTTGATTTGAAATGCATTTGATGTTTTATACACAGAGAGCTGAACCTGTAAAACTGCCTGAAATTTACTTTTTGTGTTTTTTAAAAAGCTGTATAACGCAGATATACTGTATTTAATATGCTCACAAATGTTTCTTTTAAAGTGCCCCATTATGCTTTTTCTGATAGTACCTTTCATGCACTGTGTAATATGTAATATGTAATGTTTGTGAATATAAAAGGTCTGCAAAGTTTCAAAGATCAAAGTACACAATAAATTGAGTTATCTCTTCTAAGGAGGAAGATTCTGGCTTGAATAGATATGGTAAAACCAACATTATTGTTACTGTTTGTATCACTGTAATGGGACACGTGCTGTAAATGGTAGACCAATCACAACAGACTGGGCATTTAAAGGTCAGCCTCAGACTTCAAGCCCACGGGCCATTGACTGAACATCTGACAACGAGTGCTTATCAGTATCAACATAACACTGGATTTTCTAATGTATGTGAACTTTGCAGCATAGACTCTTTAAAATACTGAATGTCCAAGAGTTTTACACACCAGGGACACTGATGTTACATTTTCTCGCTCTAAACATTACGCACTGTGATTGGTTGCTTTACATGTCAGTCAGGAAGTTTCTGGGCGGTCCTTGGCCAATGAAAGCTGCTATGCAGCAACATCATTGGACATTGCACAAAAGCAATATACACTCAAAAAAGTTAGACATTATTCATTCAATCAAGTTGTTTATCGACTTTAATTTAATCACTCTGAATTCACTTTTTAATTCATTTGAAGTAAAGTGAATCACAAACCAATCATTTACTGTAAACTTTAGAGAAATTTAGAGAAAATAAAGCAAAACAACTTTCAAACAAATCACACAATTGCATCCACCCACAAAGGCAACGGCTAAAAAGTGACTGAAATGGATTGCCCAAAAATATTTGGTAATAGGGAAATGAAAAGGCTAAGCTAATTTATTTTCAATATTAACATCATTCTCTGAGGACAGGAAGCCATTACATTAGCAAAGCAGCCTTTCATTTAACAAGGTATCCAGGCAACTGAGACACACATAAGATCAGCATCTCACCATAGCTTTCAAATCTTAAAGAGTTTCAGAGATCCTGAGCAGACTAGTTCAAGGGTAAATACCTAAAAAGACATATCATGTCATTCATATTATGTTATATAAAGTTATACCCTTTATAATGCGCCAAAAGAAGAAAAGTATAGAAGATTTAATGACCTGCAGAACCCTTTCGTCATACTGTCTAATCATGTTCCAATATTTCCGTACAGATTCAAACGGAATATGGATTAAATCAAGGTAGAGCGAATAAAACAAGTCTTGAAAAGCCAAAGTGTAAAACCTTCAAAATGTAGTTCTGGAAAACTAAAAGTGATGCAAAATGAAAGAAGGTGAATTTTCAATCCTGAATTCCCTTTACCAAAATTGATAATAAACAAATATGATGTGAATGCAAGCATTCACACTCGTTCCAAATGTCTCTGCAGGCACACAGCGACACACATAACCCCCACTTATTTCCCAGAGGGACTATGACATTATCAACCCGCTGTATATTAATGAACAGTTCCAATCCATCCATCCCTGGTTTCCCTGCTCTTCTCTTTCATTTGTTCTCAATTTCTTTCATTACAACACTCCTCTTCTTACTCTTCCTATTGTCTGCGGCCTCATCTGTTCTTCTCCCTCTTCGATTTTCCACTCCAAGCCAAAACACATTAAATCTCCTAACGGCTCTTGCTCCATACTTTGCATCTGACATCTGTAAACAAGTACCGTCCTGCTGTAACCCTATCGTCCTTCATGTCTATCTATTGTGCCGTTCTCTCAGCTAGAACACACTGTTCTCCCTTCCTGAATATGTCACACTGCTTAGAAGCATAGATACATTTAAAAAGAAGTTTTGAATCAATAATTTTAGTCAGACTCTTATGTGTTGACGCAGTGCAAACAGCGCAGTGCCGGCTTACCATTGGCCAACAGTGTTCATGTGAGCACCATGTGCACAAGTCATTCTGCCATAGAATTAGGAAGCACTGCACTGTTTACACTATGTCAACAGCGTAACAGTCTGACACAGACAAGAAGAAATTGACATTATTTTTCTTTGAATTTTTTATGCACAAAAAGTATACTCGTCGCTTCATAACATTAAATTGTTAGTTCGCCCAAAAATGAAAATTCTGTCATTAATGACTCACCCTAATGTCGTTCCATCTCCGGAACACAGTTTAAGATATTTTAGATTTAGTCAGAGAGATTTTTATCTATCTTTCATTTAAACCAGATGACCCCACAGTAGATGAACGAATCTCAAGCTGTCTGGCAGACATCTCGGCATGGATGAAAGAACACCACCTTCAGCTCAACCTGGCAAAGACTGAGCTTCTCGTCTTCCCTGCCAATCCGACTCTACAACACAACTTCACCATCCAGCAAGGTTCATCTCTGATTACCCCCTCAGGGTCGGTCAGAAATCTTGGTGTAATCTTTGACGACCAGCTGTCCTTCAAAGACCACATTTCAAAGACAGCTCGATCATGCAGGTTTGCTCTGCACAACATCAGGAAGATCAGACCGTTCCTTACAGAGCATGCAACACAACTTCTCATCCAGGCCCTTGTCATTTCTAGGCTTGACTACTGCAATGCGCTTCTGGCTGGTCTTCCATCGTGTGCAATCAAAACTCTTCAATTGATTCAGAACGCTGCGCACGCCTTGTATTCAATGAGCCCAAAGGGCCCATGTCACACCTCTCTTCATCTCTCTGCACTGGCTGCCACTTGATGCCCGCATCAAGTTCAAGGCCTTGACACTCGCTTATGGATCCACCACAGGCTCGGCACCAGCATATTTCGACTCGCTCCTACGAGTCTACACCCCTACCAGAAGCCTTCGCTCAGGTAAGGAGCGTAGGCTTATGGTACCATCACAGAGAGGCATGAAATCCCTCTCCAGAACTTTTTCATTCACCGTTCCTGGCTGGTGGAACAATCTCCCTACCTCCATCCGGATGGCAGAATCACTGTCATCATTCAAAAGACAGCTAAAAACTTTCTTCCGTGAGCACTTAAAAAAAAAAAAAACTCTTCTCTTTTATTCCTTCCTTATCCTAGCTTAAGCTTATTCTATGTAATATCCAAAACCTGGTATTTAAGGCACTTTTTGCGTTTTTCGCCTATTCATGGCGATCGCTTCATGTACTCCTATGTTGTAAGTCGCTTTGGATAAAAGCGTCTGCTAAATGCCTAAATGTAGATTTCTGTCCCTCCATTGAAAGTGTATGCACAGTATACTGTCCATATCCAGAAAGGTAATAAAAAACATCATCAAAGTATAGTCCATGTGACATCAGTGGGTTAGTTAGACTCTCTTGAAGCATCAACAATACATTTTGGTCTAAAAATAACAAAAACTACGACTTTATTCAGCATTGTCTTCTCTTCCGTGTTTGTTTGAATCCGCGTTCATGAGTCCACAGTGACGCTGCTGACGTTTGTAGTCTGAGGGAGACGCACGTTGTAAACAAGCTATTCTACATTGTTTGTATTGCTATATTTTTTTTAATTGTGCGTAAGTGTGCATGTCGCGGATGTCCTAATCGCCAAAAAAGAACACGACAACGTAACAGTAAATTACCAACGCCAACAGATGAAAGGATTACCTTTTACTCTTTCCCTGTAAAGCAGCATCCCTGTGGGCTCGTGAACGCGGATTCAAACAAACAGAGAAGACAATGCTGAATAAAGTCGTAGTTTTTGTTATTTTTGGACCAAAATGTATTGTCGATGCTTCAAAAGAGTCTAACTAACCCACTGATGTCACATGGACTACTTTGGTGATGTTTTTATTACCTTTCTTGACACGGACAGTATACTGTACTTTAAATGGAGGGACAGAAAGCTCTCGGGCTAAATCTAAAATATCTTAAACTGTGTTCCGGAGATGAATGGAGGTCTTACGGGTTTGGAACGACATTAGGGTGAGTCATTAATGACAGAATTTTAGTTTTTGGGAGAACTTACACTTTAAGGTTGAACCACTGTAGTCACATGGACTATTTTAACGATGTCTTTACTACCTTGCTGGGCCTTGAAAGTGTTAATTAGATAGCTGTCTATTGAGGGGTCAAAGAGCTCTCGGATTTCATCAAAAATATCTTAATTCGTGTTCTGAAGATGAACAAAGGTCTTATGGGTTTGGAACAACATGAGGGTGAGTAGGGGAGAACGGGCACAACCTAACGCGGGGTTAGCTGTAACACACTTGGTTTAACACTTTCCACACATGCCAGGATGACTAAACTTAGTGTATTTACTAGTTGCCATATCAACATTATTAAGTGAAAAAATTGTATCAAAATTAAAAAATCTTTGGAAGATATCATATCACTGAACATTTATTTAGCCATAGCAAAAGTTAAAGTCTGCAAATGATTGTAGAAGCACTGTGGTGAGATGGACTTTGTAACGACGTCTTTAGTACCTTTTATTTGTATTGAGAGAGGAAATGTCATTGCTGCCAATGGAGGCCTTTCTGAGCCATCGGATGTCAACAAAAATATCTTAATTTGTGTTCTGAAGATAAACAGAGGTCTTACAGGTCTTGAACAGCATGAGCTAATAAATTACATTATTTTTGGTTGAACTAACCATTTAATTATTATAATTGTTTTTTAACTATGCTGTATAGCTGTGTTTTGAGGTTTGTTTGTTGTCAAACTCAAAAAATGTATTATTTTTAATGATTAAAAAATGCCATTATTTTATGTGAAAAAGTTAATAATTGTATTTTATTGACAAAATATTTTAGTACCCTTAACATGTTACAATGTGCCCCACCTATGGGGCATGTTGTCACATTTCACTTCCATTCTTTCGGGGTAAATCAAGAAAAAAAGTATACACTGTATTAATTAAACAAAACCACAATTGTACATCTGTGAAATTAATATGGGAAAAAATAAATACTCTGAACCACAAGTGGATTTACACAAACTAAAAAAGTCAAAAGGCGTTAGGTTATGCCGCGCTCTCCCCTTATTAATGACAGAATTAAATTTTTGGGTGATCACTTTTAGTTTTCCAGAACTACATTTTGAACTACATTTTGAAGGTTTTACACTTTGGCTTTTCAAGACTTGTTTTATTCCCTCTACCTTGATTTAATCCATATTCCGTTTGAATCTGTACAGTTAAAGTTACCCTTTAACCAAGTAAAAAAAAAAAAAAAAAAGATTTAATATGAATGAATAATGACGCAGTTTTGATAATGAAGAATAATGAAGAAATTCAGTTTTAACCAAAAGGAGGGAATCCTACTGGTTGCCCGGTTTAATTTGAGAGAAAATATATTAAAACACCTTAATTTAAAAACAAACAAAAACTATGTTGAATTGATAGCATGCAAACGTTTGTGTCGGTCTGTACAGATGCGCAAACAGCCGTTCGTTCATGTACACAGTCCTGAAGACTGTCAGAAGTGAACAAAATAGCTAAAAACGTAATTATTTTTAAATTGCAACTCCAATTCATTTCCACAAATTAGATTGCATCTTACCATTGTTTTTATTTAATCAGAACCATTAGCATATCTTTTTAATGATTCCTGCTTGCGTTAAATGTTAAAACCACGGTGGGGCTTTGATCTGAAGATATAATTAGGCAGGAATGAAAAATAACTGCAAGTGCATAAACTCAGTATCCTTCCTGCATCTAAGAATTAAGCTAATAATTATGTGATATTTATGCAGCATAACTCAGGTTAATTGTATGCCGCATAATGCACTAACCATTAAAATAGGCTAGTAGTCCTTCAGCTTCAAACACTGTTGAGTCAAGAAAAAGAGACACTGAAACTCCTAAAAATACAAAACCCTACTTTAAAAACAATTGTAGTAATTTGTTCGAACAGATACAAAGGCTTAAACAAAGCATATCTTCCAGACCAGAGTTGTTATCCAAGGTTGTTTGTAAGTTTTTTGGCACATACTTTGGCACATGAGCGGCAGTGGCTCAGTGGTTCATGAAGATTGTCTACAAACTGGAAGGTTGGTGGTTCGATCCCGGTTCCACCTGACCAAGTGTCGAGGTGTCCATGAGCAAGACACCTAACCCCAGCTGCTCCCGACGAGCTGGATGGCGCCTTGCATGGCTGACACCGCCGTCGGTGTATGAATGAGTGAGTGAATGGGTGAATGTGAGGCAATATGTAAAGCGCTTTGGATGGCCATTGGGCTGTTAAAAGTGCTATATAAATGCAGTCCATTAACCATTTACCATACACTTAACAGAGATCTGCTCTCTTCTGCAATGCTGTAATTACAACAGCCAACTACTAAACTTGGTATGACACATAATTACATGAATTATTGGAACAGTGTGTTAGAGAGACTTATTAATGGGAGGTTCAGTGATGTGTGAAGTCTTCCGGTTGACGATTAACTCTGAGATGGAGCTCGGTATTATTTTATGAAATGTGATGTATGTCTTTGAAAGGTATTGGATACATTTTCCACTTTGCTGCCAACAGGTCTGATGATTACTTTCTGCTGAAGAGAACTTGAACTTTATGTAATGAAATAAGAGAAAGTATGAAAATGGGCAGACAGGACAGGAATTTAAATTTGATTCTAAAGCTTGTAACATGACTGCAGTTACAGAAGCATCCATCATGATTTCATGACTGGGTGACTTCAGAAAGATTCTGCATAAGCTGAAATGAAACAAGAGAGAAAAGGGCTTTTCAGAACGCGCTTAATCCTGGGTTAAGCGACATTTCAGACTTTGAGAGGTTGTTAGCACCACTAACCCAGCTCAAGAGCACCACTTTTGATGGGTTAACCCCCAACTGCAGAGCCAAAGGTGTGCAGTGTGAAGTGACACTGTGTGAGAATGATGCAGAAAGCTTAGCAACATTCAATCAATCACAAACTGCTTCAGTGCTTTTTTTTCAGTTTATGCAATAAACACAGCATCTGTTTTTTTTTTTTTTTTTTTTTGTCCTTTGGTTGCACTTGCACTATCATATATGATCATGCTATCAGTAACCTAAAGGTGCAGTGTGTAGAATGTATGGGGATCCATTGAAAGAAACGCAATATAATATGCATTACTATGTTTTCAGTGGTGAATAAAGACCTTACATAATGTACTGTTATGTTTTTAACACCTTAGAATGAGCCCTTTCTATCTCCATACACCGCGGGTCCCCTTACAGTGAAATACTCTGCTCTCTCAGACAACGACATTTTGGTCCTGGATGCCACTAAAATACACACACTGCACCTTTAAGTAGCTACTATTAAACCATTCAAGCGTAATAAGACACAAAAAAGAACTCGCGTCTGTACTGGCACATCTGTGAAGTGACTCTCTATGAACACAGAAACGCATGCACAGGATTCTTTTAGTTCTCTTTCATGCTTGAACGTATAATAACACACAATCATGTCAAAATTCATGTTTTGACAAGTATCCTTGTAAGCAGTCAGTCAAGTTTAAATTTATCTTAAACAATCTTTAAGAGAAAGTATTGCAACCTTCAACACATCCACCTCCCGGCATAGTATGCTAAATGTACCCACCATGATGAGGTCGGAGTGACCACGCAATACATGGCCCAGATCAGCCTCCTGACAGCAGATGGACTCAGATGGGCAATGGTGTACTCCAGCCACACTTTCATTAGGTAGTGTTTCAGACCTGCTATTCATCCCAAACCAGAGGGTTCACAACTTTTTCCACCTGTAACGGCAGTACTGCTCGGTCCCCTTGCCGAATCAGTTCAAATGCATAAACAATTGGACTTATTATGGGCTCAACAGTCCTTTCAAGTTCATCTTCCACCATTTCAAAACACACGTGTGTTCAAAAAGTAAAGAAATGTTTATATTACTTCACTGGCCATGGAGCAAACAAACTCTGTACGTCACACTTGGTATTGCAAGATGGTGGCGCCCTTGCTGCAAAAACTATAACAAATATAATGGTTTGTTATATATATGTATATATTTTATTATACTATCATTTTTTTATTATAGTGGAAATCAGTTCACTAAATAATGATGAGCCGCTCCTCAATATGAAACATTATTGTTAGCACATTGTAAACATCTACGTTTAAGCAGATATCCATGAACACAGTCTTTCACAGTAAACACTGGTGTAAACATTTATTCATCATGTTAGTGTAAACACATACTACTTTTATATCATGCTGTGCTCACATTTTAGTCTGACAATAGTTAAACTAGTAGCCAACTATGTGACGTTGATGCAACAATAACACGCTAATATAAGTGAGAATAAATTTCGTACCTTAAAAATTCTCATCTTTAAATTGCGTTCTTCTTCTTCTGAAATTAATCCAAGGTAAACTCACGGGCAGCCAAGGCTCGATGAAAAGTAGAAGAATGATAAAGCTGATGCTTTGTTTTGAGGTGATGGGGGAGTTTACAGTTTCGCGTTCCTTCATGTGGACGATTAGCATGTGAATCTCTCTGCGCGTGCATGGATGTGGTCCTATAACCAATAATGAGCAACAGCTTGAGAAACTGTACCTCTCGTTGGTTTCATGTAGATTACATAAACAGAGAATATTTGTTTTTGATACAAATGACTCAAATCTGTCTGTGTGGCAAGTATTCGCTGAGTTTCAGTTCATTTTCAGATGCATTAAAGAGTGTTCTTCATTGAGAAACAGACGGGAGAACACACATCCTATTTGATTTCTTTATTAAGCAAAAAAAAACCACAACATTAAATTTTTATTGTGAGTGTTCACAAATAAAAGTAGACACTTAACTTAAAGTTGTTTCCGCTGTCATGAGGAAACATCCAGCAGAATGTGCCACAGCGTTTGTTGGGCTCAGATGGTTAAGTCCTGTAAGTTGCTAGGTTGGGCCTTTGATCATAACATTATGACCACCTTTCAAATATTGTGTTGGTCCCCCTTTTGCTGCCAAAACAGCCCTGACCCGTCGAGGCATGGACTTCCCTAGACCCCTGAAGGTGTGCTGTGGTATCTGGCACCAAGATGTTAGCAGCAGATCCTTTAAGTCTTGTAAGCTGCAAGGTGGGGCTTCCATGGATCGGACTTGTTTATTCAGCATATCCAACAGATGCTTGTACGTGTCAAAGTAGCATACACATGGAGGGCAGGACCCAAGGTTTGCCAGCAGAACATTGCCCAAAGCCTTGCACTGCCTCCGCTGGCATGCCTTCTTCCCATCGTGCATCCTGGTGCCATGTGTTCCCCAGGTAAGCGACGCCCATGCACCCAGCCATCCATGTGATATAAAAGAAATTGTGATTCATCAGACAAGGCCACCTTCTTCCATTGCTCCATGGTCCAGTTCTGATGCTCACATGCCCACTGACTGGCCTTGCGGCTATGCAGCCCCATATGCAACAAACTGTGATGCAATGTGTATTCTGACACCTTTCTATCAGACCCAACATTAAATTCTTGAACAATTTGAGCTACAAGCTCATCTGTTTGATTGGACCACACGGGCCAGCCTTTGCTCCCCACGTGAATCAATGAGCCTTGGCCACCCATGACCCTGTCGAGGGTTCACCACTGTTCCTTCCTCGGACCACTTTTGATACTGACCACTGCAGACCGGGAACACCCCACAAGAGCTGCAGTTTTGGAAATGCTCTGATCCAGTTGTGTAGCCCTCACAATTTGGCCCTTGTCAAACTCGCTCAAATCCTTTCGCTTGCCAATTTTTCCTGCTTGTAACACATTGACTTTGAGGACAAAATGTTCCCTTGCTGCCTAATTTAGCCCACCCACTAACATGTTTTGTTATTAAGAGATAATCAGGTGTTAGTCACTTCACCTAATTATAATGTTATGCCTGTTCGGTGTATATATGTATATATATATTATATAAATAATTATTATTAATAATAATAATAATAATAATAATAATTATTATTATTATTATTATAAAATGTCCAATTTAATAAAGTCGCCATTAAAAATCCATGAATGTTCAATTCTACTAGTCCCTTGTAAAGACAGGTATTCACAAAAGAGTTTTGTGACATTTACAATAAATGGCAGAAATACAATAAGAGCAAAAATGGATAGTTCATCCAAAAATGAAAATGCTGTTATTATTTACTCACCCTCATCCCCTTCGAAAACCCATATGACATTCTTCTACAGAATGCAAAATATGATAATTAAAAAATATGAAAAAAATAAATAAATAAATTATTAAAGTTGTTCTTCAAAAATTCTCCTTTTGTGTTCCACAGAAGCAAGATATTCATACAAGTTTCCTTTTTGGATGATAATGACCCTCGATTAAAAAATGTAAAGTGGGACAAGCCAAACTTAAACAATAATTAAAGTGAAAAACAGGAAAAAAGTACCTGAAACACTCCAGAGTGCTTCATCAAAAACCCATATCATTTAATTACACACAGTGAAGTGACAGAGATGGAAGATGGTGTACGCAGTCCCCATGGAAACATATCACCATTCCAGCCAGAGCACAATAGGGCAAACAGTGATATGAGGAGGTGAGAAAGGGGCAATGGATCTTAAGTGAAAAGGAAGAAAAAAAAGATTTACAAGGAACACAAGAGCAGTAAAAGCAGATCAAAGCAAGACACATCATACAGACATGTGAAGAAATGTGCTCAAACAGAATAAATTGCATCTACTTCTGCCTCTAAAGGCCAGCTTTCAGTTCGATCAACATCACTAAGCTTTAGCACTTCATGTGTGCTGGTATGACACTAAACATAACAAGTGATTCCTCAAAAATGGAACAATTGTGAAATTAGTTTAGAGACTGGTTATGTGGATGTTTATAACAAAAAAATATTTGCCAATATTTTCCCTACTCTTCATAACGCTTTTATATATTTACATATTTGACTGCCACATGTTTTCAAAGCAAAATATGCTTTCTCTGGGAATTATCAAACCCATAACCTTGCTGTTGCTACCATATACCAGATGGCAAGATCACTTTGCCATTCAATATTTAGTATTACCATAATTTATTTGTAATTAAACATCTTCACTATGGACATAAATCTTCAACATTCCCCTTCATTATCGTGGTAGCCAGCTAATAAGCAAAGATATTTTCCATGACATTAAATAGTAACACATTTGCTTTGAAAAAAAATCTATAACAAACACGATCAAAACATCTTGAGACAAAACAATGGCACTGACACAGATTAAGATATATCAGTGCAAGTTGTTTTCAGTTAAAACAGCTCAAACATGCATTTTAGTCTGGGACTAGCTTAAGCCTGTCTGTGAAACCAGAGGTAAATGTTATGAGTGAATAAAAAACAATTAGTGACTGAGGTGAGAACCACAAACCCAAATGTATCACATCACCCACTCTTACTGATTACTACTGGTAGAACTGTCTCTCTTAGCCAAACATATTAACAAACCTATATCCGAATTGAACAAAGGCCTAATCCTGGCTTTATCTAAACCTTGTTTGTGAAAGCAAGCCATTTCCCCAGTTTCATTAAACCTAGTCCCAGTGTTTGAGCAGTTTTAACTGAAAGCAACTTGGACATACCTTAAAACATCTCAGTGCCATTGTTTTGTCTCAGAATGCACACCAGCAAGGTTTGTTTGTTTGTTTGTTTTTTCTAAAGCACTTTTAAAAAAGCTATTTAAATGTCCCATGATGTTTTATTAACAAAGTTTGGGAGAAGCACGTTCAGAAAATCGACCCAATCAGTAAGGAAGGAGGCATATATTGTCACATCTCTGTCTTGTCCTGTGTTGCACGTGGTGTTGTCTTTCCTAGCCATGTGCTTGTCATTAGGTGTGTTCGACATCGGCTGAGCCTGGATGCACCCGATCGGCGAGAGTAGCTGCGTGCAGGCGGGGAGGAGCTGCAAACGGAGACGTGAAGTCGGACACTTTCTGCTTCCCGCAGTGACGCTTGCTGTGTTTGCAAACTTTATCACAGCTGAAGTTAAATAAATGCAATATTTCTCAAATTCACAGATGTTTCAGATGACATTTCCATTCAATACTTTATGCACTGCTTAATACAGCGTCTATTTGGACAAGAATAAAGTTCAACATATAAACCTACACTAATGAAGTGTGGTCAACGTTTTTTATCAGTTTTAGTTTGATAAAACAACACAGTCTCACTCCCAACTCGTCACATATTGGAAAAAATAAAAGTAAAAGTAATCTGCAAGTAATCCTGCAAGACAGAAAGAAAAGACATTTAATTACATTGCATGCAAGTTGTAAGTTTATACATAACTGCAGGATTTCTTTCTGTAAAATGCGTTGCATAATTAAATGTTAAATAAATTTATGTAATAAGTTCACTGATATGTGTGCATTCCCATTATAAAAAGTATATCTTTAATAGAAAGCTATATCTTATGAATGTGTTTAAAAATGTTGATAATTCACTTGATTTTTTGTTGACGTTATCAACAGTGCAACTGATCTGAGTATGACAAAATAATCGATTATCTGATGTCATGTGAGAATTTTCACTCTTGCAAACAGCGGTAGGTTATGAGGTGTGAAGAGACATGTAACATTACATGAACAGACAGAGCCCAAGTTGAAATAATTTTAAAGAATACAATGGACTTAATATAAACGTATTGACAGTGTGTGGGACATCCAAATACATTTCAAGAAAGGGCACAACAATACATATGTACAGGAATTGAGGCAGTAGCCAATGGCAGGAGTCATAGTAAAAGCTGCAGGATTATGTACGAGTATATACAAATATGTACGAGGATCATATGAATTTGACTCCATGTTAAACCTTGTGAATTATTGAGACTTTGAGAATATATTCTTACTGATTGAGCCATGGGAATTGTAAGAATAAGTTTAAGTAACAACAAATGCTGAATAATATGTTTGATAAAGGGTTCAAACCAGCACATAAATACATAACTTTGCAAATATTTGCTGTTGCAGCTTTTGGTCTTCTCCATTACTTCTCCACAAACAAGAATGGGCTGACTGAGTCCGGAAGGCCCTTTTGGTCTTTTCAGGTAAAAAAGAAAGAGAGAAAAAAAGTCATAATATATAATATATTGCATTATATACAGGAAAAAGTACTAATTGGGATTTACATAAAATGCATTTAAAGCATGGTAATTGTTGTGGTTACTGTCTTTTTTACAACAAACATCACATTAAAACTAAGGTTACTGTGGTAAAAGCGTGGCAAGTGTTGTTTGTATTGTGCTTCTACTACAAATTCCATGTTGAAACTACACTGGTAGTTATTATTAAATATGAACAACTGTTTAAAGGTCTATAGCATGTCACGTGACAGTGTGCAATTACCCTATTAGCAAGATGTGTTGATTTAGAAAGCAAAGAAATGCAAATACTCAGTGGAGATGACAGATATAATGCAGTGACTGAACATAATCTGATCGATAGCGACAAGCAGAACATACTTTATATCAAACATTAGGACATAATATTTGACTACTCACCCACATGTGGCACACGTGAACTGACGCTAAACATCACGATGTGTTCTTAATGAGACTTCACTTCTTCAGCGCGATTTCATAACGATATAATTTGCGTTTTCTGTTGACGCCAAAGGTTTCCCATTGAAAGCAATGGAGTTTCCATTTCGTCCATATCGTGACGCCGAGGGGTACCGTGAACACGGTGATTGCTTTTGGGTCTTTTCTTCACACAAATCAATCGTTTGGCCTCGGAACAGTTGCAATAGCCGGATTTTTCAATAAAGTGTGTCTGTTGTCTGTTATATTCTGTGTTTTATATCATATAATACGCAAAAGGGCAGGTTTAGTGCGGGGTGGGGTTGGGTTGGGCTGTTTCAAACGTGTCCGAATAGCGTAAATAAAAATAAATACATTTAAATAAAAGTGTGCTTATTACATTGAGAATCACACTCCAACATGTCATAATGGAAAAATTATAACCCAATAAATAATTTCATCACGATGATAACATTCACGTGCCCAACACGTCTGTATATGACGCCCTAGGCTTCTCCTTGGAATCAGTGGAGTGCCCCTGAGCGTCGAAAAATGGCGGCTAAGGGGTACCCTGTGCGTTAAAAAGTGACGCCGAGGGGTCCTGACCAAGCGGCAATATGTGACGAGTTGGGAGTGAGACTGTGTTGGATAAACATGACAATATGAAATCGCAACTACATGAAAAGAGGTTTCACTGTTTTAAATAAATGATTTGTGAGCATTAGTGGAACATCAGTGTTACGGATAAAAATGAAACACACGTGATCGCTGTCATGCGGTGAATCCGGCCTATCGTGGATCAGCTGTGTCGTCATCAGAGCTCGTGCAGCCTGCTGCAGCCACCCTTGAAAATCTGCACCGGCTGCATCAGCCAGGCGGTCTCGAATCGCTCTCGCGGTACTTTGTTGACATACATCACAGTCACATGCCGTCGGCGCTGCCACAAGTCGGACACATTTTCTAACCGGCATGCACTGCTTTTAGTCAGACGCCGATTGGCCTGCGCTTCGCTGGATGAAGTCGAACAAGCCTGATGTCATGTTTGGTCTTGCATCATGTCTCTAGTCTATGTCAACCCCTCCCATCTTGTTATCTGGTTATTGGTTGATTTGCCCCACCTGTTCTCCCTTATTTCCTGCCTGATTTGTCACCCTTTATTAGTCTCATTGTGTGTTCAGTCCTGTGCAGGTACGTCATCTTTGATATGTCTATGTTATGCTTGTTCTTGATTCTGTTCTGTTTTATGGTTGATTTTTTCCCCCCTTGTGGGTTTTGTTTTGTGTGTGCTATCGTGCTATCGTGTGATGCTATCGTGTTCCGGTGGTCCCAGTTCCGGTGGCTTGTGTTCCGGTGGTCCCTGTTCTGGTGGATCGTGTTCCGGTGGACTCTGTGCCGGTGGTCGCTGCTGTGCCGGATGTGCCACCCAGGCTTCTGTCTCTTCCCGCACCGCAGGAGTCCTGCTCTGCCCACACCCTGGCCGCAGAACTCTGCTGCCGCCCAGGCCTCCTGAATTTTCTGTCCCCATCCCCTTGTCTGTCCCTCCCGTCACACTCTGGTTTGTTCAGTCTATGTTACGCTTGTTCTTGATTCGGTTCTGTTTTTATGTTTGATTTTTTTTTTTTCCCTTGTGGGTTTTGTTTTGTGTTTATTATAATTTTTTGTAAATAACTTTTTTCATCATGCATTTTGAGTCCTCTCCCCTTTCCAGCATGCCGTGCGTGACATATATAAAGAGTTCAGATGCAAAAAAAAAATAAAGCTAAACGCCACCTCTGTCAAAAATTAGATAATGATATTGAGCGAATGCTCTCCGCAAATAGTATACGTTTATCAAATACTTTCATTTGATATCCGCTAAATCCCAGTGTCAGCCCATTCAGAAATACCAGTTTGTTAAAAGACACTGTCTCAGGTTATCAATTTAACCATAGTTCCCTGAGAAGGGAATAAGACACTGCCTCCACTAGGACTGCTTTGGGAACACCCGTTATTGCATCTGATGCACGTATGGCGAAACCGAATGACACGGATGGGTGACGTCATTACCAGGAAAGGATAAATACACATCCGTCTTGCACACTCTGAAGGGGTTTATTCTGTGATAACAACCCGCTGGATGTACATTATCCCGCTTATTACACGGCTACTTGCCTTAAGTAAATTAGACACAAAATATTGTATTGGGTTTAAATAATTTATTAGCTCTTACGCAAAGCTTCCGCGAAGAAAAACAGTTCCAAACTGCTTTAAGCATGGATTACAATGGAAGACTGCAAAAGACTTAAATTAGCCCATGATTTACTCACCCTCAAGTCATCCTAGGTGTATATGACATTCTTCTTTCAGATGAATAAAATCTGAGTTATAATAATAAATGGCTAATCCAAGCTTTATAATAACTGCAGTAGTTGTAGCTCTGTTTTCCATAAAGTCCATAAAAATGCAGCTGTCCATCAAATAACGTGCTCCACACGGCTCTGGGGGGTTAATAATGGCCTTCTGAAGTGAATCAATGCGTTTGTGTAAGAAAAATATCCATATTTAAAACTTTACGAAGCAATGTTTCGGACCATCGCCTTACGTATTCTGTTTATGGTCAAAGTGTTGAAAGTGACTCTGTAGTTCAAACAAAGTCACGGTCATCAGATGTAGCATAAGTATCTTGAAGGCACTTAATACGTTTCCACGGAAGGCAATCGGCTATAACTTTAATTTATAAAAGTTTTAAATATGGATACTTTTCTTACACAAACATATCAATTCATGTCAGAGGGCTTTTATTAACCCCCAGAGCCGCGTGGAACACGTTATTTGATGGACAGATGCATTTTTATGGATTTATAAAGCTTGGATTATCCAGGACATTTATTATTATAACTCTGATTGTGAACTTCATATACACCTAGGATGACTTGAGGGTGAGTAAATCATGACTAATTTTCATTTTTGGGTGAACTTTCCTTTGCAGTCTTCCACTGTTACACTGGTAGTAGTTAAGTGTTTTTGACAGCGGAGTGACACGTTAAGCATATAGTACCGGTCAAGATAACTCGTAGTACCCGGATGGGGCGGTGTGCGATTGACCAATCAGAATCAAGTATTCCTCAGAGCCATGTATTAATCTAGGGTAAAGTAAAGCTCTAACAATCCCCCTCAGATCGGTCTTTGGGTTAGAAGGCTTGGGCTGAGAGTTCCGACCCCACCCGATGAATCTTTGGGGTGGAGCATGAGATGTGATACTCTTCTTTTGCTGCTGCCTATATAAAGAGTTTGACGGCTGAGGGTTGGTGGCAGCGCGGAATATATTTTTTAAATGCCTCCGCTTGCTTTCTAGTCTCCTGGAATCTGTCGACGACTTTGTTTATAGCACCGCTGAACAGACCAGAAGGCTCAAGCAGAGCATCAAGGAGAAAGGCCCTGTCTTAATTTTTAATTTCTGACAGATTAAGCCACAAATGTGTCTTTGTCGACACCAAGGCTGCCATACCCAATAGCTCAAGCGGTCTCCTTGGTAACTCTCAGAGATAAATCTGTGGCTCAATACAGAACTGCATCCAAATTGCCCAGCGGTTTGGTATGCTTGTAAAATACTCATCGTGTGTAAACAAGCACCAGCCTGACATACTGCCGCATACGCTTTCCCCACTAGCCCTGATGTTGTCTTAAGTGACTTAGTGGGAAGCGTGGGGGCCTTCAAGGACGATGCTGGAGCGGGGACAGATAGCTTGCAAGCGTCTGATCCACCTTAGGCATCGCCCCATAACTATATTCCTTCACCCCTTTTATATCACTGTATGTTTTTACTTGAGGGCTGAAGAGTCGTGCTGAATATGGCTTCTACCACGATCTACCCAGCTCACTGTGTTAATCGGGAAAGAAAGGAAGGCTCTGTGGTGAAGCTGACACATTTGGTGTGAGAATGTGTCTAATTTGCTTTAGGGACAAGCGCCTTGTTTCTGGCCATTCAATATTGAACTTGGCAACAGCGTGAGCAACAGCGTGAGTTATCACCTCCACCAGCTTTTCATGTACTGAGGAAAGAGATGGCGAATTATCTACCCCCAATCCAATGCTCAACCTCCTCAGAACTGGAGTGTTGAATCAACAGGCTCTCACCCCGGGCAGAAGAAGCCGCAGCGCAGGCTTCCGGCACCAAGGATTGAGCGACATCTCCCCGGTAAAGGCAGAGAAAGAGCACTCACGTCAATCTCTAACCCCTCCGAAAGATCCATCTGCAATCCCCATGATGTCCTTCTCCACTGTGCCTCAGCAGCAGCGGGTCCAGAACCAGAGGGAACGCTAGCCTTATCACTCTTTTCGAAGAGCGTGCGAAGCGGCAGCATCTCACAATCAGCCCCCTCGAAGGCTGATAAAGCATGTTCCACTCCCAAACACATCACACACAAAGCATGTGTATCTCCACCCGTCAGAAACGGGGACACGGAGGAGTATAATGTTTGAATGCGGATGTTTTAGCCATGACTGTGAATGCTTTCTGTATAGTGTAACTGGACAGACAACAATAAATAGACAGAGACAATTTGACACAGATCCCTTTGCTGAGGCAGAAAAGCTAAAGCCGGTCGGACCGGATGTGTATTTATCCTTTCCTGGTCATGATATCACCCACCTGTGATGTTCGATTTCGACATTGGCTAAGTTGACATACTTGCATCAGACGCAATCACGCTGAGGGCGTTCCCAAAGCAGTCCTATAGGACGCAGTGTGAAGGTCCCTCGAAAGGGAATTCTAAACGCCACTTACCTTTGTCAGCAAAATCTTCTAAGACCACAGAAACCATGAATCGAATCAAATGAATATCAGCAAGATGAATAACACTGTGTGAAAGAGCTGTCTTCATAAGCTACCATCGTTACAATTTCAATGACAGGATTTTGCAAGTAGCAAGTAAACACAACAGTGTTCCTTGTGCTTCTGTAAAACGCTGACAGAAACGGATGTGGCAGTCACTTTGAATCAGTTTCTTCATTGTTACATTTTGAATTCTGCTTT